>VXBQ01008254.1:96667-120263 GCA_013400175.1 Phainopepla nitens | reverse complement strand
GAAGGAAGGAAGGAAGGAAGGAAGGAAGGAAGGAAGGAAGGAAGGAAGGAAGGAAGGAAGGGAGGAAGGAAGGCTTTCACTAAATGTAAGGAAATTATTACACAATTAATGTAATGTGTCCCATTCCTATGAGTCAAATATTTTTAAAAATTCTAATGCATTTTTTTGTATGTAGTTTTGGGGTTTTAAAATATTTTTAAACTCTGTATGTTTTTAGGCCTTTTCTTTTTTTCACTCTTCCCTTAATATTTTAATATGAATGTGAAGGCAAACAGAAAGTATAACGAGAGATCATCTGAGACAGAAAGGGCGAAAGATTTGTGGATGTCAATGCAACAGCAAAATTTTCCAGAAAGGCCCTTTAGGTCATGGGATATTTTTCCAAGAGAAACAGTTTATATTCTAGCAATGGGAGCCCTCAAAATTACATTTGG
The DNA here is from genome assembly GCA_013400175.1 of Phainopepla nitens. NCBI lineage: Eukaryota > Metazoa > Chordata > Aves > Passeriformes > Bombycillidae > Phainopepla > Phainopepla nitens. Next base: position 119,829 of record VXBQ01008254.1, on the reverse strand, counting down.
AAAAACCCTTGTAACTGCCAGCTTAAAAATATAATCTTGCTTTCATAAAGAGATAGAATAGATCACTCAAAGGCATTTTTCTTCTTTGATGCCTCTATTTTGTAATTATGCAGAGACTGAATATTTCACTCCATGTTCAAAATGTTAATCAGAAACTCAGTCAGGGATTCTGGTCCTTAATCAGCTTCTGAACCTTAGTTTTAAAATCACATCTAGAATTCAAGAGCTCTCTGCAGTGAGCGATATCATTAGCTAAAGCTTTTTTTGCCTCTGTTTCACTGAGAAATACTTGGCTATATTTTCTCAGGGAAAATAAACCCACTTACATTATCTTAGAAGATATTTTTTTAAAGAGTTTTACAAATCCGATTTTTGATCTTTTTTCAAAGGAATTTAAATTATAACATTTAAGTAACATAGTCTATCATTTTCTCTTGGCTATATTTTCAATTTTAATCATTCATGTATCTGTGAATTTATGCATAGGTTTACATTTGTCAATTAAATATAAATCAATCCTCTAAAAGTTACTGAAATGAAGAAGGTTCATTTGCAAGCATTTAACTGTAGATGGCTTAAATCCTTATGATCCAATCTTGTTTTCCCCAAGTACTTTGCAAAATTAGCTATTGTCAGACAAAAGCAATTGCAAGCTTGATCTAATCCTCTCTCCACTTTATTTCAGTGCTTTTACCCGCATTAAGTATGTGTTTTATTCCTTGCTGCCTATGACATCCCATTAATATAAATCTCTTAGAATAAGTTGTCTGGTACCAGCACTTATAGGGAGGTCTCATGTAAATAATTTCCCTATCTCTTCTCTGACTCTTACCATTAATCTACCATTAATTCCAGCAGAAAATGACCTCTTTTTCCCAAACAAATAAACAAAAAAAAAGCCCTAGTTTATATTCTATTCAAATAGAACATTGGGGAAGATATGGGATATGTTAGAGATATGACAGGCCTCATTTAAAAAGTTATTCAATCCCCAATCTCCTTCTAAAAATCCTATTTTTTTCAAAGGCAGAGCTAACACCTTTTGAGGATTTTTAATACTATTTTTTAACATCAGTTCAAAAACAGAAACTTAGGCAATAAAACCCTTGAAAATAAGTTTATAGATTGCTTTATTTCAATTAGGAAATCAAATATTTCTTACAAATTATCTTTTTTCAGATAATGTCTAGTAAGAAAGAGAAATTTACTCTTCCCTTCAAGTAAAAATCCTACAGTATTTGTTAGAAATCCTTGGCCTCTCTGTAATGCAATATAAACACTAGAGTCTGATTGAATTTAAAAATATCTGAATGCCTCACACTTAAACATTTTTTAACTACAAAGTTCCTTGGAAAAGGATCGTCCAGTTCCAGTGCTGTCATAAATCAGCGCAGCTTTACAATTTAGGCATAAAATGTCCAATTTGGGAAAACTAGAAGCAGACTGGCCAGACCTGAGTGTTCTTTTTACAGACTTTCCCTTCACTAATTTCTTGTTGATCTATGTGACTGAGAAAATATCTGCCTTATTCAGCTCTGGAAACAAATATGTATTGAAAAGAGTCATCAAAATATGTGCTTGAAACAGCAAAGTACTTTGCCAATGTCAGAGGCCAGAGTAGTGCAGAATGACAGCTTTCCCTGATATCAGAAACGTGGTCCTCTAATATCCCTGCAACTCTCAAAGCAGGGCAGAGCAGATGGGAGAAACAGGCAGGATCACAAAGAGTTGGGAAAGCGTAACTAGGTTCGCAGAGAGGCAAATCAGGCTGGGATTTTGAAATCTGAGTTGACAGTGACAGAGAACAAACCATGTGTGTTGCTTAGCTTTCCAGAAAATAAGAGATAGGCACCATTCTCCTGAGTTTACTACTTGTGTAACTAAGACATAAAAACAAGTAGGAAGAGTAGCAGAGCAATAACATGCCAAGATCATAAAGACAAAAAACAGCAGGATTCATCACAGACCTTAGGTTTTGCAAGTACTTATTCAATGCCCGGTTTACCAAACAGACTCTCTCCCATGAGAAAGTGAACAAGAATTATCACTTGCTGCACTGTTGTCTTGCAGTAAGCTTGTTTTTTTGTTTTTTTTTTTTTTGACATGATGAGTAATACTTTTGCCAGGTTGATCACAGAATTCAAAACAGACTCTCCTTTTCCTAAGGAAAGTAATACCAATTTTGGCAGCATTGCATTTAGCTCAGGCTTGCTATGTACTATATCAAATCTGCTTCAGTACATTTTAATTTTAGACTTTGTTGCACTTTTTTTGGTTTTTTCCTTTAAGGATATCAGTTTTTCTCCCTTCAGTTCCATTAATTTTCAGTAACTCCATCTTTTGGAAACAATGGAAAAGAGATTATTCTTCCAATGATGCCTGGTTTACCAGCTTCAAAGACATGCCAAAGAAAAACCAGATGAGGACTTCTAAGTACTGTAAGACGTATTAGAGACAAGTTACCACAAACCCAAGAAATCCCATGGCCTCTTTAAAATGGAAAGAGAGGGGATCTTTGTACCTCATTGCCATTGGATTCCACTTGGTTACAGCTTCAAATATTGGAGTTATTCAACACAAAAGGGGTATGAAGCAGTTTGAAGAATCTCCATTCTGCTGCACATACAACATGGAATGTTCCCCATTAATATTTTCTTAGGTTCTAAAAACAAAGAAACAACAAACAAACAAACAAACAAACAAACAATAAAAGCACACTGCAAGATTTTACAGTTGTGTTGAATTGTAATGTCAGGTTTTCTTTGAAAAAAGAAAATGCAATGGGACTTTCTGAAGGGTAAATTTGGAAGTGAATTTACATTCTTCCTGTCAAATAATTAGCATAAAATTTTATGTTAATTGTTTATTCAGAAATTTAAACCACAGTCATTTAAAGCAAAGAGAAGTCACACTTTTACCAGCAAAGGACCAGAGATTAACACAAAAGCAAACTGGGGCAGCAGACAGAGAAATTCAAATGGAACACAAATTCAAAAATTTTAATTCAAAACACATGAAGAAAAGAGAGAAGACATACATAAAATTCGAAATTTGGTCTGTATTTTACCTGACAGGGTCCTTTAATCTAGAAAAATCACACAGTATTTTAAATAGTCATGTAAATTCCACAGCATGCAATCCCCATGACAGCTTCTCTAAGAAATAACCAGCTGACAACTCAGAGCAACAGCTACTCCCATGCTTAAACACTGAATAAGGATATATGCTTGTGCTGCACACTGTCATGCAGCGTGTACATCCTCAGGCCAGCCATAAATACAGGAGCAGAAGTGCCAAAAGCTGCCAGCAGCCTGAAAGCAGGATAAATTAATGCACACAGGGTTCAATTCTACTCCAGCTAGACTCCTATGAGAGTGCAAAGAAATCTACTTACAGCTAGCCTCATCTGCCTCATCATGGGCAGAATAGGTACATGTTATTGTCATATATATATGTATTTTTAATACATACTTGCATAAGCTAAAAGTTGTTCATTTTATCTGTTTGTGGATGTTAAACATGTATAGTTTTTTCCAAAACAATCAAGCGAGACATTGGGAATTTTAGTGCTTGAAGTTAAACAAAAGATGGGGATAAGAAGGCTAGACTTAATCATTGTCATTTCATACCAACATTTCAACATAAATATTGGTTTTGGTTTGCTTTATTTTTAGATAAAATGCACGACTAAATGAAAACTGCCATTCACGTTCCAAGTGCCAGTTCAAAACCCAATTATTTCTTACATTTCTCAAATTTTCCCTGGATTTGACATATCCCTGCAAGGCTTTTAGTTTCAGAAAAATATTACTCTTCAGCAGAAGAATCTTCAGCACACAAATCTTCAGCTATATTAACACCAGTGAGACCACTTCTATTCTGAGGAACCACTAATGTAATCATTTCTAAATGGCACCAGAGCTTAATTAGGCCATATCACTAGTTAAGGTAATTATAAGACCTTTATACTTTCATTAATTAGTCAGCCAAAGTTATATACAGAAAAATGTATAAAAACACATTCTGGTCGTAACTTTGTCTGATGGTTTCTCTCCTTCATGGTTTTGTGCCACATTGATTCTACCTCGAGTAATATAATGGGTTAAAATTTAACATTAATGTTGGGAACTACAGTCTAAGTGTGTTTGCAAATATCATTACATTGAAATAACATTTTACTAGAGAATGTAATGATGCCTAATAGGTATAAAAGAGGAAACTTGCTGCTTCATTTTCTAACTACGAAATGTAGGAAAATGAGGAATGTAAACGATATATTAACATTCAGAAAGCCATTTAGGGATATAATTGGTACTTACTAAAGCAACTAGTATAAAGTAACCAAGTGTCAGTGAACATAGATGGTTCTATGAATCTACGATATATAATTTACTATTGCCACTTAAAATGGCCAAATTTTTGTGTTATTCTCAGTAAATGAGTACAAACAATTGAAAGCAAACATTAATATTTCAGAAAAAGTTTTCTTGGAAGGGTTTATTACTTGATGAAGAGCTATCTGTACTAAGTCTGTCAGAGGTACACAAACAAATGCTCACATTGTATCTCAAACTAGCTTAGCTTTAACCTGCGTTTTCTTTTCCTTTTTTTTGTTAGCAGTCACATATACACTCTTCAAGCAGATGCTTGTTTTTGGTTTAAGCATGGGCTTCTTAGCACAGCCAGCTGTGAAGTTTAAAGGAGAAGCTGTTCCCCTTTTCTGAAATTCCCCAATTTTGAAATTGCCCTCTTTCCAAAGAGCACAATGAGATCTATGAATGCAGATAAGCTTGTTTTTCTTGGGCACCGGTACATAACAGCATGATAAAACCATTTGCTGATCTCCTGGAAAAAAATGGATTTTACTTGACCCGATACAAACTTCTCTGGAGTTCCAGACCTTCAAACAAGTGGACTTGAGATACTTTTCTCACAGAAATGCTGTGCATGGCATGCTGGTTCAATTTCAGGACTCTTTCAATTAGGCAAAGGAGGGATAAACTCTTCAAAAATAGTTCAGATGGAAAATACCAATCCCTTATCTGCTTATTACAGCAAAAAAATTGTCTGTGGGTTTAGTGATCTGAAGGGAAGCAAAACCATTAACATTGTTAATAAGTTTTTTAAAGCCTCAGCATTTTTGCATAGCAGTCACGTGATTAGAGATGAATGGAGACACTGATTATTTTCCCTCCTCAGCCACTCAGAGTTCAAAACCTATAATGAAGGATATTTTGCTATACAACAAGCTGGGTAACCCACCAGGTAGGGGTAGCAAAGAATTGATCCCTCTTGCTCAGAAAGTACAGATGCCTATTGCTTCTGTAGAAGGTTTTCTGGTCCGGTGTGCTAGTAGAAGGTAAAACACAGATATGATTCTGAAAACAGACCAAAACTCATAATTCTCTTTTGCTAGAAGGCAGTACAACAGCACACCAATCTCCATGAGTCAGTGATGATTTCCTCCTTGTGCTCATTCTTTTGAGTCCCGTTTGACTTGTTAAAACTCCCACAGCCCAATGTTGTGGCTACAATGCATCAGGGAAGGGACACAGCCCTGCACAAACACTGGTTACTGATCTCATGAAGTCTGCAGGAGACTCCAGAAACTGTTCCAGATGTATGAGGTGTAGAGATTTGAGGTGTTGGTGTTTTTATATCTTCAGTGTTAAAGAAACAAACAACTCAGAAAGCATAGGTTAACCTATGCATTCACTTCTCTCTTGAAAGACTCTTAGCCACAAATACTAAATTCCCTCCCTTTTATCGGACTCTGGGCATTCATGAAATGTGGGAACTGTTCTAATTCATCAGGATGCTAAGCTTCACAAGATCCAGTGCTTTGAGGAAATTCCAAACTGTGGAGAGCTATAAATACCTACATCTTTAATTAAATCCTTTGAGATATTTCTATTCAAGCAGGAGTTATAGTAGAAGAGCCTGGCTGGTTGCTTTAACTACATACTACGTTTCCCTGCCAAAGTGGCACATCTTTCCTTATATGCCATCTCAGTTTTCATGCTCTCTCTCTCTCTCTCTTTCTCAGGTAACCCTAGAGAACTCCAAAGGTTGGACAAAAGCAAAGAATCAGTGCTTTCAAATTGTTCCTACCTTTAAAAAAGTAAGGATAGTTCCCATATAAGGAAAACACAGAATCCATTAGAAGTATATTATATTTAGTCTGAAACTGTTAATCTACCACAGGCATTCTGGGCAATTAAATGTCTGCCTTTTGGGATCACTGCCAAAAGAAGAGATTCAATTAAATTAATTGCAATGACTCCTAACAATGGTTAACTGGCCCACCTAATCCATTTAAATAATGCATCTGGTCTTGCCTGCTCACCTATTCATGGTTCACTACTACAACATTTGCTAACACAAACAGCTTGTAGTTCATTCCTTTTTTTTTTTATTTTGGTTTATTGCTGAATTCTAGGCACTGAATTACTAGATCTGACTTGGGCTGGGGCCTCTACCTTTATCATTTACTGTTAAGCTGTTTGGGGGAAAAACATGGAAAAAGCAAAAAAACAAAACTATAAGAAATTAATTCAGAGACTGTAGAAATACAAGAAATGTCAGAACTGAATGAATAGTCTCTAAGGGGAAGGAGAATATCTGCTTATTACAGCTGAATGAAGTGGTATCAACCAATTAAGAAAATGTGCTGAGTGTAGCATGTTTATTCAACTTCCTCTATCTGAAATAAAGATATGTAAGGAAAACATCAACAATCAAATGTAAAAATATTGTTGTAAAAAAAATTGAATTTGAGAATTCCCTACCACCAACCTTGAATGATGAAACAGAAAAGACAGGCTGTAACTACTCAAAGTAAACAAGTTAAAAAAATAAAAAAGAATGAAGTAAAATACAAATCAATAGTATTAAACTTCTTTTGGACTGTTGATTTCAGAGTTTTTCAAAATCTGATTCTTTTTCTAGTTGAACCAGCCATGAAAATGGAAATCATGGAAAAACAGTTCCTAAATAAACAAACAAAAAATCTAATTCTAAAACTAGTTCTACTGACAATAAACTTGCTTTTGTCTCCCACATGTGAGTGCTTGGGTGAAAGTATATTTCATACACTCGAATTTATGGAATATGCCTATAATTTATCCTTATTTGCAGCCAGATCATGCTTACATATGGTCTTGAAAACACCTCGCGGCTCCAGGGCTGTACTGAGAGCATTGAGATGTTTTGGCAACACAAATCATTCAGAATATTCACTACCAATATCACCTGAATGGAACAGGCTTACAGAAAGGCTCTCCTGGGACCAGTTAACAAGAGCAGAAGAGTGCCTGGTGTCCACTCACACCAAAGTCCCTGCCACTGGATGGTACCAGGAAAATGCTTGCCTGCCCATTGGGCTGGCTCTGGCTCTGCTCTTATGCTGTGTTTTTATGTTGAAAAAAATTACAATGGCCCCTGAGTATCTCATAAAAGTTGATATAATTAGCCGGAGTGTATATAGGAATTTGCAGAGAGGAACAAGCAAAAAGATTGTGAAAACCCTCAAAGCTTCTGAGTCATACAGTAGTTACCAGCCTCTCTCCATCACTTCTTCCTTGTCAGAATAAATTGAAGTGCAAATCTGTAAATTACTAAAATACTTACCTTTATAATTCACAATATGTTATCTTTGTGACAATGCCCTCCCATTTTATTTATATAATTTTCATTCTAGTATATATTGTTTATGTGAATTGCTTGTTAGTAAGTACATTCTGGGTAAAAGGAACATTAAAATTTTCATCAAAGGTACAATTAGACAATTGCTATTCAAAATCACTGCATAAAGGCCTTATAGATAAAATCACAAACAATTAACATAAAATTACAACATGAAAACCTACCAAGTACAGATACAATCACAAAGACATGTATAGCTGATGGCAAATCTAGAAGCAATTACACAAAGCCTTTGAAGAATTGCACACATTTATCTGAATTTGAAAAATGTATATGTCCTAGCAATACCATAATTGAGAAAGGATTAACATAGCCGGTAAGACGGGGCAATTTGATTTGCATAAGTACTTTTGCAAATTTCTAATATTAGAAATTGGATTTAAGAATGAAGTTGCAGTTATTAATATTCAGGTTATTCACTTTTCTATCTTACAGTCATTAATTATTTTAGAGTCAACAGAAACTTGAAAAATACTTCACACACATGAGAAACTATAATCCTTCCACAAAAGCTCTTGATATGTTATCTTGGCCACAAACTGCAAGCAAGATGTAATAAGGTAGGCAGGAAAAAGACACAAAGTTGTTGTAACTGTTGGGTCCTTGAATCTGCACACTCTCACCATGATCCGAAATCTGCAGTCGAAAGAGACGTGGTAATAACTTGCAGGAATGTTGGATCAAGTCTTTACCTAAAAAAGGCTCTTTTATTTTGCTGGTCGTAGTCATCATTCAAAAAATGAGTGTTATTTTGTCTCAGTGCTTGGCATCAAAATAAATCTGAGGTTTATTTGAATGACAAGAGGATAATCGTGACATTGATTCCTCAGTGAGCTACTAAAACAAATAAATCTAAGTTTGCTCAAAGTGATACTCACAAATTTCATCAGAATAGCTGGCAGCTCATCTTGAAATATATAATTACCAATAAGGCATCTTTGAAATCCAAATAATAAGCATTTTAATTTGCCGGAAACATAACCAAAAACACAGAAGAAAGGTAAACCAACATAATGACATGCCGGTATTGGCAAATGGGCACGCTGAAACACATGATTTTACTTTTATTTGACAAGGATTTGACAGTCTTTGTGATAAATATCAGAACAAAGATTGTCTCTGGCATCAAAATTAAATCAAAGACTCGTGGATAATTTCAGCCTGCCAACTCCAAACTATACTTGACATACTCTTTCATAAATCCTGCTCCTGTATCAAGGACAATGCTCTGCAACATTTTTCAAAACAAAAGATCCGCTTCTTAAGTTGTTAAGTGGCTAAACAGTAGATTGCTTAACATAAAAACCAAGCATGCCAAAACTACCCCTGAACCTTGTGTACTGTGCAGCAGCAGCTCTGCTGCCAGATCCCGCTTTTGATGAAGTCAGTGACAGTAGCATTTTGCTACTCTATAACAAAAGGTACTAAAAGACAATGTTACTGGTGAAGTACAAATATAAAGTCACACACTTTCATGTCTTCACTGCAATTCATGCTCTAAAGAATCCTTTTTTCATGCCAGGTTCTATATCTAAAAGATGTGTGCAGCTTTATTTTTGAAACATCAAAAGATTTTTATTCTATTCTAAATATCTACTTTAAACATTTCTTTTCTGTGCACTACTTTGTACATTCAATTTTAAAAGAAAAGAAATCTGAAGGGTGTGGTTCCTTTATACTCAACAAGAGCTAAGTTTATAAGATGGACCTGTTTGATCTGATTTGTCTAGTATTTGCAAAACTTTGTACATAACTTAATGCTGATTGATAGAATCAAGCTTTAAACATGCTTCATCCCTATTTCTGCTCAGAAATAAAACAAGGAGTGTGGGAAATTGTTCCGTTGGAAAGTGAGGGAGGAATATTTGCCTTTTACAGATTGTCCTCGACTGCTTGCCTCTAAGAATAAAAATTTGAGCCTTAATTTAGCCAAATTCTGATTGACAAAAGTCAAATATTTCCCGGGAAACACATTTTGATCCACAGAGATATATTGCTACTCATACTGTAAGATATTAGTAGTTTAATCATGCAACCAAGAACCTTGTTGACTCATTTGTTCTCATCTCAGTCTTTTCATTATGGATTACCTGCATCTGCAAGACTGAATTCTGATAAATATATTTATTCTCTAATTGCTACAGAAGATGACCTTAATATTATGGAATTAGTAAATATCAGGATTCCTTGGTGTGTAATTGTAGTTCTTCCACTCTCAGTACAGATTGCCAAATAAACAACATAATGAAACAAAGTAGAGAACTCAACAGTTGGTAAATCTACATAATGCACTCTACTTGGTATGCACACTAGAGCAGGAGCATGAACAGAAAAGGAACTGAAACCAAATTGTTTGACCTGTTTTAATATTTGATGAAGAAATACTAAGTATAGAAATATCATGTCTTCAGGGACCCTGTAGTTGATATTATTAAAAAACATTTTAAAAAGAGGCTGCTATACTCTATCATAATAAGCTTTGGATAATACTTTAAGAGTCCATTAACTCATGCTCAACTAATCTTGAATGGCAATAGAAATCCTTTGAAAGCTCATGTGATAGTTGCACAAATACCACATAAATTCCTTCCCATCCTTTTGTGAATGTTTTCTCCTAGACACACTTCAGTTTTTAATGCCTTTGTATAATTGTCCAGAATGTGATATTTTTAGCATTAATGGAGGGAAGTCAGATCAATTCCAACCTTAAAAGAAATCAGTCTATGTACTTTTGAGGAATCCAAATCAAAATTCATTTTGAAGCAAATCTAAAGAATTTTTAAAGTTACTTATCTGTAACCTTGAAACTACAGTAGAGTAAAAAACAAGAGGTTTTGGTATGAGTAGAAAAATAGTAATATTTATTTTCCCAACAAATATATTTTTGTGATTTAAATTAGCTGACTTATCAATACAAGTTTGTTGTTTTGGTTTGGTTTGGTATTTTTCAGCGAATCTAAATATACTTTTCCTAAAAATAACATCTTTTGTTAAAGTCTAAATATTTGTAGTGGCATCTTGGTGCTGACAATGTCCAGTCATCTCAAATGAAAGACAGACTTGAGATGCTGGATAGTTTAAAGATTACAAAATTAATACTTCAAAATAATTCCCCCGTAAAAGTCCTCAAATATATTTGAATGCAAACTCATGCTGAAGTCATGATCATTATAAGACAGAACTTGTTCTTCATGGCTGTACTCTAACCCCTCTTTTTTTGTTACTGCTGAGATTTTAAGTTTTTTGAAGGAAGAAATTCCTTAGTCCCCTCCAAGGGCCAAGCTTAACCTGTATCCTGCAGAGGTCCGATATACCACAGGAATATAAATATTTGTGCCTTGTTCCTTTGCTCAGGGAGCGTTCAGTATTTTGCCCAGTTACTCAGCACAGGTACTGGATTTGGAGCTAATCCAAAACCAAAAATGGAGATCCACATCAGCCAGGTGCTGCGGCCTCCCAAAACACACCTTGCAGAGGATCTCTGACAGAGCAACTGAGAGTATTGGAGATGTCCCTGGGTGGGCAGGACCCAGGCCCAGACACAGGGATCTGCAGGGACTGGCAGAGGCACATGAACACTTTCCCCAGTAAGCACATTGATTAATACTCCTACTGCCATCACTACCTTAAAAATCGACTGTTTCATCCTACATTTCCATGTTCAAGAATTCCATCATCACTTACGTTTGAGAGAATAAACTGCTGAATTCACATCAAGAAACAGATATCATCACACTCACTCATCAGCATGTGATTTACAGCCAGCACTGAACAGTCTGAGCTACCCTCTATGCACCTGGCAGGCCAGAACCCTGACTTAGCTGTGTGGTAAAAGGTCATGATGACATTGATAATTTGAAAACAAATAGCTTCTTGTAATGTTATAGAATTGCCGTAGCAATCAGTCACACAAAGACAAAAGCTCATATAGATAAAAGCATATTAATTAGCTCATAAAGCCTTATTAATCAGCCTTGTAATGCCAGCAGTTTAAAACCATAAAAGAAATGTTAAGATATTTTTCTGCAAGCTTAAGAAAGATAAAAGAATGAAAACCCAGCCTCATAGCATGATGTGACATTAGCACCCTGCTACTGGGAAAAGGAATTTACAGTCTAAAAATAGCATCTTCTTTACAGTATGTGAGTGATTTAATACATTTGCTCTAGTCTAGCTGAGATATGTTAGCAATAAGTACTTTGGATTTACTTTAATTCATTGCTGTCCTGGTTTTGGCTGGGATAGAGTTAATTTTCCCCCTAATATCTGGTACTATGCTGTCTTTTGGATTTAGGATGAGAAGAGTGTTGATAACACACTGATGTTTCAGTTGTTGCTGAGCAGTGCTTGCTCTAAGTCAAGGACTTTTCAGTTTCCCATGCTCTGCCAGTGAGTAGAGGCACAAGAAGCTGGGAGGGAGCACAGCCAGCACAGCTGAGCTGAACTGGACAAAGGAGTATTCCATACAACAGAATGTCACATTCAGTGTATAAACTGTGGGGAGTTGGCTGGGAGGCACCAATTGCTGTTTGAGGATGGGCTGGACATCCGTCAGTGGGTGGTGAGAAACTGTGATGTGCACCATTTGTATTTCCTGGAGTTTAGTCCTCTGTATTTCTTTGTTAGTATTACTACTGCTATTGTTAATAATAATAACATCATTATTATGTTTCATTTTTTCAGTTATTAACCTGTTCTTTCCTCAACCCATGCCTTAGCTTCATATTTTCTCCCAACCAGAGGGGCCAGGGCAGAGGGAAGTGAGCAAGCAGCTACTTTGGACTTCGTTGCCAGATGGGATTAAACCACAATTGCTCATGGAATAAAATGTGACCTTGACTGAGTGGGATCCTTTGGGATCCCTTTGTAAAGAAGAAATTCTATCCAAACTGAAGTCAGTGGCTACTGATTTCAAAACAGAGAATGCCAGTGCATTTCCTGATCACTATGTCTTAGACTTCCTCAAGGCAAAAAGCGGTATTCAGATTTAGTTCAAATGAAGTTCAAGGATCCTAAAAAAAAATGAAATATGTCCTTTTTTTTCATGGTAATACTCTATTTCTATATTTATTTAATATTTGATACTTCCTAGCAAAAGGCAGCCACTCTCATTCTTTAATTTAACAACAAAAACCAAAGATCAGAGACATTTAAAAAATTGTACACTCCTTTATTTATTTCCCTGTCACACCCCAGTTGCCCTACAAACTCCTTATGAATCTGCCTTGTTCCAAGGAAGACTCTTTGCACACAGCTCATCCTCTTTTATAGTAAATAACTGAGCCAATTGCAATCATTAATGAATCTGAGAAATACCCTTCCTAATCACTAAATCTCCATTAACTTTATATATAATTCCATCAGTAAAACAGTTTGCTCTGCAAGAGTCTATAAAAGAAGAAAGGTATGATTTTCCCTCCCTCCTTTTTTGCTCCCAATTTTGTAACAAATGCATAACAGCTTTACTTAGGAAAAGTTCCACTCCTCTCAAGCAGCAGTGAGCAGCAGCAGTAGTGCATGGTCCTTGACATTTATTCACCTCTTCCTCACATATATCACCATTTGTTCTGACTTGTATAAGCCAGTATTTATCCTGGACACATCCTGACAGGACCCCATCAGGGCAATGAAGGCTCACGTTCCATTTTAAGTGCTTCCAAAGAAATGCACTTCGGGACATCAGAGAAGTTGATAGGGCTTTTTATTTTGTTCCTTTTCACCAAATATTAAACTGAAGAAAGCACTGTTTTACTTGCTCAATTGTTCATCCCTTACACTGAATTAATAATAGATCTCAAATAGCCAGTGTGATCAGCCTTGTACTTTCTGACAAACATAAGATGGTGATGATTACACCATTTTCATTTGTTACTTTGTCAAATAGCATTGTTTATATTATTGCAAAACAACAGTGACATCCAGAGGCACAAAAGCCTAATCAGAGGTGTTCATTATCCATGATGAAGTGTTCAAAATCTGAGTTACTTAGGATTTCAGTAATTTTGATTCTTTGAAACTCTATGAGTTTTAGAAGCATATATAGTATATAAGCAGCATGCTCAAACTTTTTTTTTAAAAATCTTCCCCAACACAGCCTTAGACTTCACTGGAATGTGGTTGACTGAGACGGTACTAGGACACTGGTGTAGAGAACTATTATGTCTTGTCATTGATAGTTGTCATTGATAAGGCTCTGTGTGAAACCTTTTGGCCCCAGACAATTTTCTGCACTCTTTTTGTTGAAAAAGAGGCAAGATCAAAAGAAAATCAAGTACTTCCAGCTGAGATACAGGAATACTTTGAAATTGCATACAGTTAGACAGCTTTCTGGTGCACCAAAGCTGTTAATGTACAGCAGGTTGCTAAAAGCACACTTGCCAGGTCTGTGGGCTATAGGGTATCTTAGGGAGACTGTAGTGCATTTTTGGAGTCATGAAAGTGAAACTGTGAAGAGTCCAGCCCACTATCAGCAGTGACCAGCTTCAGCATGCATTTACATGCACAGTAAATGGCTCCTTTCAACACAGAATGTGTGTTTGTAATGAGGCTGAAAGCTCACCGAAGTCTGAGTGCTGAGTTTTGCCTTAAAAAAGGCACTGACAGATTAGAAGCTTTAAGATTTTTTTTTTTCTCGTTTTGTTATAGGATGCCAAGTGGGTCGCTGAAGAAATAAATATTTATGTAGCCCTGAAGAAAAAAATCAAGTATCCGCAGCACTTACAATTACCGTAATCTTAGAAAAGCTCAAGTCTCAAAGCAATGCACTTATTGACCAGCTCCTCTGCTGGCCTGAATTATAATAGCTCTACTTACTTCAGTGGAGCTCTGTCAGGTTACATCAGTGGAGGACTGGGTCCTATCTGTCTCCTTCTCAACATTCCTGTCATTTCCAAGTGGATGTAAGTGCTGTATCATTTTGAGCTTTTTAGCTCCTCACACATGCTGAACCCGTGCTTGCAATATGAAGATAATTGCATGTATTCACCATTTCGGTCTACAACATTGGAGGAAAATACAGGTCTGTTTAACTCTACACACTCATTTCTTTGCCAAGAGTATTTTACAAGATGTCTTTTAAGCAATCCTTTTCTACACTGAATGAAATGCCTATTGTAATAACGACAATATCATTTGGGCTTTCAATAGAAATTTTCTCCTAGAGTACCTTCTGGTTGTAAATAATGCCTGTCAGTAGGGTTTTTTTTGAGGGTTGTCTTTCTTCACTACTAATACAGGTCTCACACAACACTTTTTCCCAGAATTTTATTCAAGGGAATAAAGTTTTTGAGGGGAATGCCCTTCATTTCCCTCAATTTCAGACTGGCATTTGGCATACAGGTGAATTGTTTACGAAAACACAATGCTGCTTCCTGCATCCAGCTGAGAGATTCCTGTGGTTGGTAATTTATTGGTTATTCTTGCTATGAAAAAATATGTACATAATCCCTTCATTGCATTCATTTTGTATAAAAGACAGAATAATTACAATTCTCTTATTTGTGATCACACTGTTGCCAGTTCTAGTCATATATTCTAAAAACAATTTACTGATAAGCATGTGTGAAATGCTACTGTATAAATAACACTCCTTTTGGCCACTGAGTGATGATCAGTTGGCCTAAATTAATCTTCTTTTTAATTATTTATTACATTATGTTTTTTTTCTGAATTCAGAAATTTTGTATTTCTGGACCTAGCAGAAAATAATTTATAAAAATTTAAAAATTAACTTAAAGTATTAGTTATATATCATGGTTTAAAAGGAAAAAAAATCCTGGAGTAGAAAAATCCTTGAATACATTTAGCAGTGATGAAGAAAGTCTTTTCATGGATGAATATTTTCTACCTCAGGAAAAAGATGTTCAATTAGCACAAATCAACAATGGCACATCCCTAATTAGCCTGAGCTAAGAATCTAGCCCATATATTCTATTATGACATAAAAGTGTCTTTCATCCTCATACAAGAAAGAAACAGTATCTGAACTCATTTTATAAATTGAAATCATGATGGGGTGTGGTAGGGAGAGTGTTAAGTAATTTGGCCAAGGTTCCACAAAAAGTATGTATCCAGGCCAAGGCTGCCGGTTGTTTGTCTGTCTCTATAACATTGCAGCCCTTGCCAAAGTCATTGTACTCAAAATTTCAAAGTAGGATGACTTTGAGCTAGGCACCAAGGATTAATGTCTTAGTACAACTAGTAAGTACATATGTCCCACTAATTATTTCACATGCACAGAAAGAGAAAATGAAAGAAATCCATCTCACTATACATGAATCAGAGAATCTAAGAATGTTCTGTGTTGGAAAGAACCTTAAAGATCACCTAGTTCCAATCCCCCTGCCATGAGCACGGACACATTCAACCAGAGCAGGTTGCTGAAAGCCCTATTCAAGTTGGCCTTGAACACTTCCAGGAACGGGGCATCCACAGTTTCTCTGGAAGCTGTTCCAGCACCTCACCACCCTCACAATAAAGAATTTCTTCCTAATATTTTACCTAAACCCACCCTGTTTCAGTTGGAATCTACTCCCCTTGTCCTACCACTACATGCCCTTGGGATAAGTCCCTCTCCAGATTTCTTGTTGCCCCCCGCTCTTGTTGGCCCCCCCTTAGGTGCTGGGAGGTTGCTTGAAGGTCACCCTGAACCTTTCTGGTCTCCAGGCTGAACAATCCCAAGTCTCACAGCCTTTCCTCAAAGGAGAGGTGCTCAAGCCCTCTGATCATCTTTGTGGTCTCCTCTGGACTAGCTCCAGCAGTTTCCTTGAAAAATATTAAGTTGAATTTAGCCTCTGATTACCGTGATGTCCAGATGAGCAGAGAGGGCACAAAGAAATGAAGCACTTTTTTCAAAATTGTACAACAAATCATTTATCATGATGGTCCTTTCTGGTGACAGGTCTGTATCTCTGTGAATCCATGACTGAGATAATATTTTAAAGGACAATCCACGTGCATACCTGCAGTCTTTTCTTGTACTAGTAATCATCAGCTGTCTTCTGTGTCTGTTAATCACAAAACAAAGGAAGCCTATCCCTTGCAAATGCACATATTTTTCTGTTCCTAAAAAGATTTCAGAATAGATATCAGGAAGGCACAAGTCATCCTTAAAGATGGTGTGTTCTTGGCAAAGGCTTGATCATCCAGTCCCAGACAGAGCAAGAACATCAGAGTTCCAGGCCCTCACGGCCTGGGCAGCTGGGTGCACGGTATGTCCCGCTTCAGTCACAGCCCCCAAAATCCTGCAAGCTCTTCTAGACCCTACTGTGCAAGTCATCTTTAGAAATACATTTTAATCTCCTCCAGCATACACGGACGTGTATATAACAAACCCCCTAACTTTGTAAATGGTTCTGTGGATCTCAGCAGCAGAGAAGTCGAGACTTCTTCGGTTCATCTTCCCAATTCAGAATGATTCACACTAAGATTAATATGGAATTAAAATTGAAGATACATGAAGGCGTTACACCATATTCCTCACGTGCACTGAAGTCAGCTGTAATCTTTTAATCTCCAATTTGCATGTGATTAAGTTTCAAGAGTGTTCCCTATCTGCCTGTGGTGTATCTCCTGCTTCAGTGCCTATTGCCAGGCATTTTTCAGAACTGATAGTGCTTATCACTGACAAAAAGCAGCTCAAAATCCTTAGGAAAATCTTCAGCTTAGCAAATATCCTTTTAAAATTGCAAATGGTACCTGTTTTCCTTCATCTTTATAGCTATTAATAGGCATACTTTTCATGACAACAGGATTGTTTGTGGGGTTGTGAGATATCATCTGCTCCTTCTCTTTCATCCTCTCTTAAGCTGTAATTTTCTGTCATATCATAGTGGGTTGTCTTCGAAATAGTTTGTCACAAAAATAAATGATTTGTTGGTATTGAAAGAGCAGAAATCGCTGTAAAACTACAAAAGTTAAATTTCAGCCAAATGTTCTTTAAACAAATGAAGTGGGAAAAAAAGGAAACCCAAAACAGTGCTTACTTAAGATGTTTTTTTTTTCTCCAGTCAGCCTTTGCAAATTCTAAGTAGAGGCCTATAGGTGGTTGTACATTCAAATATATTGTGTGGGTGGATAAACATAGCGAAGCACAGTGAGTGATGGAAATAGGATTGGCTGGGTCTATATTCAGAAAGAAAACAAATTTATTTTCTAGCAGAAAGCAATAAATAAATAGGATGGCTCATCATTACCCGCTTTAAGCTTGATTGGGCTAAATATACTTCCAGCAATCAAAAAAAATCTAAGTTAATTTTTTCTTTTCTCTGAGAAGGCTCTGCTGCCTTCAGTTGGTGTCAGGCATGAGGACAGGAGGGCCCAGGGGCCAGCTACCACTCTGACATTCAGTCTGTCTGGTCTTGTCTTGGGGAGAAATGGGATAGCTATTTCCATGAGTGCCCTAATCCCAAGGGTTATTCTGCCACCAGATCCTGCCTTTGTTTGGCCCCTGCAGGAGGAGCAGGCAGACCCCCAGCCCACCAGCTCTGTGTCAGTGTGTGCATGGCAGACTCCCACATGTTAGGGACATCCCCAAAACAGTAGTGACAGACAGACCCTCTTCTTTTTGTATGTGAGCAGAGCACTGGGCCAAAACTACAGCACACAGGCATTAAGTCTGTTCAGATTTTTGCAACTGAGCAACCCATTTCTCTCAAAAACCTCAATTTTACCCAAAACCTGCACCAGTGAAATTAAAGCACGGCCAAATCCTTCTAGCAGAAAGACAACTGAAGCCCACAAACACTCCCAAGAAGGTGCCTTTTTAATCAATATACTGAGTCAGGCAGTATGTGGATTGCCAATAATATTAACTTAACTTTACATAGGAAAGTAAATTCAATCAACATTAAAAAAAAAATCAGAAAAAATCTGATTGCAAGGCAACCTTCAAGGCCAGGCTGGATGGAACTCTGAGCAACCTGGCCTAGTGAAACATTCCCTGCCCACAGAAAGGGGGGTTGGAACTAGATGATCTTTAAAACCCCTTCCAAGCCAAAGCACTCTATAATTTTATGGTTTTTCAGCTACAGTTAGTGTGCACAAACAGAAGTAAGCTTCTTCTACTGCCTCTAGACTTAAAACATGGTCTTATTAATTATCTTCAATAAGAGATTATATTTTGAAGTCCTCTGAATAATTATCATTATTGTGGCTACACTGATAATTTCTGGCGGTTTCACCCAGAAAGCCATTGTTATGAGCTGCATATGAATGCTAAAACATTCTACCAGATGATGAGAAGAAAATTATTATAATTTTGATTTACTTGTTCAAAAGTAAACATCTGTAAACTAGTTACAAGATGCACCTATTTTACAGATTCTGTGAATGAAAAAGACTTACTGATTGCCAGTTTTGTCTTCAGTTCTACTTGATGAATCACATTTAATTACAACGTAATTAGGTAGCACCTCTGAAAAAATATGCCATTTGATGGTTATAAAGAATGAAAAGAAATGATCATACTGTAATTTTGAAATACACGATAGCAATTCTATTCATTAAATTTCTGTGCAAAGGATGTCTCTTATCTTAATTGTTAGTGTCAATACCATAGTTCTAGTATTATAGTTTCCAAAACACCAATTTCAATCCCGAGGTAAAGTCTGTATTTACTCAAGAAATCATCCCAGACCAATTTGACTTCAAACACTCAAGGAATCCCATTAGACTACTAAATATAAGAGAACACTAAATTCTAGAAGCTTTAGACAAAATTGGAGTCCTCTAGCATAATTCTGATTTAAAACAATACATTATGTGGGTTTACCGACATCTTTTAGTCTCTAGTGAATAGAAATACTGCTAAAAAACATCTGCATATACATTATTGCAACTTTCAGTGACTTCAGGCAAAATTAGGGCCCCACATGATTGAAAAGTATCAGCATTTAAAAAAAAGCAAAAAAAAAATAAACAAACAAAAAAAGCTCTTGCTGGATTTATGTAGAAAGGAAACAAACGAGCAGAGAAGATTTATGAAGCAGAAATCTCTAGATAGCTTTTCTTCTTGGCCTGATGACTACAGAGTGAAAGTAGTAACAATACTCGTGGATAGTTCAGTAATCCCATCTCCACAGGAACAACTGTCTCTGGAACAGCTAGGTCCACCCCTAGCTATAAAATATCTTCCCTATTGGCAGTGCATGTGTTACTCTGACAAGCGAGCTGCCTTCCATTTGGGATGCATTTGGCACTCCAGCCACCCTCTGCCTGGTGCCAGCATGTGGAAATCTGCTGTCTGGGGTGCTGCAGTCAGTCCTAAGAGTCCACAAATGGTCCTGAGTCATTGCTTTGCTACTCAGACTTTACCTAGATTCATTTTACAAAAATTTATTAGGAACTATGGCTCTCTCTAGGCTTTTTGCGTCCTGCTGTATCTTTCAGTAACATACAGGATGCTGGCTCAGGCTGAGGAAGTCATCGAGAAAGCATTCTCTGTGAGCACAACAGACCTTCTAAACCCTTATGTAGCATACTATTGTAGTAGTCCTGTTATTTGAACACCTTCCAACGGTGATCTTCCAGAGATAAATAGTGAATTCTAAAAATTTCATTGATTGGCTTAACAACCTCTGGGTCTTAAGACTACATATTGAGCCTCAATTAATTTGTGCACTGGATTATTAACCTATGGAACTGCCATCTTTGCATGTTTCTCTACCTCAAAAGGCTAAACATATGCAAAGTTTTGCTGTCTTTACTTTTTTTTTTTTCTTTTTTCTTTCCCCAATTTCAAGCTTATTTAGTAGAATTTTGATTTCTTCCATATCACAGGATACCATGAGGGACACTTCTAGGTAAAAATGGCAGACATTTTAAAGTGTGGTAGAAGTCATGACGGTTACCTGTTGGAATGCAAAATGCAGAGAGCTCTCAGAACACTGGGCCTGAGGGCCAAAACTGAGAATTAAATACAGGGCTTGATTTGAGACCTTGGAAAAGGCTTTCAAACTTGAATGCTAGAAGCGAGAATGTGGATTTGTAGTCAAAATAGAGACATGTTAAGCTAGATAGAGGAAAGTTCAGAGCTTAGAGTTTAAGATATAGAAAAAACAGAAGTAGTTATAAAGGTAATAAAGAGTTTCAGAGTGTAGTATTGAAGGATATGCGTGACTTTCTGATTGGCTAAGAAAGCCTGCACTGCGACATGAGCTCACAAGATGAAATATTTGGGCATTGGGTTAAAAACATAACTATCCTAGTTGGCAGTGTTTTATTGGTTAATGTCTCTTTAAAAGCCTTTGTGACCTTCTGACCATGCGATGAAGACTGTGAAGATGAACTCCACCTTCCTGAAACTGTAAGAATATAAGAAATAATAAATCACACCATTTAAAGCAACTCAGAGGTCCCATCTGTCATTCACAAAATTCCCCACAGTTACCAGTGTTACAGAGTGAAGAGCAGCGAAGAAAAGCAAGATGGCTAAACATTACCTGGCATGCAATATTTTTTTTCCTGTGATGTTTTCTGTGCAGGGGGGAGTTGGAGCACTAGAGGCTTTGCTGTGGTGTTGCCCATGCAGCTATGGGACAGCCAAGACCCTCCCGGACAGTTCCTGTAAAAAATTCCTCTGTAGAAACCTGCTGTCTTTTCTACCCATTTACAGTTCTAGAGAAGAAAGACTCAAATGCAAAGATTTTTGAACTAAGGTGTGCTTTCAGTTTTCTGATACTTTAGTTTGCTGCAGTGAAGACATTTTTCAGCCCAAAGGGGTTTCAAAGGAGCAGGCAACTGTGCACCTGCACCAAGCCTGCAGCACACTTACTCCAGGAAATAAATCCAAGGCCAGATAAATGTGAAGTTTCTCTTTACATTGTAACCTAAAGGAAAACTAACTTAAGAAATCAAAGATTTTTTTCTCTTTTCTTTTCTCACCAGGCAATTCACAGTAGGAGCCAGTGCCAGGAGGTTGCCCGATACCAAGGAGCACAACCAGCCCTCTGCAAACCCAGCTATGCTTCTCTCACAAGGGCTGGTGTACAGCACAATTTTCCATAAACTCCCAAGTGCTGAAAAAGGGCCTAGATATTGCCTACATGTCACAAGGAGCATAAAGTAAATAAACGTTTTTATAGACTCTTGTATAATTTTAAACAGATTAAAATTGCAAAGGTTCGTAGACATAAAAACAGCAAGAAGAAAATCAGGCATGTGTAAAGCTAAATTTTTTATTGCATTACAAGAAACTCAGTAGTAGGTTGACTTTAAGTATCTTGGGCTCAAGTGAACATAAATGTGTGGTTTATCTTTTGCAATTGCCTGGTTTTACTACTCTTTTGTTTAAAACACCTTATTGTTAAACTCCTGTCTGAGAAATGCTATTAAAAATGTTAATATATTAAAGGTATAATAGCCAGGTGAGACCATAACAGAGTCAGCTATCAATGCAAAATTGTAGTTTTTAAATTTTTAACATAGATATACAATGTCAGCAGGGAAGAAAAAATATAGAATTGTTTAAAAATAATTAAAAATATTTTTTCTTTCTTGCTCATGTGTGAAATGAATGGAAATTTTCTGATGTGATCACAGAAATACTGCTGGAAAAAAAGTATTGAGAATTTTATTCTGAAGGAGAACTCCAAGATAAAATGCTGAGATCTATATAGCGTGGAATATAATTATGGTAGAGGAAGGAAATGATCACAGCCATGAAAAAGAAATATAAGCTGCTTTGGAGAATTAAGTAACTTCATCCCCAGTAAGTTCAGTACATTTCTCATCAGCATTAACAGGAGTTATGTTCAGAATAAGACTAAATTTAAACAAGTTAATTTTATACCTCTCAATCCAGGAAGATCATTTTAGGATGAAGGATGAGGATTGCCAAAATCTCTCTCTTAGGATGAAGATGGCTACTTTGTCCTTGTGCAAAACCCACCAGTTCCTTTCCTTTGTAATCTTTTTTCCAAATCAAATATTTGTGAATGGCTACTCTTTGTTCCAGAGTAAGACTTAATATTATAACATAGATTTGGTTCTACGTAAGAAGAAGATAGTAAGCTTCCACACCTGTCTTCTAAAGATTTTGGTCTAAAAAAAAAAAAAAAAAAAAATTGAATGAACAAAGTTATTTTAGAAGGTAATATGACAGCATTTTGGAAAGACCAACCACAAGGATCCTGTGACATTGGCATGAAGCCTCATCTTGCATTTCACGTATTGCACCATCTCCAGACCTGTAGATTCAATAGGCCTCTGTCCTTCATTAACAGCTTTTCAATATCTTGGTCTGAGTTCTTCTCTTTCTTTGTTACCATGGCACACCTAATTCTGGTCAGATTTACTACAGTTTGGGAAGCAACAGTTGCTCAAAATTCATCATAATTTTGGTGACACATAACTCTCATTCTGTTGAAATGACATCTGCCTTTCTCATGATTACTTCTGCCAATAGTTTAAAAAAATAACTCCACTTACTGGAAAAAGCTCCACAAACCATATGTCTTAGG
>VXBQ01008254.1:74308-96438 GCA_013400175.1 Phainopepla nitens | reverse complement strand
AACAAATGGGAGAAAAATTCCACAAGAGAGAATACAAAGGAACAAAAGGAATAACACCCAACCCCCGACACCATAAAAGTCTCAAACTACATTAAAACATGCTCCTAATTGTCTCTTCAGTTTTAGCAACTTCAACCCAACAGATGTTTGAGAAAACCATACCAAGAACTCAGAGGTAAATACAGAGTTCTCGGCCAGATTTCTCCCAGGTAGAAGAAAAGCAGTGCCAGTGTTGTATCTTTGTGGCTATGTTCTTCAAAAGCCTCCCTTTCTGAAATATTAGCTCTTTGTAAGTCATATTATGCCCTGCTGAAATTTCTGTTAAGATACAAAGGGAAGTCCTCCCTACATCAAGCAAAAATCACACTCAGACAATTATTCTGCAGATGTAAAATATACAACATGACATATATCACTGGCAATACATGTAGAACAGTATGAATTCACAAAGTAAGAATTTAAAATAAAGATAACCTGCTTTAACTTCTGATAAGTAGCAACTATATCAGGAAATAAAATGACCAGAGAGTGCTTAACAACATGTACTCTCAAGAACTGTTTAAAACATAGAATGAAATTTTGATGAGGTAAAGCTTAATTGGGAAACATACCTTTCTTTCTAACCTTCCAAATTTAATTAAACACCACAAAACCAGCAAAGACTTGGTATGCTTTGCTGAAGCAAAACTAGTCTGATTAAAATTAATCATTCTTGAGCTCAGTTCTGAGTTTCCTGAAGTAACTCTTCTGTATCCAGTTGTCTCTGATAACCAACAAAATCTCTTCCTTTTCCTGAAAGCTCCCAGATATATCACCCGACCAGTCTTTCCAAGAAAGGAGCTGAGTTTGCCCCTAGCTGGGAGTTCAAACCTGTCTATTTGCATCTGGATTTCAAAAGGAACAGGGATAGTCTTCGCAATATTCCTTGGGTCCCGAAACAGAAGAAATAACAGTATTTTCACCAGCAAAGCTTCACTATTCCTAATCTCTATAAAATGAGGGAAATGAAAGAATGAGGGGAGAAATCTTTCTTTCAGTGTTTTTTTGGAGTTTGATAATGCCATACTGAAAATGATTTGGGGGATTTAGAGATTTCAAGCTGTCTGGTTTAAATTACCATTTAAGTGTATAATAACAAAACATCAAAAGAAGTTGCAATAAAAGTCACATCAAAATTTTAAAAAGTAAATCAAAAGATTAATCCCATAAAGAGTGAAGAGTGAATGTTACAACACTGCATGTATATTTGTTTGTCAGAATTTTCCCAAGCCAAAAATCTGGTATTCTAGTGTCTTCCACAGAGCTTTTTTAACTTGCCAGAGGTTTGTTGGGTTTTTGGGGGGTTTTTTGAGTTTTTTTCCCACAAATAAGTTTCTGACAAGGAATTTACCGCCCATCTTTAGTATCATTTCAGAGAGAAATCATATTTTTTCTCTTACTGGATAAAATGTGTCAGAATTTGGACTTGCATCTAGCATTAACCTTGAAAATAACTCTCTACATATTTTACAGTCACCTTCCCATTTCTATCTCTCCTTTTCAGAGCCCTGGAGAAGAAGTAACTTACAGTAACCATTTACATCAAGACAGAATGATGTTCCTATTGCTGTGATCACTGTGAAGTTAGAGGAAGGACTAAGCCAAAGGTCCACTCTAATCCTGAGTACATTTTAAGTGCCTCATATCTTCCAGATTGTGAGAGAAACTGTGCAGCAGAAGCTACTGTCACTTGCACTATAGATAACTATCACATGTGGCCTGTGTCTTGTATTTCTCTTCTCTGTTCCTCTGAATGTGAGCAAGAGTCACACTGATCTCCAAAGCTGAGGAGAAGAAATTGAAAGAGCAGAAGCTTAGCAGTAGGTATAGGAAAACTTGATATCTGCAGAGAAGTAAATTTAATACGTCAGTGCCATTATATGACACTGAAACTGAAGGCCATGGACCACTCCATGTCCTTACAACTAAATACCTCTTGCCTCCCAAACAAGAGTGCTGTATTAAGATTGTTTGTTAGGCTAGTCCCTCCTTTTTGCTAACACCTGAACAAGGCCCCAGTAGGGGCTGAGAGATGCCTGACAGGGGCAAAATCACCCCATGGACCATGACAAGCCACCAGTGTCATTGGTCAGCTTCCAGGCCCCAGAACATTCCCTGTCACCACTTGATTTAATGGTATGTATACAGTGATAGCAGCATCCAACAAGGCAGGGAGAATTTCAAAAAGGCAAGAAGGCAGACAGGCACGTGTTCTGATAAAATGTTCAGCAAAATGCAATATCAAGCTAGCTCCGGAAACATTTGGCTGTTGCAGATGCACAGCCTAGTCATGGCACAGGACAAATTTGTCACAAGTTGCCCACAAAAGGAAGTTTAGCTGAATTCATCCTGTTTTGGTTTTCCCCATGTTCAGTATATATTACATAATTATACATGCATCCTTTAAATGATTCAGGAACTACCTTTTTTATTTTAGAAAGATATGGTTGTGCTCAGCTGCTCGCTCATTTCACTAAGCTTCTCACCAGCGAAAAACTGTAGAGAATTTTTAAGAAAGAAAACATTTCCAGTGCAAAGAATTTTGTAGTGTGTCAGAGCCTTTTTCTCTGCCACGCCATCACTATTCATGATTTTAACCATACACCTAATGAGATTGAGATTCACCTCAAAAATTCTCCTCACATCTGGCAAGACTTCCTTGCTCCTTTTCCTTAAGCTCATCTGCATTCTCCCAGCGGCATCATTCCTGCAGTGAAGCTCCCTCCTGACATGCTGACTCTCTGACTGACAGGCAGCACACACACGCCAAGCAGAATGTCAAAGAACATGACACGATAAAGCCAAACACAGCTTAATACACTTATGATAATGCCAAACTACTTAAAATTCTCTGTGTCTTTGACAGGTTAGCCATGTACTGTATGTCTTTCAAAGCTGTGCATCTGACTAGAAAAAGCTGGTTTCTCTGGCCCTTGAAGGAGATAAACACCGTTTGCATTTTAGACTACGTTTAAACTAAAGCTAAGTAGACTGGGTTTTGTTGATGAGAGTAAGATGTATGTTGTGATCTTTCAGACTTACAAGCTCATATCTATGTATGTTGTTGAAGCTACTCGACTTAAATACCAGGTTTTTTAGAGCTTGCTAAATGGTGAGGACCTGACATATATATTCACTTTTGAAATCTGAAAGATAAGGTAATTTGTGGTCATATTCGAGGACAATAAGTGGGGGAAAAAGTCATTATTTTCTACAAGATTATTCTTCAAAACTTTATTCCAGATGTTCTTCTCTTTCTAGTAAAGAGAAGGTAAGTAAAAGATAACTTTTTCAGGGAACATAAAATACTGAAAAAGAACAGTTAACCCAATACTGATGTTGGGCATGGTATCTTCTGTCTTCTGAGCCATACCCAAAAAACATCTCAGAAAGGGCCAGCCATCACAGAACAAACTTTTAGGGGTGCATGCATGAGGCATAACCATTCTGCATGGTAGGCAGACCACTGCTAGATGTAACATCCCATCTCTCTTATTTAGCAACACAGAAAGAGGCTGAGAATTCAAAAGTTCACTGGTCTTTGCAGAAAAAGTGAGGACAAAAGCCCAAGCACAACAGCAGCAGGAGCAACCTACAACCTGCACTTTGACAAGGTTTGAAATTTAACTCTTTTGTCTATTAAAATAGTTTGTCATAAACTTCATTGTTGTGAACATCTGCTTTTATGCCAAAATTCTAATTACTCTTGCATCCTCTCTCTGCTTTCCTCTGAAGATCTGAGAAAGCAATGGTGTGCCCAAAGCTTTTTAAATCTTACTGGCTACATGAGCTAGAAATAAACTGAATTATCTCTATCTACATTCTGGCTCTGGCTTTTGTCCATAGACTGTCACAGATAGAGGCAATTATCAAGTCCAGCTAAGATTATGCCTTTGCTTATGAACTCTCTTGCATTTTTAATAAATGTTGCATTTTTACAGTTGACAGTAGAAAAACAGCAACTCTGAAACAAATCTTTTTTAAAAAAAGCCAGAAACCCCATAGCCTACTACTTGAGGATTAATTTTTTGCCCAAAATCATTTTTTTTTTCCCTTGGCAAGCTCAATACAGTAGTTTTCAATCAAGCCAAACTGAACTTCCTTATATCATTTAGCTAAATATACACTTTCAGTTATACACTTAATACACACTTTCAGAGTTCACAGTTCCACTACTTTTTCTACAATGTCTCAGGAAATCTCCAAAATTCCTTGTCACCCAAGCTGCCTGGCAGGACAGCCTCATCTATGTGGGACCACAGCCTTCAACCTCACTGTCTCCTCACAGCTGCTTATCCAATGTGAAATCTGACCTAGTCTCTCCCCAAAAAGCAACTGAGTAAGAGACTCTGTACAAGTTTCAGTAAACCATTAGAGGACTGTTTGAATATTGAGGCAAACCAAAAGGAGATTATCTATTGGGAATTTAAAAATACCATTTCATTGAAAACCAGAAAACATTTGTTATTCTAGACGATTCTATATGAAATACATCTGCTAAAAGCAATCACAGGCATTTTCTAACTTGATGGGATTTCTTAGCCTGTTTTACTAAATATGACATTACAAAGTATGACTTTTACCCTGAAAAATCTACTGAATGAAAAGAGAACAAGTGTTTGTTGCTAACACTTTATGAAAAATTGGTCACCCCAACACACAGCGGTCTGCAGGTTTGCTTAGATATAATCCATCTCCTTATCCCTGAGTCTATGGTAGTTTTTTTCATTCCTCCCATCACACTTGCTGATTACTGCTGCTTTTACCTTAGAAACATTTAGGATTCATCTTTACTCTTTACCATGCTGAGATAGTTACTCAGAACACAGCAGTTTCCAGAGCTATTCCTTAATTACGCACATTGCTAAAATAATGGCTTGATTTGATAAATAACTTTAATTTGAAACTTTTATGTCTCAATATCTGCACCACGAGTAAAATGCTGAAATCCCACTGACAACCATGGAAGGAATACATCTAACAATATGCCTCTGCAATGATGAGATTTTTTTCCCTTGTTCATTACTATGCCTTAATTTCTCCTTTGGGTTCTGTTAATTCTTGGTTGGAAGAAAAGCAAAATAGTGCAGAGAGGTGCAATACACAGGCATGGTATGAAGTCACAGGCTGTGGTTGCTATATAATAACTGGAAATTTTCAAGATTAAGTAAAATGATGGGGACAATGGGAGTATTCCTTGCAGACTCATCGTAGAAATTACAACCAGCACCCAAATGAAGACCATGTTCAGCATGAGGAAATTGCTGCCTAAGAGACGTAGCAAATATTAAAGCTGATCAGCTAATACTAGCTGGAACAGGAATATTTTTACTTTAGTTGGGTTATTCTTGACTTGTGTCTTTAATGGGTAATGTTCATATTTGTTCTTTCTTGCAATCTGAGTTACATGAATTGCTATGCAAGCACAAGATAATGTTTTCAAATAGGCTCATTGGCACATTAATCTATAGCATTATAATCAGCCTGAAGATGAGATTTTTACTTTTTTGATTAAGCAGTGAATGTCACCTTCTTTGGGCATACAAGGTGTCATCAAGTTTATGCTAGTTTTGCTGACTCATATAAATATCTACACTTGTAAGCATTCATTTTCTTAGAGCTAGAGCACATTATGTACTAAAGGAGATCAGAAGTAAGCAAAATTATCTGGAAAATACAGTCTAAATTTATATTGCTTCTGCTGAGAGGATTAATTTAACTGTCTGGAGATGGAATATATATTAAGCCACTAATGTTTATAACTCCAGAGACAAAATAACTCATTTTACACCACCTATCACTACCGCACTTGTTTTGTTTGTAACATTCTCAAAATGTTCTTTTACCTGAGCGCTGAGAGCACCCTGATATTATTAGGTACCTTTATGTTCAAGGGCAAAAGCATTTTGTAGTTTGAACTTCTTGAACCTTCAAGAAAATTGGATGTTTTGTTTTTTAGTCAAACAGCACACACTTACTGAAAACAATCAGCAGCTTCTTTTTCTGAGGATGTGAGCTCTTACCTGCTTTGATGGCGAGGTTTATAGAGAGTATTATCTGAACTTTAGCTACCCTTTCTAGGTCTCAGTTGCTGTATTATCAGCAGCATTATTTCATAAAATCCGAGCACCTCCCTCATTTACTGAACAGTGCCCAAGGGCATCACAGAAGGACAACGCCCCTTTTGCTGCAGTGTAACACTGGGGCAGAGAGAATGGGTCTTTTTGGCAGCCCCTCTCTTCTTCCCAAGTCGTGTGGGAAGCAAAGAAGCATAGAAAGAGACAGAAAAAACTGCACCATAGTGGAAGGATCAGAAAAAACATTTGGATCCAGTCTTGCGGAGAGCTTTAAAATATTGAAATAGAATATTTTATAAAGAGAGTTGTCCCTTGACAGATAATTATTCTATTTCTTTGTCTTTGGAAATGGACATAGACAAAATCTACCTCTCTGTGGAAGAGAGGATAGCCTGAATTCCATGTAAATTGGCAGATAGCTGGGTTCAGCATGTATGTGTAGATATATTGATGTGGTTTTATGATGTTTTCACTGCTTCTGAAGTCAATTTTCACTAAGTCTTGAAAGTAAAGCTCTTGAATTGCATACTGTCTTTTTCTGCACAAAAGCTGAACAATGGTTCCAGCTAGTTAAGTATTGAAGACAAGGAACTATTCAGCTCATCCTGTCAGATACAGAATAGGTCCTGATTTTATTTATCTTTTTTATTGCACTGTCTTCGTTCATATTTATCATTTTAAAATAAGTTAGAAAAACTTAAAACTTTTGTATTTAGGTGGTTCAGGGAAATAAATGGTAATGGAATACTGAAGTATCTCCTTTTTAAGGTCATCAGAACAAAACTGGTAATGGGTGAGCCTTTATTCCTCACAGCTACACAAATTAAGTTGACATCCTCCATCTTTTACAAGTGGACTCCATTCTGTGAGCATCAGTAGTGAATAGAAATATCTGGTAACTCTGAACACTGTTTCACCTGATTTCCAGCTTTTATGGTGTTATTTCAATAGGTCTTGATTTGATAATTCACTGTATTTTTTTATATTTTCGCAACTATAGCATCATAATAGAATAAAAATAGCTAGATTCTCACTGCCAAGAACATTTAAACTGACATTAATGTTTGTTCTTTGCACACTTCTAATCACAAATTGACTTGGAGAGCAAACCAGCACATGTATGCCTTTATAAAAAACAGCTATTTTAGCAGAAAACAAGTGTCTATTAAACTGGTTAAATGCAATTTTAAATACTTTCCGAAGAAGCATTCTTAATACACAAGTTCAGTAAATTGTAATAAAGTACGAGAAGCACATTTTAAATATTAAGCAATAATTTCACTGCATCTGTACACCTGGCAAATAAAAATGAAATTATAAACACTGCAGAAAAAACTTTGCAGTTTTCTCATTTGAACTGCAGCTTTAATAATTTTTTTGCATCAGTCTATTCTCGGGTTTGTAAAACTATACTATGAAGAAGATATTAGAACATCAGAATCCCAATGTTTGCTCTGAAAAAAATCAACCCAGTCTTAGAAAGTTTCCATCAGGAATTTGACAAAACGCTGTGCTGGATTCAGTGAACAACAAAAGCTACTCATCTCAAAACTGAGGTGTTATGACCATGGTGTTACCAATCGCATAATTGCTGGCCTAAATGAAGTGAAGCCTTTTTTGCTGGTCCTAAAACTACCAGCCAGACACAGTTAGGGTGATTAAAAAGGGTTATCTTCATAAGGTTGCTTAGGTGCACAATTCGCCAGGGGGAAAACGCTGAAGATGCACATGCAGCATAACGCGTATACAATTTTTATAGGTTTTGCAAATTGGCATATTTGACAAGAATCACAAATTAGAAGTATAATTGGTGAGGTAATTCCCCCCTGGTTCAAGCCCTTTCTAAATCTTTCCCCCTTAGATGAGAACTAAACTTTGTTTATAAGAATATGTCTCTAAGAGCTGGTCTCAACCTTGGTTGCTGGGAAAAAACAAGATAGGGTAGGAGCCTTGGACCTCCAGTTTGGAACATTTTGGGATGTGTTATGTCTTTCTGCCAATCGGGTTGGGTAAGAAGAAGTACTAGAGCTAGTTAAAATACAATAATAGAGTTACAATTACATGTGCAAAGAACACAAAAGCTATATAAAAGAAAAAAGGCAAAAAAACAATTTGGTCCCCATAAGCGGGGACCAAAAGGAAATCTGAGTCACACAAAACACAAAACTGCCTTGTCTTGCAGTCTCAGATGTACAAGTAAGGGTGAATGATGTCTTGAAGCCCAATATTACTCTACTGCTGTCTTGTGATCTAAGTAAACTTTTAAAGTGAGATGAGGTACATTCAGTGTAAATTTTTGTGACCACATTAAAAGTTTCCTGCTTAAGACAAAACACACATAGGAACCTGAGTGCCTCCAACTCAGCTTTGTAATATTCTCAGCTGAATTGCTTTGACATGTTACAAACCTGTGTAGGGAACCTGAAGCCTACAAGATGGGGAGAAAAAGGCTGATGCCCACAGTTTATGAATATTTTCACCCAGGGATGTGACAGAGAACCCCAGCTGTTGGAAGATCCAAGTCTCCACAGACCAGATAGCCTTTTATCTGTGTCATGCATCCCATGCAGCTTCTCAAAGTGTAAGGCTATGGGGTGAGGGAAGGAAAACTCCACTCCCTCCTTATTTAGGCTGAACAGTCATACTGCAACTATCAGATTATCAGACCAACAATACAGGAAAGTGGATACACTGTTAGTGAACTCCAGTATAGAGCCACCAGGGTACAAATGGGTGCCTTAGGTTGCCAGGGAACAATGATGGCAGGAATGCAGCCAGAGCCCATAAATGTTCTGAGTGTTAGGCAATGACTGACCAAGGCCTTTAAAGGTCTAGCTGTGAGACTACAATGACCATTGTAGCACCCATATGTTAAATCTCTGTTTATCCCTCATTAGATCTGTCACTGGTGGTGGACCAGGTAGGATGTTTATGGACTGCAAATCCTAAAAAACTGTAATGCTGATTATCTGGATGAACAAGTTTGAAAATAATCTTCCATGCTTACAAGAAAATGCAGCATAGATGTGCCTATTTTTACTCCATACACTACTTTCATTGAGGAATATTATCCAGTTTACAACAAAGTCTACAAGTCAGGGACCAAATCAGAGTAAAAGAGACTAAATCAATCTGTGCTAACCTTAGAGATAAACTGAGTTCTCTCTGATTTACAATGGTACCCTCAAATGATTGTTAGACTTCCACAATATCTGTGTTAACCTCAAATACACATTATCTGTGGGAAGTAGAACACTGCACATAAGTAATTTTCAAAGAAAAGAGAGACGACTTCTCCAAGCAGTTTGCTGACGGTCAGTATTTTTTTTTTTCTGCAAGGATTAGTGTCTTGAATTGGACTTTGAAAAGAAATTATCATTTTCAGGAAAAAGAAGTGTTTCTCTGACAGGACAAAAGTGTATAATGTGCAGGAGCTGATGACATAGATTAAAAACAGAATTTTCCTCTTGTAGTAACCCTCATACTTTTGGCAAGATATGATATGCCTTTTCTCTCCTTTCTGCTGAAGCATTAGACAAAGCAACTGCTGGAAGCAGAATAATGGACCTGAAGGATGAAAAACCCAGTCTGGTGAAGCAGATTGTGTTTTTGTATTCAGAGCTATTTAACAAACTACATTGTGAATAGAGTCTGCAAAATCAGTAACTTGATAACCTTTAAATGGGATTTTATATTGGCCAGATGGATCATGGCAGAGCCTAGTCAAGGCTGGGGTCTTGTTCAGCTAGGTAATCAAAAAAAATGAGAAATTAGGGCTTGGAGGGAACACAAACATGACAATTAGAGTGCGCTATTAAACAAAGTGCAGAAGCACCTGAACAAGCAGAGAGAAATTATCCCTGCAGCTTGAACCAGAGCAGTCACCTCTGCCACCTGATGAGCAGCTTCGTCTCCAGAGCTCAGTATCTAAGGCCCCCTCAGTAGGCTCTCAGCCCCCAGTTACAACACACTAAAATGCTTTGGGACACAAGAGATCCACAAACCTTACATATTTTGTTAGCTGGCTATTGAGTACCTATCACAAAAAACATTTCTTACTGCTCTCATACCCTTACATACTTCTTCATCAGGCATCTAAGTCTGTTCTTCCAAGGCTTTTCTAGAGCAGGTTCCTGGAACAGCCAGCCAGGTGCTGTGTTAGCCATGGCCAATGACTTGCAGCTCCATTTGTAATTTGTTTGGTCTCCATTCCTTCAGACAGAGACATTATTACACTCCCTGCCTTGTTGCTTGCTATGGCCACCACATCTCAACAAAAAAATATTAAGTAGAATATCAGAAAGATTTGCCATTCCAAAAACAAAGAAATCATAATCATATTAATAAAATATGAATATCATTTTGAACCAGAGTAAGAGGAAGAAACTTTAGCAATAAAAATTAACAATGTATCAGTTTACTGCCTTACGGTCCATTGCTTATTGAGTTGGCTCAGTTTCCTCTTCGATGGAATCATAAAGGCAGCAAGTGGAAAAACAATTTGAAAGACATATTTGTTTATGATCTTTCACTACCAAGAGAGAGATCAAACCCGCAGTTCCGAAACCATCTTTCAGAGAGAAGTGCAGTGCAGAAGACAAGCTGCCTTCACTCAGCAGGGTTTGCTAAATGTACACAAGTGCTGAGAAGAAACTCCTCAGAACAGGCACTTTCTCAAGGTGAAAGAAAATCCTTATCAAATCCTGGCACTGAAAGAAAATGAGAAAGTATGATTAATAGCATCATTAAAAGTAACAAAACAAACCATGAAAACTTAACAATCCAACAATGTGCAGGGAGCCTACGAATATGAAGGATCCATTTAATTTATGTATGTTTTAATTGTTTGCTACATTTCTAAATTCTAAAGGGCATGCAAATGTATTCCAGTTTTGACTGAGCAAAGTTTCCAACACTGGATCGTACAAATATCCGCTATGTCCCCGTATATTCCCACTGGTGCAAATAGCACAATCCAGGGCTATTTAAGAGCTGTCAGTCCCTTCTCCTTTTTCTTCAGTGTAGGAGTGGTCAGACATTGGAATAAGTTGCACAGGGAAGTAGTGGAGTCAATGTCTCTGGAACTGCTCAAGAGGTGTCTGGATGTGGCACTTGGGGATGTGGTTTGAAGGATTATAGTAGAAGTAGATTGACTGTTGGACAACATGACCTCAAAAATCCCTTCCAATCTTGATGATTCTGTAATGCTGTACATTCAGCTGGGATTTTGTCTCCAGTTTGAACAAGAAAGCCATGCTGATTTCAGGCTCTTGAAGCAAATATACATGGTAGAAAGAAGAGAAAACCTACACAGAAAGCTTTTTTGCTTTGTTTAAACCAAACCAACTGTTTCTTCTGCTGTTTTATTCGGGAAATAGCAACATATCTGTTTAAAAGAAAATATAAATAAAGCGCTTAAGTAATCAGTTTGTTCCCTGATCCAAACAACTCATAAAACCCCATAAGAATGTGACCTCTTCTTGATTGAACTTTGAACAAAACCATATTTTTAGTATTAAATATTAAATTTGCATAGAGGAACCTGCTTGAATTGCAATTTATTAAAAAAGATATAGACAGAACTCACTGATACTTCTGCATTACATTGATCCACTAAGCTGGATAAGGTGTCATAAAGGATGCCCAGTTTATTGCTTCTATCACACAAGAAATACAAATCTCTGTGAACTTCTTAACTCCAAGAATATTCCAGAGAGCGACATAACTGTCAGATCAGTGCAACTTTGTTCTGCAACTACAACCAATGTTTCCAAATTTCTAGCCAATACATATTTATAATTATATTCCTGCAAACACACATCCTTCTAGCTCTAACTCAGATCCATTTTCCCACCCTATCATTCTTATTTTAAATTGCTTTTGATTTACACAAAGTAGGAAGGGATACAAAGCGTTGTTTTATAAATTACCTCTGTCCAGGGAGAACACTTCTAGTTCCACAGAATGCGGAAAGAGGTAGGTCCAGGCAATCAAGACAGCCAAATTACGATCCTGTTCTTCCCTTAAAATTAATTTCCTGACACACAAATTCCTGCCAGTTATTACTCTAAATTACCCAGGCACTTGTGTGGAGGGAACGCTTGACAAAACATTGGCTGTACTACATGATGGATCTTCTGACTCAGAGAAGACCAGACATCCCACCACCTCTCATTTAAATTTCACATTTTTTCGTTTCCTGATTCTAGTAATATCACAGATTTTTCTTACTACTAACTCGTAAGTCACTTTTTTCTGCCTGTCATGTGCTGTCATGACCAATCTCTCTTTCCTCTACCTAAAACCTGTGTGCAGTACTTTCTCTCCCCACCACCCAGTCTTTTTCTTCTTTATTTTCTGCTGTTTCCTCCACTAATTCCCTGGAATTTATTGCTTCCTTTCAGCATCCTTTCTTCTTACTTCTGAAATGACTGAAATTACTAGAATTCATAAATATGT
The DNA here is from genome assembly GCA_013400175.1 of Phainopepla nitens. Classification (NCBI taxonomy): domain Eukaryota; kingdom Metazoa; phylum Chordata; class Aves; order Passeriformes; family Bombycillidae; genus Phainopepla; species Phainopepla nitens. The sequence continues at coordinate 83,863 of VXBQ01008254.1, read as the reverse complement.
ATTTCACAATTCAAGATAACAGAAAAAAAACCCATCAAAAACAAACCCCAGATTTTAATAAAGCAATCTCACTTTTCATATAATAGAAAAGTTTGATTTCTATGACAGTAAGGGTTTTTTATTCCTGAGGCTGATTGCATTTTTGACGTCTACATGGCGCTATTGAAGATGATCAGGTCATGTTTCACACTAGGTCAGCAGATCAGGTAACTGGAAGCTTCAGAGTGTGTTTGACCAGAGCAATGAAATCAGCATTTTAGCAACAAAACTAGACACTTTTTAATACTTTAAAGTATTTTCATAATGCAACATCTTTTATCAGTTAGGTCTAGTTGTAAATTAGCAATGACTAACTGATATGACTTAGAGCACTAAATAAACAACCACAACAACAACAAAAAAACATATCTTGTCCCACCTAAAGGTTTATCTGATTGCCAGAATTAGGTAGATAATCATAAGAGGCATGATTTCCTTGGGGTTTTGCTGTTGCTTTTATCTTTTTGCTGCAAGAATGTTGAAAGAAAATAGATCTTCTAACCACATAACCTTGGCTTGTGCTGCATTTCAAAAGAATTGTGATTACAAAGGCTGGCCTTTTTTTTCAGTCTAAAAACTATCCTCACATCCCTTAGGTTAACCAGCTACAGTGTTTCTCTCATGTACCATGTTGTCTGTTTCTCTCTAAACTTTTTAAAGTACATAATTTTATTGACAAATTCATCTTAAACATACCTTGCAAAAGCTGATAGCAAACTGCTGATAGGGAGGTCAGTTATCCCAGGCATTATGTTATGCCCTATACTCCTGTCAGTTTCCTCTTGGTTTGAAAACTTAAACAATGCTAGAGGGCACAGTATATAGAATCATAGAATCATGGAATGGTTATGGTTGGAGGGAATATATAAACTGAATGCCAATGAGACACAGGGTATTGTATTCCGGCACAGAAGATTTATATCATTTTTCTCTTAGTACAAGCTTAATTGGCTATTTTAAGACTCCAAGATGAAAATTAATAGTTCACGTTTCTCCTTATCAAACCCATCCTATGAGACTATACAAGATAATTAAGACATACAAGAGGATTTCAGAAAAAAATAAAGGCATTTATGTCAGGGCTGGCAGGCTTAAAAATTAAGCATACCTGCTTGGCTGTTGTAAGCAATTGTGTTTCCTTGCCCCACTGGTCTGCCTACTAGCAACATTCTTTGTAAACCAGTGAAGTGCAGAAACATTGTGAATACTTTGTCAGTGTCTCTGCCTTTAAAATTCATAAAAGGTGGCTGTAATTATAAATCCTTCCAGTATTAGTTTTGTTAGGGTATCATTTAAATAACTGACTCCTTATACATAACTTGAAAATTAAGCTTTTAATTTAAATCTTTTGAATCAGTCTTTTGTGATATGTTGGGTACACAGGCTGTCTCTCATGGGGTTTTCCACAGCCTGGCTCCAGGACACATCAACTCAGCTTCTGGTGAAATTAATGGGAATTTATCCATGAAATTCTTCGGGTGACCACCAAACCACAGCTGAAATGCAAAGAGTACATTTATTTCATTGCCTCACTAACAGTGCCAGGCAGCAGGGACACATGGGGACACAGATTCCGTTAGGTTTAGCTAATCCTAGCAAAAAGCTGAAGCAAAAAGCTAAAGTAAAAAGTGGACAGTAATGAGTGCAACATTCTAATATACAGCCAGGAAAGTGAGCCCCATAGCAAGCACAGCACCCTGCTCATTACTGTTAACCACTAACAGATCTATATTCAATCTAGCATATCACAATCAAACCTGTCATTATCCCAAACCCTTTGCAACCCACACTGGCCTCCAAAAAGGAGGGTTGTGGTTTAACCCTGGCCTCACTCATTCCTCCACAGCAGGCCTGGGGAGAGAATCAGAAAGGTAAAAGATAAAAAACCCATGAGTTGACATAAAGACAGTTTAATAAGGAAAGTGAAAGCCATGCACACATGCAAAGCAAAGCAAGGGCTTCATTCACTGCTTCCCATGGGCAGGCAGCAGTTCTGCCACCTCCAGCAGAGCAGGGCCCCATCCCCTGGAACAGTCACCCAGTAAGACAAATAACCATCAAGGGCTTCATTCACTGCTTCCCATGGGCAGGCAGCAGTTCTGCCACCTCCAGCAGAGCAGGGCCCCATCCCCTGGAACAGTCACCCAGTAAGACAAATAACCATCACTGCAAACATATCCCCCTTCCTGCTTCTCCCCTCCTCTTTATACACTGAGCATGATGTTGTGTGGTCTGGAATGTCCCTTTGGTCAGTTGGGGTCACCTGTCCCAGCTGTGTCTCCTCCCAGTTTCTCAAGCACTCTCAGTTCCCTCATCAGCATGGCAGTATGAGCAGCAGAAAAGGCCTTGGCTCTGTGCAAGCCCTGCTCAGCAACAACAAAAATACCTCTGTATTATCAGCCCTGTGTTCCACACAAATCCAAAACACAGCTCCACACTGGTCACTGAGAAGAAAGGTAACTCTACCCTAGCTGAAACCAGCACAAGCTAGCAGTCCATGAACACCATAAATATACTGCTTTAGCTTCTGAAACTAAAAGGCTATTAAAAGCGCTCCTGAAGCTGTAGTTAATGTTTTGTAACAAATATTTAGACAGCTTCTGCCTTTTCCCTCACAGAATAGTACACAGCACTAATGCCACATCCTAGTGGTGGAAAGTACTGCCTTGGCTGAATGAAAGCAATAGATCCTTTGCCAAACTATCCCAAAGTAAATGAATGCACCAGTCCTCTGTCCAAATCTGCAGAAAGGGTCTGATGCAGTGTTTGCCAGGTAGACCAGACCTCTATCTGTTTATCTTACTTCAAAACAACTGTCTTAAGTATCTTGATCTCGTTCTTCTAAGTAATGTCTGAACTGTTCTGGTTTAGCCATCCCAACCAGACTGCCTGGTCAGACAGCACAGCTGGCTCTCCTCTGGGACAGGAGAAATGGATTCCTGAAGTCTTCTTCCCTAGGCCCAGCATGAGCACCTCACATCCCACGGGAGGTACAGTGCTCAGGATGTGCAGAAGCAGCTCCATCACGCCTCTCCCAAGGCTGCATCTAACCCCCCACAACAGATGCAGGGCATTAAATGGATTTTTATATTGATCTGACTCCAAAATAGAAGAAATTCATCTGTACATAATACTACAGAGAGAGACAAACTTCCCCATTTAAACCGAATCACAAGGCTGCAAATTCTATGTTAATTTCACTAACACCCCATCTGTATTCAACCACATGTTCCCACACCTCACACTCTTCCCTCACTCTTCAGTGCCAATGTACAGAGATTTGGTTTGCATGCTTTGACCCTTGTAGTCGTCCATTTGTGGAAGGCACACACAGTTTATCAGCGTGATATTGCCTGTTAAAGAAAGTTCAAGTTCCAAACACATGTATCTGTTTGCTACAAAATGCTAAATGCCACTTTCAACAGTACAAGATGTCTGTATCAGCCACTGGTATAAATTTATCAGGTGCTGGCTAAAGGAAGTCAACAATTAAAGCTGTCAGAAAAATGATATATTTGAAATCCATAAAATTCCAAGTTCACGATCAGACAATAGGAAAATACATAACTGAAAAGCACATCCCATTGTCTGTTAAGACATTGATGACTTCCAAATGGAGGATTGAAGTTTGTGTAACTTTTAAGGCACAGAGCGTTATTGTGCTAACAGCCATTTAATCACATCATCATCATTTGTACTACTACAGCAAGAAACATTAATGAACCTTAAATATAAAAGCTGTTTTGTGAAACTAGTGTTTGACAAACTATAAGCCTTCTTTTTTTGTTGTTCTTTCTTCATTGGGAGGTGAACTATAGAGGTTTGGCTGGAAAAAGGCTGCATTAACCAGAAGATCATATGAGGTTTCCATATGAGCTTTTTAGAGCAAGTCTCTGTGCAATTGAAACACAATAGCTCTGCCATTATTAAATGAAAGGTAAGAACTTCTCATGCACATTAAATTTTGCTCCCTTCCATACAGATTGGAAGGTCCATCCAACAGCACCAAAAAAAAAAAAAACAAAACAGTAAGAACACCAGCTGTTTGGCCAGCACCACAATTTCTGGCCTTCACCACTTTTGGTTTACACTGGTAGGTGGAAGCTGTTCATCTATAACTTTCCCCAGTGCCATGGGAAGATTGTAATAGGAGGTTAAATGAGCATTTCTCAGAATAAATCAGAGTGCTAACTGAGCTTCAGCATGTGCACTATGTAGATGACTTCTCCAAGCCCCTTCTGGGGCTATTTTCTGTAACCTGAAATTGTTTCAGGCTGTTAGAGATTCAGCTTAGTGCTGCCATAAGCTCCTCACATCATCCCATGGCCTTTTAATATCACAGCTTTTGTAATGCAAAAAAAATCTATTACATAACTTGGTGACAAAAAATTGATTCAGCTGAAACCTTCAAAACCATGAAGAAATCTTGGAGTATTGGGTTCAAAAGAATACTCTCCATCATGGCCATGCTTTAGATGAGGTTTTGATGCCCTGATGTGTATGTAGCTAATAGAAAGAGTGGGAAACACATCAATTTTAAAATAATGACACCAAAGCATTGAAGTACATCTGAAATAGCTGCTCAGTAGTTTCTTTAAAGGGAGGAATCAGCCAAATCTTGCCCTGATTCAAAGAGATATAGCCAAACCTAACTTACAGACTGTATCAAAGCTGATTTCACAGTATTAGCCTGGGCTGTACTTTGGATGCAATGCTGATGTCCCTCTGGACAGATTATTTATCACAATATATTACAGCTGATTCATGAGTCCTGAATGCTAAGGATTCTGCAAAGCTAATAATGATTGCTATGACTTCTAGTTTACCATCACTGCTCTGCAAGCATGTAATTCATTTCAGGAAGGTGAGGAAGCTATTAAAAAGTAGCATAATGTGACTCATTCTGTCAGACAGTATAAATAGTGTAGGGGAAACAGAGTTTGTCAGCATCTCTTCTGGCTTTGGACACCTCTGAAGGGTAGTTCTCTTCCCCTCCAGACTGAGTGGGTATCCTGCTTTCTGTTCTTTAGTTACCTATAAGAGAAAACTTTAGTTACCTGTAAGAGAAATTATCTGTTATTTTGTCAATGATAGTTTTGGTTCTTTCAACCAGTATTTTACTATTTCGTGGCAAAGAGATCAAAATGGAAAGCTGTTTCACTACTGAAAAACCCCACACCTGAATTGTCTGCTAAGGGTATAGTCACAGGAACAGCAAAGAGGACTAAATCCTTCTTATAATACTTGGAATTAATGATTTACCCAACTTCGGGTGTATGTGGAAGCTTTTATATGTCATTTGCTCTGAAACTGCAATCTATCCAGAATACAATTAAAAGGTAGAAAAGCTGCCTATGTAAAGCATGCAGAAGTGGATTATAGATCTCCTGCTGGTGTTTACAAGACCTGCTGACCTGTGTTCAACAGTCCTAAACTGTTTGAACTTCCCTTCCTATCCTTTGTCATGCACTGTGGCCCATACTGTAGTTCTCACTGGAAAGCATCCCTCAAAATACTTTGCTCTTCTGGATTAGGCTGCATTTCTGGGCAAAGTAGAAAATCATGACTAACCCAGCTCTGAACACAGTAAAAAATCACAGTTTCAGTTTTCTTTAGAGAAAACATTTTGAGCCTGCAAGAAGGCAAAAAGGAAATTGAATATGTGAGTCAAGGGTAATAAACACCTATGTGATCCTCCCTGAAACAATAATTTTCAAGTGAACCCTAAAGTCCAGTATTATCACAAGGAATAACAAGGATATATGGAAAAGTGAATACCTGTAGGAGCCTCTTTTGCATTAAACTTGGACAAAGGCCAATGTTGCCCCATTCCCATGCAGTCTTCTGAATTCTGAGTTTGTAACTCCTAAGTTGCTCAAAATCTTGCAAATAGATCACAGAAAAAGTAAAAAAAATTAGTGCATGTAGGCTTCCATTGTGTCCCATACTCCTTAGCTGCAAATCAGCCCCATACAGAGATCACAGAAAGATAAATTTCTCTTCCCATTTTAAATAGGATTTGTCACTTCTTAGAGACTGCGAATAGTAGTCAGACAGAAAGAGAAGAAATTATGGAAGATGATAACATTCTGTCATAAAACAGATTAAATTAAATTTAAATTAATTTTAGTATATTCATTTCAGTTAAGAAATAATTATTTCCAGCAGTTAAAAAATTCTTCAACATTTCAGGCACAATAGTTATTAAACCTTTTCAGAAATTACCAGTAGACTTTTGAAGCTATAATATAAGGGTCCTTTACCTTAGAAAGTATATTCAGTCTGAAATAGAACCTGTAAATGGATTTTTCTTATCATCCTTGAAGAAGTGTAAACTTAATCTAGTTGCTGGTTCTTTATCTCAATTCCTTTTTAATTGACATTCTGCTTAAGCTAATGAAAAACCACCCTCTCTAAAGTCACTGTAGTTACTACCTTATTCTGGCCTTGTCAGGAATGACTGACAGAAAGGTGAAGCTTAAACACTGATGGGTTGAAATCTTCCTGTTAATCCAAAGTCACTAAAATCTTAGAACTCTTCAGGCTGAACATATAGCTATTATTCTTTGTAACTAACTTCAAGAGGATTTGAAATGCTAGATGACATGATTCAATAAGACCTTGGTACACTCTTAAAACTCCACTTTAAAAGACTCATTGGCTTATTAGATATTGTGATTTATTCCAGAAAATGCTTTCAAAGAAGGATCAGAGAAAAAAAAAAAAGAAAACAAAAAAAAAAATTTCTATTTTTGAAATATAACCTTTCCTACCTTCCTATAATTCAAGCTGCCAATTTCTTTTTAATAAAGCTGTTAGTCAGAGCCCAGATCCAGCAGATGAAACCCTGACTGAGTGGAAGTGAGGCTGAGTCAAGCAAGCCCAACCTACAGCAGGTCTCTCTCTCAATTCCCATAACCTATGGCAAATGTACTTTTCCTGGACTGAGATGCAGTTTGGTGACAACAGGGCATTATGTCTGTCAGAAGCACATCATTCAGTTTATATACCACATTATTACTGCCCAAGAGCATTGGGCTGCAGGAATATTTTCTAGTGCCTCAGGCTGAGGTAGATAGAAGAATGATCCCTTCTAATGATAGCCAAAGGTTTTTTGGAGAAAATACTTCTATTTTTCAAAATTTGGGGGCAAAAAACCTTGGTTTAAATTTCTATACTAAGTTTTAATTTGGGAAAATAGGTACATTTTGTGTTGTAATGTAGCCATTCTTTAACCAACTCTATTCATCATTTAACTCCATATGTTCAGCATTATTAATAAATTCAGTAGTAGCACAGTAGAAGATTAACATTTTTATTTTCCTTAAAATTCTTGGAGTGTTTGCACACAGTTATGTTATATATGTGAATATTTTGCTTTTCAAGCCATCCTGGTTTTTTGGGTTTTTTTTTACTGTAATCATTTGAGCTACAACTATCAATGTACTTCTTGGAAAACAGGGCTGTAATTCATTCTTGTCAGAAACAGATGGCTGAGAAAATGAAAGCAAAAACAGCAGCGAAAGACAAGGCCACCTGGGTCCATCAAGCTGATGAAAAAACCTGTGAACCTAATGCCAGTAGTATCTGGAGCCAACACAAGCTGGCTTTCAAAACAGGAGCTAGGAATCAGTCAATAGTAAAGAGGGGAAAATTATTATTATTATTATTATTAGTAGTAGTAGTAGTAGTAGTAGTAGTAGTAATAATATTAATAATAATAATAATGATAATGAAGAAAATGCCTACGAAGACATAGGAGAAGTAGGAAACAGTCCTGGGAATTTTAGGCAGACTACAAGACCACAAGGATTCACTGGGAAATTGGCCGATCAGGACTTGTTACTGTTTCTATTTCTGCATACAGACGTGACATGTAGCATGATGCTGAGGGGAATATATGCAGAGCAATCCACAGAGACCTGAGTCCCTGTGCTGCACATAGCAAAACTCACAAGGATGCCCATATTCCACATGCAAACAATAACCCTTATGAGACTTAAAGGTAGCAGCACTTTTTGAAGATGTGGAGGTACAATCATAAAACACAATATTAATTATGGTGAAACAAATGCCTTGTTCAAATAGCAGTGCTAGTCATGGGTTGCAGCAGCAGTTATCTGCAACGACAGCCACTTTGAGCTTTTAGGCTTTATTTAAAAAGCTTAATTGGAATTTTTATTACTCCCAATTAAGCTTTTTAATTAAAAAGAAAGTTAAAAGAGGCTGGAGGCAAGTACTGCTGAAACTCATATCTGCATAGACTCTGAAGGGGAAAAAAGGAGTTTTGTAAAATTGCAACTGTCAGCCAGCTGCAGCTTTCAGTTTCAGCTTACTGCTGATCCCATTTACCTTGCCAGTGGCATGCTGCAAATGCAGATACACACGTCTGCTTGGAAAAACAGGCTTTCAGCTTTAAATAGCACTATAAGACTATAAATCCTGTTTCATTCCTGCAAAGGACACATCACATGAGTAAAAAATACTATCTACTCCTCCATTTCCACTTTTTTTTATTCCATTAGAAATTTGAGTCAGGTAGATACGTTCCTTTTCTGAGACCAGGGTAGATTCGCCACAAAATGAATTTAAAGACATTCCAGCAGACATGGGACTACCCTCAAATTTCTCTCCAGACTTCTACCTGTACAGACAGAACTAAAAACACGTTCATAAAACAGGGGCCCACCTGACCCTTCCCTATAGAACTAAACCAATATTTCAGACCCCAAATTTTCCTTCATACTCAGTTTTTCCATGTGGCTTTTAACACTTTACGGTTTAAAGAAGGAGTAAAAACTATTACGGCAACATCTGCAATATTCAGCTCTCAAAGTAAAGACTGGGAAACATTCTCATAACCCAACAAATGATTTTTTTTTAGATAATTAATACCTTGGACCAAATTTAAAAAAATAGTATCATGCATTCTTGTACATTAAACTCTCTAGTTTTTGGAAGCAAAGATACTTCATAGTTTGTTCTATATGAGGTTTGTTTAGAGATTAAGGTAGTATTCTATCATATTGGATTAGCCCTTGGAATCCACTCTGTTGCTCCCAGAGAATATCTGATAAAAAAATTTTCTAAATATAGCCAGTGAAAAAGAATTTATTTTTACTTTAGTTTATATATATTATATATTATTATATAATATATTATATATATTATATATTTATTATTTATTATTTATTTATTATAATATATATTATATATTTTTAAGTGCAACAGTTAGACAGTAGGTTGTCAGTGAATTAATTCTTAAAGTTAAGTTTAGATTTGTTGTTTCCCAGACATAAACCTCAACAGAGGTGGTTCTTAGCCCACATTTGCTTTAAGTAAAAATCTTACTGTAAATTACTCTTAGAGAACAGATGTTTTACATAGGGCTTAGAGGACAAAGAAGGGAATGAAGATTAATATTATATGGGTTTTGGTTGTTTGTTTTTTTTTTTTTTAACACAGTTAAAGAGTAAAAAGTGAAGAGATTACCCAACCCACAAGCTGAAACATTTC
>VXBQ01008254.1:23477-67171 GCA_013400175.1 Phainopepla nitens | reverse complement strand
TCCGCCACCTTCGGGACAGGTCCGCCACCTGCGGGACGGCTCCGCCACCTGCGGGACGGCTCCGCCACCTGCGGGACAGCCCCGCCGCAGCGCTGCCTCCTCAGCGCCAGCTCAAGCCCAGAAGCCAAGGGCACTTAGCTTTCCGTGGCCGCAAACCCTGCGGAGAAGACTTGGGGCTGATGTCTGATGAAAAACAATCTGCAGTCAGAGTGGGCTCCACAGCGCAGAAAACCAACAGTGCCCCGGGCTGCATCCAAAGCAGCGTGGCCAGCAGATCAGGAGAGGGGATTCTCTTCCTCTGCCCTACCCTTGTGGACCCCAAATGGAGTGCTGTGCACAGTGCTGGTGCAGTTCTTACGCCTCCAACATAAGAAGGACACAGAACTGCTGGAGCAAGTCCAGAGGTGGGCCATGAAGTTGGGAAGAGGACTGGAGCACCTCATCTAAGAAAAAAGGCTGAGAAAGTTCAGACTGTTCAGCCTGGAGAAGAGAAGGCTGTGTGGAGACCACGTAGCAAATTTCCAGTATCTGAAAAGAGCCTATAGAGAAGCTGGAGAGGGATTTTTTTGTCAGGAGCTGTAGTGATAAAACAAGGAGTAATGGGTACAAAATGAAAATGGGAAAAACTAGGCTAGATATTGGGAAGAATTTCTTTACTGTGAGGGTGGTGAGATAATGGGAACAAGCTCTCCAAGGAGGTTGTGGATGCCCCAACTCTGGAAGTGTTCAAAATGAGACTGGATGGGGCCTTGAGCAACCTGGTCTAGTGCCAGGTGCCCCTGCCCATGGTAGGGCAGGTTGGGACTATATAATCTTCAAAGTCCCTTCCAGTCCTCATGATTCTATGATAAAACTGTACCTACACTGCTGAGAAGAGGCAGAACTGTTACCTCCCAGCAAAACGAGCCACAGAGGGTAAACGCTCACATTCAATAAATCTCCCTGTCTGTGATGTTGGCAGGGACCAGGTAACGCCAGGCACATAAACCGCTTTAGAAATTAACATTCTCCCTTTCATTTAATGACTGTGACAGGGGAGAGAGGAAGAAGAGATATTTGTAATTAAAGATGGATACAGGAAATACAGGATTTAGAGGAAATACTGTATTAGTTGGCTTTCAAAGAGTCTAATTCTCCAGGATGATTTAACTAACTCTGCCAACCAGCTGCATGTCAGATGGAGACACCAGATATCTTTTCAGTGTTTTTTTAAGACAGGGGGACGGAGAATCAAGGAATACAAAAATGTACTTTATGCTATGCCATGTGGATTCTCGGCCATACTGATCACCACGGCAAAGCTTTCACCAATCCATATGACTATCCTGCTGTATCCACAGTTTGGATATAATGACTGTGTGATATTTTTCCTAGTCGAGGCTTTATAAATGTCAAGGACAAAAACGAATGTTGCAGAAAGCAACTCCAACAGTTTGATGCAGTACACAGGTTGAAAGGTGCTGCTTTCTGAGGACATGCTGGTATAAAAATAGCACCAGTGTCTGTGCTATAAAGAAAAACTATCTGCACACATTCTCTAGAGAACTGGTCCTTTCAGCTAACTATTACTAACTACTGGAAACGGAAGGAGGTTTTATACGATCAATCCATTTAAACAAACTTCAAGTAGTAGATATGAGACAGAGAGTCAGCTGAGCTACAACAAGCACTGCACAGCAAAGAACTGCCCCATTTTTCTAGGAAGAAAAGCACTGGGGTGTGTAAGAAGGTAACAGGGTTTGCCTGGAGGCAGAGCTGCCTGATGAGCTCTGCTCATAGAACACCTCACACAGTTGGGTCCTGTTCTTCACCCTTCCTGAGGTACCTCACATCCTCCATCTCTTGAGGTACCTCACAACCCCAAAATCTCTAGCAGAAGTGGACTGAGTTGCTATAAACTGCACCGGAGCACTTGTACAATGCTGACACAAAGAGGCAAATGCAAATCTGGGACATGTGGATGTGGTTCATCAAATGCAGAGGTGATAATTCCGGAAAACAGGTTCAGCAGAAATCAACAAGACTGATAAACAGAGTATATAAGGAGAGACTACAGAGCAATAAGATTGACTTAGTTTCAAACAGAGAGGCATAATGAGATTATGGGAAATACTGTCATAAACATGTCAGTGATTAATTGTTTTCTGTGTATCTATACAAGAAGTCGGCAATTTGGCAAAGAAGAAGATTTCTGTAAGGTGTAGGAAAAATCTGTTTATAAGGAGAGTTAGGTGCTGAAGCAGCTAGGGAAGCTAAGAAATCCTTGTGTTCAGAGAGTTTTGAGAAAAAATGCAGCACTATTTGGACTCCTTCAACTTGGACTTCCTCTTACATTATTAATTCAAGAGATGCAATGATATTCCAGATTTCTCTTGATTTTTTCTTATCAATATCTCTTTAGTTGTGGGCAGATTAAAAAGCCATGACCATATTGAAACTATAATATGACAGATAAGAATATATGAATGTATGAATATGAATAAAGAAGGATAACACATGCACATTATTTCTTTTTCACATTTTATGAAGCCAAAGATATTTCCACAACTTCCAGTTTGATTCATAACTTTTAATACTGAGAGAATAACCACACTGGAATCAAAATAAATATTAAGGATAAACAAAATGAAATGCTCAACCATCTTTTTTTTAAATGGGTAAACATACATGAAACAAAGACATATACACTGTTCAGTATGTCTCGTATTTTTATGTTTGTATATTTCAAACCTGAATAACACAATAATGTGCTTTTTTAAATTCTCAAAGACATCCAGAGAATAGATATATACAATGTAATACAATCATATTGCTTGAAATAGACCACTTTATAGAAAATAAAAGATTTATCACAAGATGAAACACTAGGAACCAGTGAAGGTACCAAAAATAGGAACCTAACACATCAGTATTCATTCTGAATTGTGTACAGCAGCTCACAGATGTCTTCTGCATTAGAGGCCTTAAGTTTCATATGACTGTAGAAAACAGATGTGCCACATGTTTAAATAATGAAATCTAGCGCTTTGTGCTATTTGGAAATCTCTGACACTGAGCTTCAGCATATTGAAAAGATACTAGAAATCATGTGGGTATGAAGAGAATCACAGAATGGTTGGGATTGGAAGGTACCTCTGGAGATCATCTAGTCCAACCCTCCAGCTAAAGCAGGTTCATCTGGAGCAGCTTGCACAGGATCTCACATCCAAGTCGGGTGCGAATGTCTCCAGTCAAGGAGATTCCACTTCCTCCCTGGGTAGTCTGTTCCAGGGCTCTGCCAGGCTCAACATAAAGAAGTCTTCCCTCACATTCAGATGAAACATCCTGTGTTTCAGTTTGTGCCTGTTGCCCCTTGTCTTATCACTGGGCACCACTGAAAAGGGTCTTGGCCCATCACCTTGACACCCACCCTTAAGATATTTGTATGCATCAGTGAGAACCTCTCTGGGTTGTCTCTTCTCAAGGCTGAACAGGCCTCAACCTTTCCTCATAAGAGAGACACACTCCAGTCACCTTATCATCTTTGTCATCTTCCACGGCCCTTCTCCACTAGTTCCTTGTTTCTCTTGAACTGAGGAGCCCAGAACTGGACACAGCACCCCAGATGTGGCCTCACCAGGACTGAGCAGAGGGGCAGGATCACCTCCCTCAGCCTGCTGGAAATGCTCTTCCTAATACATCCCAGGATACCACTGGCCTTTTTGGCCACAGGGACACACTGCTGGCTCACAGACAGCTTTTTGTCCACCAGGCCCTTCTCCACAGCGCTGCTTTCCAGCAGGCCAGCCTCCAGCCTGTACTGGCACACGGGGTTATTCTTCTCCAGGTGTAGGACCCTGCATTTGCCTTTGTTGAACTTGACTATGTTGCCCTCCACCCATCCCTCCAGCCTGTGCAGGTCTCACTGAATGGCAGCACAGCATTCTGGGGTAGTGGCCACTCTCCCAGTTTTGTAACATCAGTGAACTTCCCTTCCTCCAGGTTGAACATGACCTGATCCCTGGAGAACACTGCTAGTTACAGGTTCCAAGCCAGACTCTGCACCACTGATCACCATCCTCTGAGCTGTGCCATTCAACCAGCTCTCAATTCACATCACATTCTCATGTGTCAGCCAGTTCTCAATTCACATCAATCCAACCCACATTTCCTCAGCTCACCTACAAGGTTGTATAAAATCTATAAGGTTATAGAAGCACCATGATGACAGGGATTCAGCTCCACTTCATCCCTGTTCTTGCACAAGCACTTGGTTGAGATGCCTAAAAATTCCTGTATGTTTGTTTCCTGGACCCGGCCAATAGTGTGTGCATTTAGGCATCTTGCCAGGCAATTGCTTTCCCTTCAGGAGCACCACAAACCTTTCCTACGGAATTGGATATTCAGAAAATGTAAGATTCATTTCCAGTTTGCAAACTGATTATTTAGGGTCTCGTGCAGTGATGCATACTTGAATGCCTTAGTGTCACTTGAGATACACCAGAGCATCTGACAAATCTCTGAAGAGCTGGTACACATTTCACAAGACCTCTATGAGAGCCATTTGTTTCTAGAGGCTGCTGGATACTCTCAATAGCTCAGACACCACTGGATGTTCAAGTATGAGCAAATTAATCAAGCCCAAGGACACTAAATTTGGATTTCAGCCCTTTCATCTTACTCACCAGTCTGAAATGTTCAAACCATAAGAGAAAATGCTGACAGAAATAGCTCTGGGCCGCCTTCTTAAATCTTCTGATGGAGTGGGAAGAGGCATGAAAAGGGGTCAGGGATGGTGGAAGCAAATTGGCATTGCTTGGCTCCAGGGTCAGGCAGCACAGAATCTCTTACTTTGGATAGAAATACACAGTCTGAATAACAAAACACAACATAACATGGCCCTCCTCCTGTGAAGCCTCTTGAGAATAATAATGTGATCACTTTTTTCTTAGTATTATAAATAAATTGTTACACAGCCCTGACTTCTCTAACCTCCATAGAAGTATTAGAAGTATTATTCCATGAGTACAGTAATAACACAGTGGTAAATTATATTAATTCTACAAATAGTGTGAGAAATTGTGGATTAACAAAAAGGTTAATCCCTGTTTAATCTTCAGTTGCTGTGCTAGTGTGGTATAAATCTGATGGTAAGTGGGGTGGCAGGAGAGCAGAATAAAGTGCTGTACATAAAATGTAGTCATCTGAAAGCTTGCCTCTTACTTTGCTTTAGCACTATATTATCTCACAAAGAGGTAGTGAATTAATAATAATTGGAAAATAAGTACTAAAAAGAATAGCATTTTTCTGCCCTTTCTGGTATGCTCACTTCAGATGCAAGAGCACAGGGAAAGACAGAAATACTGCAGCTGAACTGCACGAACCATTTGTTTTCAGTACAAGAAAAAGATTTCTCAAGGGGTGGCTAAAATACTCAAAGGACGTATTTTCTACACATCCAAACAACCCTTAGATTACTCTGTCCATAGCACTGCAACACCAGGCAAGGCAGACACTGAAAACAAGTATTTGTTCTCTGCATGGTATTTTTTGTCTCTCCCTGCTGCTGATATTATTCTTATGACACCAGACACTGCATAATTTGACATTTCAAATGTATGGCACCGTCACAATGATACATGAGGAAACATTTACAGAGCCTGGCACCAGAAGCAAAATTAATACTGAAAAGCAAATGACTTGCTTAGATTGCTGCCATTTCTCAGTTTGCAGAGTAAATATTCAGTTTAACAGTTAAACTTGGGAACACAAATAATTGATAGTTTTCAAGCAATGACTGTAGATATTTACCACCTACCTGTTTAACTACCTGGTTTTTGCCAGCACCAATATTATTTTGCTGCAGGCATGTCTGGCTATACGACCAAATGCATCTAAAAATACACTGTGAATTCATTATGCTCTTTACATAAAGAAATTATCTCTAAGATTTCAAGGAGAAAATGTTGCGTAAACACAGCCAAAGAAATAACCCATGAAGGTCATTCAAGGGAAAATTTTTTTAAAAATGGAAAATTAATGAAGTAGTGCTCTCTGCCCAAAGTATTTGTTCTTTTGAACAATTTTAAAAACAATTTGTGAAAAGATAATCAAGAAATACACTGAATGTTTTCGCTAGGCTGCCTTGCCCCTCCACCCTCCCCACTCTCTTGGGCAGCATTCATTCAAGACACATGCTCACGCTTGGTTTGCCTTAAGCTCAATCATCTTAAAAGAGTTTTTCTGAAGGTCAAAAAGAAACAAAAAAGCATGTATCCACATTAAGGGATGAGGAATAATATGAGTGCGAGTGCCAAGAAAGAATCAAAGAGAAACCAATCATGTCCTGGGTAGCAGAAGGAGGACAGGAAAAAAAAGCTTCACTCTCCAAATTCCAACACTCTAAAAAATAATTTCACATAATATAAATCAGCAGAATAGATTATGCTAAAATTATAAAACACCAGTAATATGTCTAATGATCTCATCACAGCTAATATTAATGCATAGAATGCTTTGGTCTACATTTTCAAGTGGGTAGCTAAAATGGACAGCTGCATTTCCAAGGACTAAAACATATGTGTCTTTCCCAGATCAGTATTTTAGGGTGACAAGACAGAAGTTAGACTCTTATAGCCTTGAGCATGGCTAGATTAACTTTCTGCAGATGACAATAGGTCTGTAATCTCCACAGAGTGGTTCTGGCTCAGCACCATTACAACACATACAATGCCTTATTACAATCACAGCTAGGACTTTGAGATGTTTAGAAGGTTATCAGCCAAGATATTCCTAATGTAAGATCAGTCTCCATATAACTCCAACCTTCTGGAACTAAAATTCCATTTGTTCAAAGGTTTTAGTCCATATACTTGGTTGTAATAAGCTTTTGGTTGAGAAGCTTTTGTTCATGAGTGATTCTTAATGCAGATTTGTGAAGGAGGTCATAGAACAAGGACTGAATACTCTGTTCCTATTTTTTTCATACTCAATCCCAAATTAAGAAAATCCTGACATCATTTCTGGGCTAGTTCTAATTTATATTACCCTTCAGTACATTAATTTTTCCTTAGCTAAAAAGACGAATGAAACAAACATTGGTATAAACAATTTTTGTCTAAGCACTAAGATCTGTTATCAAACATCAAGATGTTTGAAATTTTAATGATAAAGAAAACAATCTTTCCTTTAAATCAGGTCTTTTAATGTCCTTCAGTAAGTTCTGTAAGGTTTTCATTTATATTTTTAGTAACTGCTAAAGAGCTTATCAACTGACCAATTCATTGTACAATCACAATAATATAATTTATTTCTAAAGTGGAACCCAGAAGCAGAGTAAATCTCAGCCACAAATTCCTATTAAGCCCTGACCCTGAAAATGAAACCACATGGAGAAAAACTGGTTTTAGATAAGCAAGAAAAAAGATAAAGTCAGCTTACATTTCAGAGAGGAACAAAGCTACTTCACCTGGTTCTGTGTTGAAGGGCCTTTTGTGAAGACTCCACACAGAGTATTTCTTCTTGTAAAAGGAATGATCAATAAATATCAATTTACTGTAAGAAAAATTCTTTCTAGAAGCAATTTCTCACCAAGTTGACAACCCCTTTTTCTTAGAGTCCCAAAGCAAAGCTATTAGACTGCATTTTGGTGAGAGCTGTGTCCTTCAGGAACACTTTCAAAGTCAAGTGATGTCTCACCAACAAATTGCATCTAGGACTGTCACTGAAGGGATTTAAGTTGGTAATAAAGGCTCACATGTGCAGTTAGATCCTGCAGCTTGGATGGCTCCCAAGAGTGCCTACCCCAGGCCTTTACTGAGATGATACATCAAGACCTTATCTGTTCTCTTCTTAACTCAGATGTCTTCCACATCAGCTTGTTAGCAGGTAAGATTTGAGCTCAGAGCACGAGACTGACATGTCTTGTGAGATTATCAAGATGAACAGATGAATAAATGTTTTATATATATATATGTGCTTTTTTTTTGGCAGGTTGACAGTATTTGGCACTGAAGAACAGAACTGTTGAGGGAGGGAAAAATAAGGCCTGATTCCCTTTGCTTTTAAAACCCTATGCTGTCTTGTGGGACCTCATCAAGGGCTAGGATTCATTAAACTAAAAAGACTAACCCAGATAAATAAGATTAATAAGTAATTATGCCAATTACACAACTGTCTGGGCCAAATAGTGAGACTGGAACAATTGCACTAAGTTTTACATTATTGCACAAGAAAACACTTTATAAATGCTGTCAGTGGATGTGTGACACAGTCCACACTGCAGTCCTGTCCAGAGCCAAGCAGCACAGTGGCAGTCACATTGCCCAACAGCAGAGTCAATCACAGATATAAACCACTAACTACATTGGAGAGTGCTGGAAGTACAGAGAAAGAGATTGAAAAGGGAATCTGTTCAAGACAGGGAGTGGGGAAGATTGGGAGGGAGAGAAAACATGGACCAAGATAGTGTTTGACTGCAGGACAAATCCTAAAATTTTGTCAGAACTCAAAGGTATGTTTTTGATACAAAATTGCTTGGTGTAAGTGAACAGATTGTATTCTGCTGCAGGATAGATCAACTCATCTGGACATGGAAAGCAAAACCAGCAGTCAGCAACAGAAGAAATTAGCTCTGTGTACATTGAAAGAATTCTGAAGCTGCTAGAAGTTATGCGCCTCCATTCTGAAATAAGATGGGAAAACTCTCTAGCTTCCAAGGTAATATCAAAGACTTAATGTTTTATGTGTTTTACAATCAATCACTTCCTTAAAATAATGCAAAATAACTGCCTAAATGAATATAGACAAAGCTGTGCACTTGGAACTGTAACAATTAATAGCTTGCATGATAATCTGAAAGAATAATAAACTCTTTAACAACAGATATCAAGTAAGACTGATTTGTTCAGCATAACTTGCTTGATGCTGTTAAAGCCAAGCTGCATGAAAAGAAAAGATAGATTTATGTATTCTCCAGTATGAAAGACGTCAGAAAGTATTGGGGAAAAAAAGCTATATTCAGTCTTGCAGGAAGATGATTCACCATCCGCCCCTTGTAGTCACTCAAGTCAGACACATTCATTACCCATTATGCTGAGGAGTTTTATTTTTCCCCTTTCGGTGAATAAGTGCTGAATTACCCATATCACTGAGCCATCTCACTAAATGTGGTGGCTGCTGCTCACCAAAATAATCATGAAAGGTTTATCTGTGAAGAACTCCAAACATTTAAATACATGGAAGCTGCCTCTGCTAATAACAGAAATTTATATGCCATTCCATATTTATATACAGAGAGGTGTACACAAATTCTAAAAATCACTACTCAATACTACATGCAAATATAAATGCTCAGTGAATACTTGTGGCTTAAGTCTCTTCCTTTCATAAGAAGCATTTAGCAATATTTAGGGGCAGGGCTGACAAAAATGTGAAATCACTAGTGAGGATTTACAATCTTCTAAGTTCTAAGGATCCCCTGTTCCATATGAATTAGATTTTGAATTGATAGTCATACGCTATTCTAAACATCAAATTTATTATTTTAATATAAAATTTAATTTCACTTTTTCTCTAGCTTTACTTTATTCTAAACTTTCTGCTTTTAATCAATTTACTCTACAGTAGCAGGCTGCAACCAGTAGGCTGGATTTTTACCAGTCTATGTCTTCCAAACTAGCTTGATACCACCTATGTATTAATGTGTTCCTGTATTTAAATCTACTTCAAATAAATAATAATCACTTAAAATGTACTGCTGCTGTCACCTAAATGGATACTCTACTGTGCTACACAGAGATCTCCTTATTAACATATCTGTGAAGCTTGAGAATAAATGAATTTATATCAAGAATATATTTTTATTGAGAATAAACAAATCATGGGTGAACTGCATAGAAGAATCATCAAAGCTACTATATACAGGTTTTTTCATGGATTTTTTTCATTGCTTATATGTGGAGTTAACTGCTTAATTGTTTGCAGAAACAGGAACAATGAGGCTGGTTCAGTCACTCTATTAAAAATAATGGAATAAGGATCTAGTTACTGGGATCGAATCTGACTCATTTAGGATTTTCACTTACTGGATGTGCAGTTGACTACCATTTTGTTTTTTAACAAAAATTCTTATTAATCTTGTGCAATCAAGCTCTGCTAAAAATAGTCAAGAAAGACACACAATTCAAAGCTTTTTCAGTTGTCCTTCACATTTTTTGACAATTATTTTAAATGTCTAAGTGGCTTTTATTCTGCTCCATTTAAAACTGGAGCTTTACACACTAGTCCAAAGATGGTGGGGTCCCTGCCCAAAGGCAGAGGTCAGTGGTAGCTCTCCAACCAAGCTTCAAGCAATGATGAAATCATTTTGACTACTGTACAAGAAAAAAAGTAGTTCATTTTCCTAAAATTTTAATACAGTTGATTAATGCCAATAGGCTGTCATGTACTCAGTATTTTCAAAAGCATCGAAAAAGTAAGCCCAAATAATTAATCCATTTGCTTGGTAACTGGATAGGCCTAAGAGGTAAGTCAGATCATCATAAAGCAAATCTCAGTCCAAGCTCAGTCCTGAGCATCCTGCAAATTAAGCTGTTTGCTTTGGCCTTCAGACATTTTTAGGCCATGTACCAGAAACGCAGACTTCAGTCATTTATCATTCTCTTGTATTGAACTTCATCAACTTCAACAATTCAAAAATAGCTCAATCTTATTTGCACTCAGTCAGATTTTGTCATCCTTTATGTCAGGGAAATTGCTTGCCCAGTAAAGGACTCCACCATATGTGGCATCCTTCTCCTCAAACTCACGTAGGGTCTGATGACAAAAAAAACCCATTAGCAGTTAAGCCATGAATATAACATGGCAGTTTTCAACTCACCACTGCAATAAATACATAACAACAACTGCAATAGCTAAATGTACTACTTAAAAAAAAAAAAAAAAAAAAAAAAAAACAAAGGAATTGACCTTGATTTTAAAGCTTTTCATCTTGTACTATTCTGCTGAATAAAGATCTTGAATACTTTCAGAACAAAGACTCAGATTAAGATTCCCAAAATTGTTCTGCAGATATGAAAGAAAACCGACTTCTATGCAACTGCCTTTGGTTATTGGAAGTGAGATGCTTGTGCACAGCATGCTGCCTCTGCCAAATCCAGCTGCAACCAATTTTACAGAGAAAAAATGCAATGCAGAAATTTCAGACAATTACAAGTGAGTTGCTGTTTTAATTCTGAACATATTCAAAAACCTAGAGTAGATGAAGTTACCTAGACAAATGGCAAGGCTAAAGAAATTATTCAAATCAAAGTGTGTTAAGCCTAATTAGAAGTTTAGGTGGAATAAATGTAGAGTGTGACCCAAGAATGATAATTACTCACTTTCCTGTTTCAAAATCTATTTTTCCTATCTTCTAGGGATCTGATTACAGATCTGATCCAGTAATGTCATTTTTCTCATCATTTCCCCAAAATCAGCTCTAGATCTACTGAAAAAAAAAAGTTCAGAAAGGGTCTTTTTGGTGCCTGAAGCCAAACAGAACCAACTCCTATTGGAGTCTGCAAACCTCTGTGCTCCCATCTGGTCTGTACCATCACTTCAAGAGATACCTTGCAGGTGCATGATGACATAGCCACTCCAACTCAGTATCCTAAAACTATCCCTTTGCACAGCCAGGGTGCACCAAACTCAGGAACTCTGAAGAATTTCGTTCAACAAGTCAGAGGTGTTTTGTCAGGACATATCAAACCATTGATGATTCTTTCCCCTAAAACAAATTTTGAGTTTAATCAAGTTTCTGAGGAAAATACACTCTCTTCCAACTGATGAATTTAATGGAACTTTAATCTACAAAAAGTGACTAAGAAAAATCCTGTTTTCCTCTTCTTTTTCTCTTATTCCATGGTGTTGTGAATAAAAGTGTTTCTAACTGACTCAGGCACAACAGTACTCCTCAGAAATTAGCTATGGTGACAAAATGAGCACATATTGCATCTATTAAAATGCTACTGAATTTTCTGAGTGGAAAGGAAACATTCTAAGGTCCTCATTGAATCACATGCACCTTCACTGGAAAAGAAGAAAAAAAAAGAAAAATAAAGGAAAAAATACTCTGTGAACTGCTGCTATCTACTGGAAATTAAATAGAGAGGCATTTGGATTATATATGGCTAGAGTAAGAGCCAAACCAAGGAAAAAAAAGCAGCATACTCCCTACAATACTACCCATAATATGTGCTTTGCTGACTTGATCTAATAAGAATATAGTTTTAGTTACTTGTGCAATTGCTTCAGCTAAATTCATAGACTAATTTGTCTGAGCTCTGAGGCCTTGTAGAATTTTTGAGTTTGTTTTTTTCTTAAATGGTCTCAGATGGTTTATTCCCACAAATCACCTTCTCATCACTTCAATAAATAAGTTGTTATTTATACTAGGTAGTACATCTCGTCAGACTAGGAATATGCCTCTTCTTTTACAATACCCTTAACAGCACATGGCTGAGGTGACACTTCAAATACCAAAAGATGCACCTCACTGAACTCCAGCTGTCGCAAAGACCAGCACCAAGTTCAATGTTACCATTTAGGCTTCTTCTCTGCAGTCAATGGAGAAAGACAGACACCTCCAGAGCATGATTCATCTCTTCTGTTCCAGGAGAGATAAAGCACTCACTGGAAGTACCTTCCTCTCACCTTTTGAGGTGACCAACCAGTCCAGAACTGACAGCTAAACCTCTAACACCTTCAGTTGAATGAGATGACTCCCACCCTGACTGCCTGAGGCTGTACCTAAGTACCAAGAAAAAAACAGGGCATACTCCAGGATTTTGATTGCTGATCTGGGATCCCCCAGGACTTTGCTTGGTTTTCCTTTCTGCAGAAATCAGAGCAATGAGATGAAAGGAGGAAGCAGCCTTGTGCGCTCCAGGGTCACAGCCTGACCAGGAGCCAGGATGCAGTCTCTGACAGCCTCTCAATAAGATTAGCAATGGCAGCTTACAGCTGTACAACCTTTCACTGCTGGAGGTGTGCCTGCTCAGCGTGCTGCAGTGCTGCAGAGAGAGCCCCGAGGCTCCTTGGAGCAAGCCAGTCCAGGAGCAAGGCAGCTGCCTTGACCCAGCCCTGTGCATCAGCATTTCATCACAGCTAATTAGCTACTTTAATTCAGCACACTATCCTTGTTATACGGGCTCTACACAGTTCAAAGACAGCTTGGTTATATCTTCATTTTAGATTTAGCCAGAATGCCTGGGAGCTCACACAGATTTAACCCGCTTATACTTTTAAAGGTGCCTCAGTAACTAAAGGATTGGAAACACATTTTCCCCACATGAAAATTTATTTTCTGGACCTCAGTTCAGGCTCAGGGAAGATAAGGGAGGAGATCAGTACAAGGACAAAGCCTGAACTCCAGGCCTAGAGACAGTCTACCAAAACACAAGAAAAAGATATTTCCATATTCAGGAACCTCCACGACTCCAAGGTCAACCCGTTCCCAGTGCTTATAGGCTCAGATAAGCTTATAAAGTAGAGGTGGAAAACAAGTGTATCTTTCTATTCCTTCAAAAATTTTGAATGCTAAAAATTTCATTCATGTATTATGCAAAAGTTTGTCCCTTTTGATCTATGTCACAATTAAGAGGTTTGAAGAGGTTTGGACAGGGCTGTCCCTTTGCAATCTCCAGCATTGACAGAGCTGGGAATAGCTTCACACTTAGGTCTGGGATAGCTGACGAATGGGCTCAGAGTCACCAGAACCAGTCCCACCCTGCACAGCCTTGATTTCATCCAAAAACTGGTATAAATAGTAAAATTACCTAGGGCCTCATCTGACACTCAGTGAATTCAGTGCACAGTGATGGTATATATGCTGTATGTCTTTCCCACACATTATCTCTTTCTTTTGTTTGGTTTAGCCTGCAGGTTTTTTGGGAAAGAAGGCTTCTGGCTCAAAATACACTGAAAGTCAACAATGAACTTTTTGGCTGGTTTTGGCTGGGGTAGAGTTAATTTTTTTCATAGTGTGGGGCTATGTTAACAGTGTTGATAATTCAGTGATGTTTTTGTTATTGGTGATCGATGCCAAGGCTTTTTATGCCTCTCCCACTGCCCCAGCAGTGAGCAGGCTGGGCATGCATAAGGNGGGGAGGGGAGGGGAGGGGAGGGACGGATGGACATTCAGAGTGGTGCTTGTCTTGCCAAGTCACCACTATGTTCATGGAGCCCTGCTTTCCTGGAGATGACTGAAGACCTGCCTGCCTATGGGAAGCAGTGAATTAACTCCTTGGTTTGCCTTTCTTGGGTGCACGGCTTTTGCTTTACCTCTTATGCTGTCTTTTTATCCAGATTTTCTCACTTGTACCCTTTTGATTCCCTCCCACATCCCACCAGGGGTGAGTGAGCCAAGAGCCTGTGTGGGGATTTATTGCTCTCTGGGGTTAAACCATGACATTTTCAAGGTATTCATGAGCAGATATCAAAATGACATGGAACTTAAGTTTGATATATATATTTTCTCAGTTTCTGAGAGCAAGGAGCAGCTTAATACATCTATAGTATGTAAGGCCAAATGCTCTACTTCCACAATCGTGTTCATGGTGTGCAGAAATGAGTTGTACATTCCTCCTTCTCATAATCCCCCAGGTAAAGGGAGTTCTCAGAAGAAAAAGACCCTCAGCATCACCTTTACAAAAAGCTCTAAAAACAGTGATGGGGACTGACAAGAATACAATATTTCCTGGAAGTCTCCAGCTAGTATAGAAAATACTTCAAACTCATAAAGCACTCAGCTTCAAGCTTCATATTGCCCCACCATCAATAATGGCAGCTAAGCAATCCTTCCTTTTTCCTTTTCCACACAGCAGAAGAGAATACATACCAGAAAGATTTGATCCTTTGTCCATTAGGAACAATAACAAAATTTGCTAGAGGTAGATTTGGGCTTTTGATGATTCACTGAAGTTATATCTGTGCAATAAAACTACCTAGCTTTGAATTCTGTATTCTGAAGACGATTTTGTATGATATGAAAAAGAATCGGTGATGTTCCATGGGTTTCTGAGCAGAGTAATTCCACAACACATTCTGAAATCTTCCATTTTCGCCATCACAATAAATGCACCAGACCACTCACTGACATCCACTACTGAATATGCGTAAGTCTTTAACAAAATTCACCTTGCTGAAGCCTGATACACTATGTCAATGAAATCCAAGTGCAGTTTATTTAGGACCTGTAAGAAAAGGTTTTGAGGTATATCAGCATGCTCTGACTCTCAGCACGAACAAAACTCAGTCACTGAATTGAGTAGCCCTGTCTGCTAATAGAGTCTTGGAAATAAATGTCAGGCATGCTTTCATCTACACTCAAAACTGAACCAAGTTGTCTAAAGGGACAACATACCCTTTCACATACCCACTCATCTAGAATGAAACACTTCCACCACAGTACATGAAACTGGGGAAAAAAAACAAGAAATTAATTCCAACTCTGAAAGGAACTCTTTTTATTTTGTTTTTAATTTACAGATTTGCACACATTACTCTCTCTGTCTTTTTTTAAATGTCTGATGGAAACTGGCTTCAGAGTTGATGACAGCTCTTGATCTCATGGGACATAAGGAGACAACATCTTGAGCTACAAATGAAAGGGCAATTAGAGTTATTACATAATGCTTTAATTTTTAGTCACCCCACAGTATCAATTACACATAGTTTATACTGGAAAAGAAGCAGCAAGGAATACGGGTTAAAAATTATGTAACTAAAAAGAAGTAAAAGGAAGCATCAGTATCTTTCTAAGCAGTTGGGGGTGGGGGATTCCCCATGAGAAAAATAAATGTAGGTGTGTCTTCCAGAAGGATCCTTTGCTCCACACAGAGATTTGGTCCAAATTAGATTCAACACAGTCCCTGAAGAAAACACTCAGCTGCACCAACTATAACTCAGATTTTTTAAAATACAA
Organism: Phainopepla nitens; assembly: GCA_013400175.1. Lineage (NCBI taxonomy): Eukaryota > Metazoa > Chordata > Aves > Passeriformes > Bombycillidae > Phainopepla > Phainopepla nitens. The sequence goes on along the minus strand of VXBQ01008254.1, from coordinate 51,228 downwards.
ATAAAATTTTTGAGAAGGGATTTGCAGTTTGTTGTAGTCTCTTCCCTGTATAACTAAAATATTAGCAGATTTTTATTTTTAATACTTCTGCTGTTTGGATAGTTCTAATCCTCACTTCTCTCACATGGGTCCTACTAACCACATATTGAGGAAAAACATGTGTTAATCAATTCATATTTCCTATATAATAGTATGAATCCTAGCTCCTCAATGTTTAGGAGAAATGCCTGAGAGCAAGCATTTTGTTTATACACAATTTGGTTAAAACTAAACATAATGCAACTGCCCACAGGTGATGAGACAGCTAAACCAATCTCTAGCTCCCTTCTGAGTACTGGGAGAGAAAGGGGATTCAAAATGAAAAATTAGTTTCAGACTTTAAAATGAAATTACCTGAGCCATCCAGACATACTGTAAACGCCACTGAATGTTAAGCCAAACAGACAATCTTCTCCCCAGGGAAGAAAAAATAAGTTTTAAATTAATGTTCAAGGATGGGATTAAGTAAGTAAAAATACAGTCTAACCACTGTTCCACCAACTTCAACCATAAGCAGCCCAATTTTGCAAAGAAACAAGTATACTCCTTTCATACTGATGGCAAATAAAGCCAATGTTTGCCAGGACTGCATTTTGGGTTGTTATTTATACCATGTTCACAGTCAGAATCGACTGGCAAAGAGACCAGACCAGACCTGACCCCTAGCTGGGCTGTTCTGCTTACCATTAGCTCAGTAAGACAGAAACAGGGAAGAACTCACTGTCTCAATTTCTCAGTAGCTTCTGACAGTAGCTGCTGATTCCTCCTTTGCAGACAATGGGACCAAGTAATTCCCAATATAACAGGATTGCAGAGTAGTTTCACATGCAACCCTGGTAGAATCATGATGAAATCCTTCAGTGTGATAAATAGAAACCTCAGCCCAATCTCCAGACACACTGTGGTAGCAGAACTGATGTAGGTCCACAGCGCCAGGAACAACCTGAAGAGTGACACCAATGTGTGGAAGTGTTTGTACAGACATGAAGTACAGACAGTTTGTACAGACACACACCCTTCACAACCATTTGTACCACTCAAGCTTTCTGAACTCTCTTTCCTCGCAGGGGCCCCCATATAGGGTACAAGCACAGGCATACTCTGGGGTGCTTCTTACCTTGAATAACCTTCAGTCCATGATCCTGGTTCAGGAAAGGATTTAATGGCATATATCTATGCTCTTTTAAGGAAAGCTGGAAACATGTACTTAAACTCCTGATATAGTGCCATTTAAGTTATGTTTAAACACTCTTCAAAATAAGTTTCTCCTAGAAGAAGAATGGGGAAAAGGATGAACTATCAACACTCCTCCTTCCTTTTAACAGACAGAGAAGGAGGCTCAGGACCAGGCAAAACGTCTGCGGCAGAGTTTGGTACTAGTCTTACTGTTAGTAAGTTTGATAATTTTACCATCAAAACATTTTATTTATTATAAGAGTAATTTTAGCATGCAATTGGATAGAAGAGTAGGCAATAAGGTGAAATGTAATACTCAATAAGAAAGCTTACCTCCATCATTGAAAAAATGTGAAAGCCAATGTAAATGTTTTTTACTATAACATACCCATTTTATAATGTTTGGACCACTGATCAGGTAGAAAAAAAAGCTATCAACAGACCAAGACTGTAAGAATTCAAAATCATCATTAGGATCTGCAAAATATTACTGAAATATGACAATTTTAAAATTTCTTAATTATTATATTAAACATCTGTACTACTGTGTGTCAAGAAAGTAAAACATTCTTATCTGCATAGTATCTCAGAGGACCATATCAAAGGAAATAACTGACAAAACCTTCCAAGTACACAATTTAGTCCACAGACATACTTTTATTATTTTTTTATTCCTTGCTACCTGTTAGGTTTTTATTTTAAAATAAATTGCTTCAGAACATGGCTCCCTCCTTTCACTTCAACAAAAAATGGACAAGAATGGTTCAACAAAAATTCCTTCACATTTGTAAAATATATAATCCCCTTCAGCTATAACACATAAAAGAACATTTTCCTTATGTCAAATTTTGCCACAAAAATGTAATTCTGACTCAGTTACTTTAATTTCTCTTTTCACCTGCTTGACCAGTTCAAATTATACAACTGGCAAAACTGAGTCTTATTAACTGAGCTGCTGCTTAGTTAGTTCAAAGACAGCTGGGAACAGTAGGTATCTTCCGGGACATGCCCAAGGAAGAGGAGAAACCTTCACATTTTGCTGGGGAAAGTCAGACTACAAAAGTTTTAGAGAGAATTAAACCAGGCAGGAATAATGTTCCATTTTGTCAGATGCATTCAACATTTTTAAACTGAATGGCAGACTTGCAAGCTCAGGATTTCTCCCCGCTGCCTGCCAAACAAGTCAGACCTTCAGCCCTCTCCTTTTACTTCAGTCTACTTAATGAATGGCAACACAACACAAAATCCCTGATTCAGTTCTGAGCCTATTTACAGTCCATCAGTCCAAGAAAGACAGTAGATAGATCCTGAGTTTTTTGCTAATAAGCTAAACTCAAAATAAGCCCATCCTTGTCTTTAATATACAGAGAGGCATCATTTTCCCAGGGTAAATACAACAGAGGTTTTTTTAAATAAATGGTGAAGCTGCAATAAGCTTCTACATAATATATCATCAAATCTAAACATCTACGTTGATATCCATATTAAAACATCCAGCTTTTAAAATCACAAGTTATCACTTGTTTTTGCCTCCAAAGAGTCAGTCGATGCCTAACACAAAATTCAGTTCTTTGAAGACACAGGTCAGAGGCCTTACTCAGGTAAAGAGATGTACCAGCGAGCTAGGTGAAAAAAAATATTAAGCTTAATCTAATTTCTAACAAAACTTCATTACATGCAAAGATTTCCAGAATAATGCTTTTGTACTTTTGTGTTGGAAGCATGCCTTAGATTTGTTTGCCATGTCAGAGAACAGATCAAGAATGACCTAACAGAAGAGTCAAATGGCAAATTATGTTGTATTGATGTCAGAAAAGAGAGTCAATTATGTTCAAGTCTTTGTTTCAGGCCAAGGAAAGCAGAGATTCAGACTTCTATTTACCATAATGTACTTTTACTGTCCTAAATACCTGAAGAGTTTCTGTTTCATTATAGCAGGTTTCACTTCGGCAGTCATTATTTTCTAGCAAATGTCAAAGTATCTAAAGTTTTCCCTATATTCAACCAAGACCAAGAGGAAAGGCTTATTTCAGATGTTGTTCTGTGCACTCAGAAGCTTTGCAAACCCAGGTCATAACTCACTATACCATACTCAGCTCTGCATAAGAAATTCCTTTGACTTGCACAGATTTGTGCCCAATTCCTCAAGGTCTGATTAAACAATGATCTCTAAAACTCTCTTGAGCAGAGCTCAGAGCTGCTTCCATTTATTATTTCGTACTACAATCAACTATTCCACTATCCAGGATTAATTTAAAATCAATTACACAGCACCACAGCCAGCTGGTTATCTAAATATACCTGAGGTAGGTAAGAAATGAAGAATAGACAGAGGAAATTCATCACCAATTCAGATAGATATCAAAAAAAGATATAATCAGCAGGGGAGTGCATGAATATATAAGAATGAGGACCCATTTTGTGAGTTAATTCTCTTGTATTTTATTACAACTTTCAATCATTTCTTTTTCTCATATTGATTAATTAGGTGGAGTGAACAAGACAAAATTTTTTTAAACAGTATAAGTCTGTGCACAGAGCCCATGATCTGGTCCATAAAAATCCGTGATTTTTTTTTTTTTTTACTGTGCTTGACAGAATTATTCCAATGACAGACTCTAACCAACACCTAGACCATCTGGTAAATTTTTTCATTGCTAGGGTCTAGGTGTGGATTTCACTGGTGAAACTCTCCACATGGATTTTTCTCACCATCCTCCAGCCCATGAGAGCAGCCCCAGGAACATGGCAGACCCCAGGCACAGGACAGCAGATCAGCAGATTGCACAGCAGACCCAGACCTGGCACACAGCTTCAGGCAGAACAGATCCTGTAAGAGCAGCCAACAAGTCACCAAAAATGGACTGAGGAACATCAAATAAAAATGGAGAATTCAGAGAGACCAAACAATGGGGTGGAAACTGTGATGCTCTTCCCAAGTCAGGCACTCTGCGAATGTGCTTAGAGATGCGTAATAGACCAGGAACCTTGCATGAATCTTGACAACTCATTGGGTATATGATGTATTTATTACATAAAAGGAGTAGCTCAAGAGCAGTGGAAGAAACACGCTGAAGGAGTATTCCTCATGATCCAGAGCAAGCCAATGGAAACAAAAGAGAGAGGCATGTGGCTCCTTTTCTCTTATTTCAACTTCCTCCCCTGAGAATTTTCTTGGGTCTTAGAAGCATTTGGATATTTTTTCTCCTTATTTGATAGATGCAAAGACAGTTGGAGCTACAAATTCCTCTTATATACTGGGACTTCAATTTTGTGCCACACATGAATGCAGAAAAGCAAGTAAAAATGAAAGACTTCGGGACATCTACTCTCAGTCAAAGCCTTGAATCCACTCCATTTGTACAGTAGATTGGTTTTACTGCTTCTTTTAATTTAAGGGCAATAAAAAGTTTTCTTTTAGAATGAATAACATGCAAAGCTTTGGAGCTCTGCATCCAAACAAGGCTTTAGCAGTGAAAGCATACATTCATCTTTTATTATTGCTATTATTACTATCACTATTACTGTCATGTGATTTTCTTTCCCAAAGCTTTGTTACCTGGGTGAGTTCTACCCTTATCTATCATTGGAATAATTTATCAGTCCCATACCCATGGGAAAAGGAGAGGTTTTCTTTTCTTCTCCCTTGAATGTTATCTGCTCCAAGATAAAGTATAGCACCTGCTGTTTTCTATGAAATACTTATGAATAGGAAAAAATAAAACTAAATTTGATATTGTATCTCTTTGTGAATAGCACCTAGTTATACTTTTCCATGGAATATACAATTAAGCATACACACACGAAATAAAACTAAAACTAAGGATCAAGCTAAGTCTGCTTTTCTAAGCAAAAAGAGCAGCAAATGTATAAATAGGTCATTCTACTGAGCCTCCTGGCCCTACAGGTCTGCAGACAGGCTTCTGATGGGTGCTGGGAGCTCTGCTGGGAGTTACAGGCAGAGGCAGCGATTGCTCGGGTGATGCAATGCCCAGCCCACCCCACAGTGGGGATCTCAGCCCTGCAGCACCTGCAACGAGCCAGCCTTTGGGCTAACCCAGCCTCAGGAGTGCTCACTGACTGGGATGCTCACCTCGCTGCAGGTGCTAATGGTGGATTGGATGCTCTTGGCAGTCTTTCCCAACCTTAACAATTCTACGATAAAACAATGTCCAAAACCCTCTGTAGCAGGAAGGAGGAGAAACAATTTAGCAGACACTTAAACAAACTAGAAAGGCCAGAGTGATTCTGGGGCTGAAGAAGAAATTTCACACATTCTGCATCCCATTTCATCAGAGGAAACATGCTGGACTGTGCTGAGGATGCAAGCCTGTGCCTGTGTGTCCCACTTTCTTCAACATGCACAGACACTCTCTGGTCCCCTACAAATATTTGCTGGCACTAGGAGTCCTTGTGCCTGACATACCAGTGCCCCGGTGTCCCTGCCCAGATGCATTTATTCCAGAAAAAATGCAAATTTGAAGAGAATGCTGAAAGCATCCCATAATTTTCTCGTAACAAACCATACCCTCAGCAAGAGCACTTTGATAGCAGAGATCTGCACAACCACACCATCACATCCATACCACACTATGTCTGGCCTAAAGTCCTGCACCTTGACCTCTCTTTCGTCTTCATCTTTCACCTCTCTGAATTACCACCTTTCACTTTCTCTTACAGCTTTTTCCTTCAGCCTTGATCATCAATTTCCCTGCTGCACAAAGGATGCTGAGGCAGGGTAATGAGCACAAAGATTTATTAGCAGGATCCACTGCTGATGACACACATCAACTCTAATAGACATAGTAATCTTGAGGAAAAAAACAAAAACAAAAGCAGAGAAGGGCAGAGAAAAGAGAACATGAGAGAGGAAAATGCAGAGAAGGGGAGGAAAAACTCCCTGGAGGCCAGTCAGTAAGGGCAGCCATGGGGTCCCAGGTGAGCCTCATTCTCTGGACAGTGTCTCCACTGACGATGAAGGAGGAGGAGTTTTCCCCTCATTCCTAAATGTTTTACTGAAACACACTCAAATTCCCTATGGACTGCTACTGCTTATGATGGTGTTAGCAAAGACCAGAGTACACTAATATGTTGCAAGCACTGTACACTGACAGATTTTTAAGCTTTTTTTCCTCTTATATATTTGGATAATGTTTATTGAGCATTTGGATGATTATTATCTACTTGTTGTACAAAATGTTTGATTTCTCTAATATAAATTAAAAGACTATTCATATTTTAGTGATTATAATTATCTCCCAGGCTTTCCTAATATAGCTCTCAACTCCTACTGAGGTAGCAATGCCAGAACTAGGCATCTGTCTGCAGATTAAAACAGAACAGAGATTTCTGATTTCCAAAGACTGAAACCAGAATTTGTACCATCCTATCCTTAAACTAAACTAATAGGCTCACTACATTTCTGGTTGTCACAGGTAGAGCAGGTGTATATACGAAAACAGACTCCAAACCAGCAGGGGTATCTCAGCAAGAAGGCCAAGGACTAAATGCTCATGGTGCGTAAATTATCCTCTCATCTTCCAGACTGCTCCTTCTGGACGGAATTAATGACACGCATTAGTTGTGTGCACCAGCACAGAAAAAAACCTGAGGCATGTTTCTGAATGATTAATGATCAGTGTATCAGGACTGAATAGGTGGACTATATAGGATGGCAGTAGCTAGACAAATAAACTAAACTGTCAAATAAACAAATTGTGAACTTCATTTTACTTCCAAGGATTAGCACTGATCTCTCCATTTGGATTCTGTCTTCAGCTTCCATTACAGCAAGGTAAACTCACAAGTGTTTATGACATGTGCAGCCTTGCTGAGCCACTGACCATGTTTTGCTGAATAAAGACAGGATTCAATTACTAGCATTCAAAGGTTAATAGGAGAAAAAAAATAAGACAGAAAATTACTCAGAAAGTGCCAGAAGATGCACTGAATGTCAAAGACTGCAATCCAAGTAGTTACTTTCTAGCATCACATATGATTAGGTGACTAAATCCACCTATCAGCATTACAGGCTGCTAAATGCACTGGGAGGCCACCACTGAACCTGAAAGTGACAATCCAGAGCAAGACTAGGCAAGGCAGACAAGCATAAGGACTCCAGTCTCTGAAAAACTTACAAGTGATTTACTGACATTGGCATGGGAGGGAAGAAGAGGCCTACGACTCTGCATCAGGCTAGTGAGCCAGCCCAGAAGCACCATCCCAGGAGCCATGACAGGCAGTGACAGGCAGTGACAGGCAGTGACAGGCAGTGACAGGCAGTGGGACTTCCAAGAAGCCCACTCATTCCACAGATGAAGGCAAACAGGGGTCAGCGGAGTCCATTCCCTGGGAAGCACACCTGTGATTATCTGGTGATCCAGCCATGCAAAGGCCATGCCACTCCCCAGGAACACAGCCTGTCATCTCAGTCTCCCTTGATTCTTGTGTAGAAGATGTTGACTTTCAGTGTTCTCTGACTCTTGCAGAAGATGGGTGACAATTCCAACACCAGACTGGGAATTAGGACCACCCTGTGTGCCCCGTGGGTTTCCTATATTCTCAGATGAAATGTCCCAGTGCAAGTGAATTCCAACACACACTGGAGATGTTCCATTCCCTAGGCTGCCAGTAGAGAGATGAAGGAAGACTTCGCATTAGGAACACTAGATCCTCATTCTATGCTAGTGGATTTTCTTATGCCAGTTTCAAGACATTTCCACCCTTACTCAGAATGCTCAAAATTAGTTTCTGAAGTGGTGATTTTGGTAAATATTGATCTCCTGGGTTTCTCCTAAACAACCCAAACTAAACCAAATAAAGCAATACTCCAGCAAAATAAAACGTTTAACAGGTGGTATTTTTTTTTCATGAAGAATATATGAACTTCATTTGGAAAAAGAACAAAAACAAGACAAAAAATAGGTCAGAAGAGTAATTTCAGAAAATTGGTAGCAAAAAGCAAGTCTTTCAGCTCCCAAAAAACCCCATACATACAAAACCATTAGATCACACACTGTGGCAAATAATTTGCCCTTTCAGGTACCTATAAAAAACCCAACTGTAAAAATTTTAAATACATAGTATGCTATTAACTCAGAAGATTACTTGTGTGACATCTTTTACAAAAAGCTGCTATTTATTAAAACAATATAGTGAATATAGAGAATATAGAGAATATAGAGAATATAGAGAATATAGAATAACAATATAGAGAATGGGACAACATATTTATATTCCAAGAGGCTCTAGTTGCAGTTACAGACAGGATGGATAATCATCCTGTAGTCTAAATTTCACCATTACAGAAGTTTGGTATAAACCAGAAAGTATCACCCAGTTAGAAACTTTTAGAAAGAAGTGTTGAAAAAGAATAAACATAAAACCATTTCCAGCAAGCCTCCAGGTCCTACCGAGATGTGCACTAGCCTTTGAAGAATCAATCTACACATAGTCCTTGGCCAAATTGTGCTAGTGCTTAAAACTAACAGACCCTTGCTAAAACTGTGCAATTTAAATTGTCCTGGGTTATCTTAAACATCTCAGATGACCTCCTACTGCACAGCACCACAGGAGTGAATTGGTTTAAAGCACATGACATCCTCCAAGTACAAAGTTACTAGCAGAGCCGTGTTTCTGACCCAGAAACTGAGACTGCCTTTTTGTTACAGAACAGATGGTAGCAGGAAATCAGCACTAAAGCATGCATCTTACAATTGGCATTTAACACTGCTTCTAGTTTCTAAATGTGGTTTTCCTCTAAATAAATGCAACCAAAGCATTTTGAGAATTGCATTTTTGTCTTCTCTTATAGATTAGCAGCTTAAATATCACAATATACCTGCAAAATTACTTTTTCTTCTAAATCTCAGGCCCACAAATTCCCTCTGGGGAACAGGAGGTCAAGCTGGGTTTTTTCCATCTTAAACATTACTACCAGAAATAAAGGCTTCACAAGACAAATTTAACTCTCAGTCGTGCTTCTGTAAATTCCCTACTTTTAAATCAAGCTTTTAGTTTTGAACATCACATCAGGTTAACTGAAATCTTAGATGGTTCTCAGGGCAAATATTTAGGTTTTGGAGTTGAGTTTGGAGGGCTAGAAGTTATAGGAGCCCTACTGATACAGAGGCTTGGGACCCTGATGCATATTGTCCTATGAAGGGTCTCTGCTAGTGGTCAGCCCCAATCTGCACACTTGAGTCTCTGAGCATGACTTGTTGCAATGTCTGTTTATTAGTCTTCAAATTCCTTTATTGTCTTTCAAATTCCTCAGACTGCTGACTCACACAGAATCACAGCATCAACTAGGCTGGAAAAGATCTTTGAGATCAAGTCCAACCTAAGTGATCTATCTACCTACCACCATGTCAATTAGACCGTGGCACCAAGAGCCACGTCCAGTCTTTTCTGAAACACCTCCAGAGACAACAACTCCACCATCTCCTTGAGCAGCCCATTCCAATGCCCCATCACTCCTGTGAAAAACTTCTTCCTAATGTCCAACCTAAACTTCCCCTAGTGTAGCTTAAGACTATGTCCTCTTGTCCTACCAGTGGTTGCCAGGGAGGAGAAACTGACCCTCGTGGAGTTACAACTTCTTTTACACAGTTGTAGAGAGTGATAAGGTCTCTCCTGAGCCTCCTTTCCTCCAGGCTGAAGGTCCACAGCCCCCTCAGCCACCTCTCACAGGACTTGTGTTCCAGACCCTTCACCAGCTTCATCATCCTTCTCTGAACATACTGCAGTGCCTCAACATCCTCCCTTAATTTAGGGGCCCAGAACGGGACACAGGACTCAAGGTGCAGCCTCACCAGTGCTGAGTACAGGAATCCCTTCTCTGGTCCTGCTGGCCACACTATTCCTGATACACGCCAGGATGCCATTAGCCTTCTAGCAAGGGACAAATGCCAAGCAAAAGCAGGCACACCCATGCTCTCCTTCCTAATTTTTTTGCTAAAAATTCACACAGCTCAGTTAGTATTCTCCTGCACTCCTCAGAGCTTGTGGAAAACTGCTTCAGCATTGGCTTGGGTTCAGTGAATTTGGCAAAGTTAGTTTGGGATCAAGAGCAAGCTCTGGCCCACACCGGCCATTCTAACCACTGCACTGAGTTGCATAAAGAACAAAGTCATTTCATGGGAAAGAAAGGGAAACAATTGCCAGACCTGCCAATCTGGGACATTTCATTAAAACTAATTTCTAAGCCCTGTCTCCAAGTCTTTAGCAAACCCATTAGTTTTAGACCAGCTCTAAAACACTGCAGCACAAATTCCAAAAAGCCCAGAAATTCTGTGACATAACATTTTTACCTATTTGCGAAATGCTTCCTAATAAAGCAGACAGTGTCTTGACTGTAGGGAGCCCCAGAGAAATCTGGGAGATCTCCTTTCTTATTTGGATGCACAAAGCTCCACAGCAATATGGGTACCTTTCTGAAAAGGCTGATGGCAAGTCATGTTTATTTATTTGTTCAGGTCTACAGGTTCAAATTGCCTCAGCTAACTTATTTGGAACTAATGCCATTATAAATATTTGTAAATGTCAGAGATTATCCTCTTGGTTGATTTCATATTACTTACTCTCCAGTGCTTTAAAAATTATATAGTGCTGTCCCATTTAAAAGTACTTTCTCCAAGTACATGTAAATGCACCAAATTCAAGAGTTTCCTATTGTTTTCAAGTTTTTCAAATGGTGGCAAAAATCAAAAACCCAATTCCAGAAAAGAAGCTTCATTGTATTATCATTGTATTCACTTAGGGGAAAAAAAATGCATTAAATAACTGTAGACTGAAGAACCGGTAATGTTAAGGTTCTTACTTGTCTGTCAGGGAACAGACATAATTGAATATGCAATACACAGTATATACTAAAGATTTACTGCAGTTTAACCCCTCTACCCCAGAGTTACCAAAAGAGAAAGATAAATATACCAGTAGCACTTTCTAGGAGAAAAGACAAGTGTTTGCTTTGAAAAGAAAAAATTCTCCCCACTATTTCATCTCTAAAACCCCTTTTAGATATAGACTTAGGAATACTTAGAAAGGGAAACACTAAGAAATTTAATACAGAAATTACACAAAAAGTAGGCCAGGTAATAATACAATCAAGCCTGTCATAACCAACATATACTATCATACAATGGATACAGCTTCAGTGCATATTATGCTCCATTTTTATTTCTGACTTTTAGGTATATCATACTTTGCTTGAAATATAAAGGAATAGGAGCCAGAGCTGTCTAAAGACACAAAATCAAACCTTATTTTAAGTAACTAAAATTGCATAGTTCTTGTGTACTTACAATCAGCATGAACCCTACTACTTAGAGAATGGAGCTATATATGAGATATAACAAAAGGAATTCATGTATTCAAAGTTTTTCCATTTTTCTGCTTTTCCTTCATTTTATATTTTTAAAAAAGGCTAACAGTCAAGGATGCATATCACTGTAAAAACTCGATAGCACACTAAAACACAACATTCCCATTTTAATCCTAAAAAATGCGAGCAATAATCTAAACAGCAGCCCATGTATTTTTCTGTCAGACCACTCAAAGAAAATTGGGTTTTACAAAAGCACAAAGTGGCACTGGAACAAAGAAGCAAAGAAATTACTTTGAAAGAGCACATCCAGAAAAGCATTTCTATAATTTTCAATGGTCAAAAAATTGCATTAATGTTTGGATTTATCAGCTAAGAACTAATTTTGGTGATAACACTAGATCCATTCTTGAAATAGGAGTCTCACTGTTTGGAAAGGTGGAATGAGGTAACAAACTGAGACAAATCAGGAAAAGTAACTTTGAAATTATATATTTGCCAAGACCATTGAGTGTTCTGTATAGAGCCAAACAACCTGCTAAAGCAGCCTTGCTGCAACATGTACTTCTCCCTAACGAGACACAGCTTATGCAAATCTTAGCAATGACTTACTGTATTGTGTTCAGGAAGCCACTAGATAGTCCATATCTATACAATTTTCCCATTTGAAAATTCTATTTACATTGGCAAGACTCCTAATCTAGATAACCAGCTGTTAAAAACAGTTCTTTGTGAATCAGTTCATTCCATTCTAAAATACAGATTATATTATGATAGCAAAATAATACTTTTCCTGGTATAATACACATATTCCTTGGAAGACGTGAGGGGTTTACCAGAAAATCTTTTAAAATGACAACAGAAAGCAATAATTCTGACATCCAAAAATGATAAATATGAAGACACAAAATAAATTCTTTATTGTCACCTTGTGAATGAATGAGAACATGAGGGTTTTTATATGCTGCATGAGTTCATAATATCTCCCTTACGGTTTATTTGAACTTTTCCAGAGAAGAAAAATTATTTGCCTGGCCACATTTTATTACTTATAGCACAGATTAGAGAGACTCTTCCTTCCTCCCCAAGACATATTGCAGGTCTCTGTCAATGTCTCCTGAACACCTTTCTTTTGTGGGAGTCTTTCTTCAAAAATGGCAAAGGTGACCCCATGTAGATGAGGGATGAGACGCAACAAAAAACCTTAAGCATCATTAGCTATGGAGATCACACTGTTTTAGGCAAACTACCAAAGATGAACAAGCAGTTTGCTGGAATGTTCAAAGTATTCTCACCAAATGTAAGATGAGTTAGTGATACATCTATGAGAAATGCATAATGCAGGATCAGCACAAATGCACACTACGCATACCAATTCAAATTGCCTTCCTAAATTCACAGAAGAGCACCTTCCTCATTTGTTTCTCTGAACAAGAATTGTTCTATACAGACAATAACTGATATTAAGAACTTTCCTAGGGCTGCTAGATTCAACATATTATGTAAATGATGGAATTCATAACTTTTCTTCATCTAAAATGCAATTATAACTCTTATCTGTCATGTAGCAACAGAAAATCCTTTCCTGCAAGGAGATGATCCTAATCAGGTTAACCTGAATTTTGACATTGATTTGCATAGAAAAAATATTGGGACTCTGACTACTTATGCATGAAACAGCAGTTATCTGCCTCCAAGACATTTCCTACATTGGTACAGACCTGTCACCTTGCATGACTCTCCCAGCTTCCAAATTGAGCTTCTGAAGTGGTCTAACTTTCACATCACTGTTCCAAAGTCAGCAGCTATTACCCATAACTAATATAATATGACAACACTCCTCAGTGTCTCACTCTTCAAATGCCCTTAGTAATTGCCATCACTCAATATTTAGAATTATGCATGCTGGGAAAATATAGCCTGTAAGTGTAGAGACTGTTAGGGACAGAGATTCCTCTCAAACTTTTAGTCTCAAGTTTTCAGAGGTAATATGAGCCCTGTGGATGTAACTTCTTCTAAACAAATACATTTCAAAGCAATGTTTTCTTCTATGGAGAACATCCTTGAAAATATAATAGAAGCATTTTGACCAAATTGCCTCCTGTTTGCCTGCTACCAATCACATTCCGTTCACATTAGTTAAGCCATCCAGTTTACCTGGATGCCAGCAATCCACTGGAGCTAATCCTGAGCTCTGCAACCAATTTTGCCAACACAGCTCTAGATTACAGAAGGGGAATATTGACAAATAATGAAGTATAATTACTGCCTGTGTTCCTCAAGGTGCATTACCCTACTGGTCTTGTATTTCTCTCCCAGAATCAAACATTTCTTTTATGACAGTTCTTCTTCCATGGCAGAGTGAGTTAATATCCTAACACTGGGCTCAAGTGCAAACACCCTGATTTTGTCACCCTTTCTCACATAAACAGATACACTGAACCTACAAGAACTTTTAGAGCAAGGTATTACCTGAAATAAGTCAGGGTGACACAACCTAACGCTTCCACTTTCAAGGGGGCTTAATCTGTAGATCCATGCCACCGCTGCCCATTTGCACTGGCCTGGCAGTATAAAAGGACCTTGAAATGGGTGCAAATGCAAATGTCAGATCAAAACCAGCACTGTGCATGCATACTGCATAGTCATTAGCAAGGTTAGGAGTGTGAACGATGGACGATGGATGAAGGTGGTGTTCCTGTGCACAGCAGACAGAGGACAAATGGCTATTGGGTGTGCATGGCTAAATAACAGGAATAAGAGGAACCCAGCAGTCAGTGCTCCACTCCTTTATCAGAGGTTCAAATGTCCAGATGTAGATCCTTGAAGAGAAAGAGTGCAATGAACATGCCCTGCAACAGCAGCAACTGCAACCCTTATATCACCAGTGGGAGTCACTGAGACTGTAGGAGCTTTCCTAATGCTTTAACTTACAAACTTTATAAAAAATCTATCATAAGCATTGAGACATGACTTGGGCCCAAAGAAGCATGGCTCAAAACTCAGAATGAGAAAGTTGTCATTGAAAAAAAGTAGCACCACCTGAGAGAACTTGCTCTGAAGGAAATTAGTTCGTGTTCTAACAATGATACACAAGATTAGGTTAAAAGAATTAAGCATGGACTAAGTAAAAAGCAGAAATGTAAAAGTGGCTTTGGGAAAAAAAACTATCTCCTAAAAAGATTGGCTTCACATCACCTGACTTCTTGGCACCTTAAGGTGAGAGAAAGCATTAACAAAAGCAACATTTTGCTCTCTACTCTGAAATCTTAAGACTGTGATTTTGTCAGTCAGCTGAGTGATCAACTTACCTTCCCTCCATCATCAAGTATTTGACAGGGTGTTATTTTATCAGTGCTAAAAAGCCCTGATGTCTCTGTCCATTACACAGAGTTTCTGAGGGTAGAAGCCTTTTCAGCCTACAGAAGTGTCTAGAGAAATCTTTAAAGACTTTTTTAAAAGTAAACCAGTCAATTTCATGTATTTGACTGGTGCCAAGTTTTTACTGTCAGGGTTCTTGAAAGCATCCTCTGTTTGCATGGAGGATAAAAAGTAAAGAGTATTTAATTGTATAAAATGCAAGCTTACACGTGTCAATGTATTTATTCTGCAATAAACCGTATTTTTTGTTTTTTTCCCAATGAAAATAATTTAATGGACTCAAACATATTGAAGCAAATTAAGTAGAAACAGAAGACAGTTTTCTCAGAACCAATATGAACCCATTTATTTAACAATGTCTTTTTCCTTTTTAAGATGTTAACCTAACTAAAGATCAGGTAAATTTTGCTTTGCTTTAGTTTTAAGCATTAGAAAAGAAACAGAAAAGAAAGTAGGTAAAAAGAGAAATGGCAAATTTTTCAGGTTATACTTAACTGAAAACATAGCCAAATGCAATCAAGAACAGAAGAGTTTTAAACTAAGCAAGCAGACAGCATATGCAATTAAATGGGGATAAATTTAGAATGAGACTAGCAGCAAAAAAACACACCAAACTCTTTAAAATCTCAAAACTTTTTCTGTTGAACAGGAAAATGCTAAGATAGGCCAATATGGAGAAAGAGATTAAAGAGAGCTATACACATTGCTAACAGGTAAAATGAAAAGTTTGCTCTGTAGGTGGGACTAGTTAGTCAAGATTCAAAATTTTGCCTATAAACACTTATAGTTCATAACAGAAGTAGTTTCTGGTCTTTAGGAAAAAGTAATTTGGAAAAAAAAAAAGTAGAGATACTGCAGGTGAGGTAGAAATCTAGAGTATTAGAATAACTATGAACAAGATCTAAAAGTTTTGGAAAATTGTCAATTTTTTCCCAGTGTGATTAAACTCAGTTAGTGCTAATCTTTCATTAGAAACCCTTTCTGAAAATAAATGATGGACAATTTATTACACACTGTCCATTTTTTATGACTTTATAGAATAGATAATTAATCTACTGCCTTTTATTTTAAAAATCCTATTTAAAATATACGAGCTAGCTTGTTGCACCTTTCAGCACTAACTCAGCTACAGGAAGACAGCAGTTTTGTCACCCAGGAGAAGCACTTGAATTATTGATCTGTTCTCTGTGTGGTTGATCCTATGTCTAAGTAAATATCCCAGCATTCATCAGCAAATCACACAGCATGCTCTATTCAGCACCCACCAGCACATTATCTTTTAGGGACACCCACTGAGATTCCATTAGTCCTATTTCCAGCTTTTAAAACTTCCATTCAGAGACTCCTTGAATCTTCCTTTCCTTTATGGGGATTCTCAAATTCAGATATGAGACTTAAAGGAAAGCTCAAGTACATTTTTGGAAAACCTGAGGGGAGATAACAGATTTTTTCAGACCACCCAGAAAGCTGGGACGCCTCATCCTTTTCTTTAACCACACTGACTTAAAATCACACATAACAATAGGGAGTTAAGCACAGAAAAAGATAGTCTTCTAATTTCACACAGCTTTGTGAGAGCATTATTCTTTCACTGTTGGAAAGCAGAAGGAAATGGCACCCATACCATCACTCCTGAAGAGGTTGCTGAGATATGCGTAGAGATTCACACAATTGAGGCTGATGCTGCAAATTGCAAAATAGTATCTCACTGAAAAACATAATGAGCTATTTTAGGAAGCCAAAGTGGGAACAGAGAGTGTTTCAGTGCATTTATCTAAGCAATCACCATTCACACTTCAAGGTAAGGGAAGCAGTAAAATAAGTATAATCAAAGAAACTCACTTGTCTAGGTACATTTAATAAATAAAGATGGATGTGGTCCTAAAGAAAGAGTGCAGATCTGTTGATTGGTCTTGACAGGCATATTTTCTTCCCTTAGTCCTGGTAGTGAATAGGCTATATATAATATTATTTTCAATACAGAAACTGTGAATTCTCTGCAATACAGAAAGTACACACAGCTGCTAGGGGTAGAGGTAAAGATGGACTTTCACCCAGAAATCAATCATGTTACGGTTAGTTACCTCTCTCCTCATTAGCAGCACTGGCTCTAGAACAAACATCTGGTCCAGACACATGGATCTTTAACAAAACATGGCAATAATTTGTTTTTCAATTTCCCATAACACCCAAACATATAACCAAGAGCATAGCTCAGAGAAACCCTTCTCCTCTGTATTTTCCCTCTGAAAATAAAAAAAATTACGGCAAATAAAGGAAGCACAAGGGCTCGAAAGCAGCAGCTGAACAACTTCTTTCTTGGCTGATAGAAATGTGATAGTTAGGTATCTAAGTCTGTAACACCCTCTTCAAGAGATCTGGGTGCTAGTCTGGGCCTTTGAACACATATAGCACATACCTACCACTGTTGACCTGTAATTCAACACTGAATTCTTAAGTAATATTTTTTGAGGGAGATAGAAAGTATGGTTTTTCCCATTTTTTTGACTCCAAAACTGAAACAGACACCTCAATAACTAATTTGAGGCCCCCAAAATAAAAGTTATTATAGACAAGCTTTCACTGCAGAAAGTCATGGGAAGTCCATGCTCTTAAGTGACAGGAAACACTGCTTTTTGCCTTGAGAGTGAATTTCATCACTAACATTTTCAGCATGAATATTTAACATTCACTAAAATATCACATTCTCCTATTTTGCTTTTGTTTTTTTTAACAGGAAGAGTATCCCTCAGAATGCATAATACATCTTCTCTTCATCTCTGCTCTTAATCTTGTAACTCTCATGGAAACGTTTAACCTATATGTAATTTCACTTGAGAGTTCTTGGGTATATTTCTTCTCTGGCCATACAAACAAAACTGAGACCCAGCCATGGATGAACGGGAGTCCAACATTTATGTACATGGCAACCTATGGAAAATGATCAAAAAAGAATCTCATAAAAAGGTTATCTCAGAAAAACCTAAGTCCTCTGAGAATGCTTTTGTTTAGGATGGGCTGCTAGGGATATCCACTTTGAACATAAATTTAGATGGCTAAACAGAGGTAAGAAGCCTTGTTCCTGAGTGGATAGGAAAGATACTCCACTGATGTGACAGTAGACCAGATGGCACAGGAATCCAGTTAGCAAAAAGGACAAGTTTCCTGACCACTCTACATCACCCACTTAACTTTTTGCAAAAAGGACTGTCTGTCATATTAACTACAATTTTCGCTCTGCAATGAATCCTCAACCACAGCTGATTCCTTGGTATCAGTTGGGTACTCTCACTCCAGGCAATCTTTTTTTTTTTTTTTTTATGTAAATATCTAACAGGAATGAGAACAAAACAATCAATTCATACCAAATAGACCACTGAATAACCTCCTGGAGATGACGACTTCACCATTGATGTGGCTAGAAAAGGACTAATGATTTAGATAAGAAAGATGCTTTATGATATTGGCAATCCTTTAGCCCTCTACTTGCCCACACTACAATCTTTCTAAAACTTTCATCAGAGAAGGAGGTTAAGGAAAGATGGCTTGTAATGCAGTATCAGATACAGTGCTCCAAAAACTTCAGCTTCTAATCACATTTCATTTTTGATAGTCATCTTCCAGATTATTTATTTTTCAGACAGCATCTTAAGTGATTTGAACAACTTTGTGAGCAATTTCCTTTACCCCATTTCTTCAGACATTTGCAGTAATTTCATAGGTACTAGCTCTTTACATTATTTTCTAGCTCATCACTTTTACTATCATTTTGACTCAGAGCTCATTTCTTTGATGTACAATAATTTGTTGTGAGAGCACAGGATATCAAAGGACAGAAATATCTTCATCACCTAATGTGCAGCATGATCTACATGTCAGAAAGAAATAGTAAGGTTATTATTTATGCTTCCTCTCAACCATCTCTCTTGCACAGTAGTCAGATTGCTGCATTCAAATTACAGCACACAATTCATTTCATACCAAAGAAGCTCCATTTAATACCAGGCAAGGAGCCTTGTGGTGTAAATTCCTGTATTCTACATTGTACAGAGTAAGAAAAGGCCAGCTCCCTTTGTCCCAAAGTTGTTCCCTTCTCTTTAGATTAATCTGCAACACCATCCAGAACACAGGATTTGAGTCCTACATGTAACAGTTCTTTTTTTTTTTCCTTCTTTCTCTGGTTTATTTTTGTTCTTTCCTATTTCACTTTTTCTTTTTGGTGGAAAGCTGTTTTAGCCAACCAAGACAGAACCTCTTTTCATGTCATTGTCTACCCTCACCCTGAAAAGTGGTTGATGCAGGTTAGCCTGGGTTTTACACTGGATGCAGCAATGGTATAGTGTACCTGTCATTAATTCATGAAACTGAAAGATAAAAATCAGCATCAACAATAAAAAGTGCAACATCAGCTTTTGTTGTTGTTCTCCCTTTTATATCTATTTGTCTTGTTTGGTTCTCAGCAAAATGATATCAGAGCATAAACTTAGGGAAAACAATAGCTTGAATCCATTCCAAGTACATTTTCTTTTTCCAAAAAAGATATTTGATAAAGTCTATAACACTACCTATAATATAGTTTAACTAGAAGAACTCCCTTCTAGGAAGGAAAACAACTAGGGGACGCTGATTAAATGAAAACTTCTTACTTTTTATTGTACTATATGTTTTTACAGATTCTAAAATATATCTTTAAAAATCCCACTTAAATTATACCTCAAATTTTCCAACTACTGTTCTTCTTTTTTTCCATATCTTTATTAAAAGATTAAAACAATTTGCAGTGTCAGTTGTGGACCTAATAAGCCATGCTGAAACTTCACTATCATACAGTGAGTCAGAACAACTACAAAAATAACACCATCAAAAAATAAGAGGTTTTTTTTTTTTCAATTATGCCAGTAGTATGCATTTGTGGGGATGTGGGTTTTAATGCCTGTAGTGGTGAAAGACAATATTGATTTCTGATTAAAACCTGACCATTCTATTATTTGCTTTGTTCCATCACATATGATGTCTCCTTTAAAATACCTGTGACAGTTCTGACAGCAAATTCCCATCTAATGTTGCTTACCTTTCCTACAGCCACCCTTGTTTTTTGCCACCTCACCCTACACTTGCAAGACCTGCCTTTCCCTTTACATCCAGCCACAGCAGTGTTTTCATTCAAAAGGCATCCTAATGACTGCCTTCCTCATGAGCACCTAAAGGATATTATTCACTCACACAATTGTCCAATTTTCCCCTCCATTTAAAATCATTGAGTTTTGGGGAATGCTGCAATATGCCAGTAATCAGCTGTGTCCATGTTTCTCGGTGAAACTACCACTACTGCCTCTGAAGTGTGGTACCCATGACTCTTCTCCCCCGTCTTGCTGTGAGATATGGCTGCATCCTACCAGCATGATGGGACCACCCCAATTTCTGCTTCCCTCCCATACTCTTACATTCCCTGGGAAATTAGGCATGTGGGCAGTTCAGAAGGAAGGTATTGGCATTCCAGACTCTGGAACCATGTCCAGATGACAGCAAAACCAAGTAGTGAAGAAAACACTGTGAGGCAGCCTTGCCTCACAGTTTCTGTGCTTGGGGTTTTCCTACCATGAGAGACTTGTGAGACTTGACACAGATGAGATCTGCTAAGACATTCCCTCTAGACCTCATCTCTCCTAAAAAAAAAGTCTGCTCCAGGTAATCATCCATCATAAATAAATACTGTCTGATAATAAATTCTAAGTCAAGGCCTCAGGTCAGTAAGTGATTGATCTTTCTGTGATAACCCTTGCTCTCTCTTTTATCAATTTGTCTGAAATGTTTTTTATTACCACTTTTTTCTTCCTGTTCAATATAAAGTTACAAATCCATCCCGAAAATAACAATGTTTTTCTATGTCTCTGCAAATGTTTAGCACACCTGCGGGCTCTGCAAGGTAGCAAGAACAATAACCACTAAACAGTAACCTCCAGCCCTAGAATAGCATGCAAATGTTAATGCGGAATTAACACGTCAGTGTGCAACATATCCTTTAATTGCAAAGAATATTAACATATCCTCTAATTCACAAGGAAAAGTAGAAAGAGACCAAAAGGCTAAATAAAGAGAAAACAACAGAAAACAAAGTCCTTCTGAGGAAGACATTTTATTCCTCTACAAAGCCAGAAGTCCAAATTATCTGCAGGTTTTTTTACCATAAATTAGGTTTACTATTGTACAATATTCACCTAAAACTAACTCCATATTCCTACTTCACAGGAAAAAGATAAGAGTATGATTCTATCCAACTTTGCATGTGTGAATGTCAGGTATAGCAGTATTATTTCAAACTCTACTTCTAACACTGAAGGAAAAGCTGCTAGAATTTTGGCTGGCTGAACAGAATTTGAGCACAATGCAGAAGCTTACTTAAGTGTGGCAGTACTGAACATTGTCACCCGGGCACTTACTGAAGCATGGGGTGTGCTCATTTCCATATCAATGTGACACATGTTTCTCCTAGACAAAGCTGTTTCACACCACTGCAGTTATTTGAACGTTGCAAATAACTGGAAAGGTTTCTGAGTTATTGTTAAAAAACAATGAAACTTATATTCTTTGTGCACAGGATACAGTTAATGAACGCTGTCCTTTGTAGTAGGGCTGTATCAGTGATTTTGGGCAAAAGGAACCCATTGTAACAGAACTGTGTCGTGAAGGAAAGACAAGCATCACTTGAAATTCAGAACACAGAGTTGCATAAGTAATAGCAATGTCTTTCAGATTTAAAAGATTATATTCACTGCAACTTTGTTAGCTGGCTGAATGAGCCTATAGCAAAACCTGGGAATCGACAATAAAGTGAAATTTAAGTGATTTGTCCCAGGTCACACTGAAACACAGGAAACAACAGTCTGTCCCACTTGTGTGTCTGCTCATGTTTTAATAAGAGCAAGTTTCTTCTCCTTATCCCACAGAGAAAGAAATACTTTTCAGACTGACAAATCAATACTAAAATACACTGTACCATACAAAACAGTAAGTTGTAGAGCATTAGGAAGGGAAAACAAAACCTTCAAGAAAAGCTGTATCAAAGAACCAGAAGCTTTGTCACGTCACATTAAAACCCAGGGTACCATTGCATCCAAAAGGGTATTACTGGGAAAGAACCACCTCTTCCCTGCAGTGAAAGCAACCAAATGGTTCAATGATTTAAAACCAAGACCTTTTAAAATCACTACTTTTAGCTAAGAGCAAACCTACTATTTTTAAACTTGAAGCTTCACAGCCATGTAAAGAACTCATTATTGTATATGAATATGACTCCTCAATCTAAATGCCTGTAATCCCTGCCATAACACTTTTATTTAGATTGAAAAGAAAACATGTAGTCTACTGAATTAACAATAATTCCTTATTCTCTACTCCCTTGGTTTTCCCAATGTTCTTTTCACAATCATTACAGGGAAGAAAAAATAGAAGGCAAGAAAAAAGTACCTTATTCAGAAAAAAAAGTATCAGAAAGTACATTCAAAGATTACCTGTCAACTTGCCACAAGCTGAATTTTATTTCATCACACAACAGCAAATGAGAACAATTTTTTCTCCCCTACTCTTTGAAGAGTAGATGCTTTTAAGAAAACAGAAATAGAAATGGTGCTGGTACCTTTTTGTTCTTCAGCAACAGCAGGATGGAGGGTCTCTAAGCTCACAAAATCACAGAAGGATTGCTGATGAAAGGAAGCTCTCAAAATCTTCTAGTCCAGCCTCTGCTTAAAAGAAGGGTCAGCTAGAGCAACTAACTCAGAGCTGTGTCCAGTCAGGTTTCAAATATCACCAAGCAACACCTTCTCTGGACAATTTATTCCAGTGTTTGATCACCCTCACAATAAAAATGTGCTTTCTTATGTTCAGATGGAATTTTCTCTATTTCCATTTGTGCCCTCTGACACTTTTTCTGTCACTGGGAGCCACTGAGAAAAGTCTGGCTCCCAACTTCTTTGCACACTCCCATCAGGTATTTCTGCACATGGGCAAGGCATCCTTGAACCTGCTCTTCTCCAGGCTGAACAATTCCAGCTTTCCCAGCTTTTCATTTGCAGACGGGTGCCTGCTTGTACTTGGCATTGGTGAGGCTGCACCTCAAGTGCTGTGTCCAGTTATGGGCCCCTCACTTCAAGAAAGACATGGAGGTGCTCGAGTGTGTCCAGTAAAGGGCAGCAAGGTTCATCAAAGGTCTAGGAAATAGTCTTATGAGTCTCACGAGAAGCAGCTGAGGGAGCTGGGTTTGTTCAGTCTCAAGAAGGTTCAAGGGGCCCCTCATCACTCTCTACAGCTCTCTGAAAGGAAGGTGTGGTGAGGTGGGGGCCAGTCTCCTCTACAGTGCCTGCAGGGAGAGGAAGGGAGGGAACAGCCTTAAGGTGAGATGGGAGATTCAGATTAGATACTAGAAAAATTTCTTTCACTGTTAAGGTAGTCAGGCACTGGAGTAGGCTGCCCAGCGGGGAGGAGGAGTCACTATGCCTGAAGGTGTTTATGAAGTGTCTGGATCTGGTGCTGAGTGATCCAGTCTAGTGTCAGGTGGACGGTGGGACTGGATGATCTTGAAGGTCTCTTCTAACATTTGATGGTTCTATGATTCTATTTATTAATGACACATCATTATTAGCAGTTGGTGATCATAACTACTTGTGTATTTTAAAGCTGAAGCAAGATATACCCAGGACAGGAGCCAAAAATGCTAATGGCAAGGACAAGCAGGAAGGAAGAAGGCAGGGCACAGTTTTCTATGCATTTCAGTAACTGCTGCTGGACAGAAGCAAACATTATAACTCAAATTATTTTAAAGTTCACTTTTATAGTTCGTTCATCTGAAAATTCTGGCCATAATATCCATGAGTTTCTCTACCCAGATGCAATCCCTGAGGGAAATATTCCTTATAATTCAAAGTATAGCTAGCCTCTGGCAGGCAGAAGTTTTTTAACTCCTAGAGGCTTCTGCTTTCTTACTTGAGGACTCCCATCTAAGAGAAAAGCACAACTGGCATACCTGAACAGAAAATTGTTAAGTCCCATTCATAACTCAGTGAATTCACCAGAATAATATACGACAGCTGAGCCCCACACATGAACCTGTTATTCCACAAAAAGCCTATCAAGTCTACCTTTATTCCATAAATGGACCATTATCATTATACCACATTGGAACCAATTTAGGTGTAACAGGATGAGTACAGTTAATGACAAGCATCAGAAGGTACTATATAGGTGTTACCATGCTGGGAGTAATCAGTTAGGTGTCATAGAGATAATCAGTCTCTCACACCTGAAGTCATAGTCAGGGGTCAAGTCTGAAATGCAAAACCTAAGCTTGAAACCCATAAAGATCTATAGCTAATAAAAAATGGACTTTGGGAAAGCCTAGTCCTCAGCATGCTACTTTAAACTCTGAACAAGGACTGCAGGCTTCCAGGAGCCTACACTGCACAGGCAAGGTGCCCCACAATGATCTCAAAGGAAACTTGAATACAGTCAGCCACAGAGTGGTGAATCACAGAGAGTCAGACCAAACCTGCAAAGAACCAGCCCACAACAGAATCTAAATCCTACCTCTTACCTCTCCCCAAGTCCTTTCTGGATATCTGAAATGGTGTATTACAACCTCTCAAGGACAGGAACTCTCAAAGGATATGAAAAAGGTCATGGTTTTTTAGCTTTTCAAAAACCAAGGTCCTTCTGAACATGTGCTGACATCACACAGGCACAGGAAGTATGAAAATACAACATCCACGCACACTGATACATCCCCTCTGAAGTGCAGACATTAGAATGACAAGGCAACTGCTGAAAGTATCACAAGGATCACAGCTTAGGGTCTGGGTGCCCACATGAAATTCCTGCCGGTACAAAATTCCCAGTTTCAATGCTTAAGCCTACTGTCAAAATATCCAGCTGTATATTTCTACAGTTGTGCAGTTTTTAGAATTTGGAAGGAATTAAAGAATTACCTTTAGAAGAAGCTCCATCACTTCTAATACAGAAGGCTCTACAGATGAGAAAGAAAATTGGCTGTTTTGGGATTAAACAAATGTCATCCAAGTCATAGATTTTATAGTATCCTGAGAGAGAAAGGTCCAAATCCCACTGGAATATAACAGGATTGAAAGCATGCATTCTAAACTACGATGGAATTTAAGTGCCTACATCCAATTGAAATGCAATTAGATTTGAGTACCTAAATCCCATAACCTGGTTGAAAGTCTACCCACAGGGTTTCACAGGATCATGGGGGCAGGTGGGACTTTGAAAATATATCACATTATGACTCAACTAGAACAAAAGATGCTGCATTTAATTCAATAAGATTATCCCAGCATTCTTACCTATAGGATTATTTTCTCGGGTTTTATTCTTTTGCAACAGAAGGTGGCGTTGCTGAACCACTAGTGTTACACAATTAGCATTTCCCGCATTCTTCTTCCCAGCAGAGAAAGTGCTGGGGAGTTCACAGAGGTTGCATAAAGTTCTCTTATATTAATAGGCTTTCCTGATTCTGCAAGCCCTAGCCCCTAAACAAGGTTAAATTAATCTAGCGAGCCAGTCAGCATTAGCAAAAATCACGGTTTTGACACACAGGATTACAGTGGCTGCACAGATTTTGATCAGGCCTATAATAAATATACCAATCCTCTAGAAAACTAAATAACAAGCACATGGAGGCAGAACACATGTGACATCTGATACCAACATATGCAAAAAAAAAAAAAAATCCAGCAAACACTTTCCACTGTTTCACACATTCAGCAGCTAGTTTTGTGGTCCCTTCGACTCAATAAAGGCAAATAGCAGGGTACTGCCACAGGGTGGCTCATCTCGCCTGCGATGCGAGTCACAGCCCTTCCTGCTTACACAAGCAGCCGAAGCAAAGCCGCTCTTCCTCAAAGCCGGATTGCCACAGAACGAGTACACGGGCAACTACTGCAAAGAGAAAACCAAGAAGAGCACAGACCCAATTTTAATTCACCTTCATCCCGCCAGAGAACCAACAGTCATTCCTAATGATTTTGCGGGCAGATAGAATCTTGTGACGCGTAGGCAATGAGCCCACATTCCTCAGCAGCCAAAAATCCCACTGACTTCCTTGGAACGCCCAGATCACCGAAGAAATTCAGCCTCACGCCTTGTTTCTATACCTGCTCACTGTGACAAAATAGAGCTTGTTCTCTTCAAAGAGCGTGGCATACGACTCCTGCTCGATCGACAGTGCCATTTTGAAAACTGACCTCGCTATCACCTGGGGGCAGCTAAAAATTTTGTGTTAACCTCTACAATAAAATAATGTCACAAATTGTTAAGAAAGCAAGCTGAAAAATGTGCACTTTTAACTATCAAATTATTCTAGACGTGAAAAAAACCTTTTTTTTTTTAAAAAAAGGAGCTTCATATAGGTAGGAAACTTTATAAGTAAATATTTACAGTTAAATAAATATAAACATAGAATATGCAATTAAATTATTGTAATGATCAAACATAATCAATTACTATAAAAAGAGTGTTCTGAACAACTAGAAGTTAGAATTCTGTTTCTAACTTTTTTTCTCTTTTCTGCTGCTCTGTGTTAAGGAATATTTTCACACTGAGTAAGACAGGGTTTAAAGTTAATAACAACTATATACTCAGCATATCTGGTTTGGCAGTGCAATTTTCAAAACGTAATTTAATCAATTTCCCCAGATTTAATATGTCATTTTAAAATTGTCGCTTCCCAGTAGTACATATTTAAAATAGAATTGGATCCAAAAAAAGAGTTTGGATTGCATGTCTTTGGCTTCTGAACTAGTCATTCACAAATGCTTTTTGAATGTATTAATTCTACCCATGGTGAATACCCTGCCAAATCTGAGACTATTTCTTGAAGGACTAGCCTCCAGAAAAAACACTAAGTTCAAAATTAATTCCAGACAGTCCAATGTGGTGCTGAAACTCTATGACAGAGCAGGGAAGGAAAAAAAAAAAAAAAAAGGAAAAAATCCCCAACATCCTAAGAATATAATCCCAAAGAAAGCATTACACTCCGGTGGTAATATTAGCCTCCAGGGCAGTATATACTGACACGGGCAATGCCACAGGTTTGTAGTGTTTGCAGGCACAGCCCGGATCACCTTGCAGCGCAGTTTTGCTACGCTATTTGTGTGCCCGTGCCCCCAAAAGGTGTCAAGTTTATGACAAACAAGCAGAGGAGATGTACAGCACAAACAAGACATGCAGTATTTTCCAGAGCCGTGAACAAAGGGGAGATCTCGGGGAGCAGGTATCGCATTTTTAAATTATGTATAAAGAATGCAGAATGCACGAAGAAAATGTACTCTTGAACAAAAATTGTGCTGTGCTCATCTTCTCCGGGGTACCACACTGCTGCTTACGTACCCTAAATCCCTGTGAGATAGCGAGACACTGATTTATTCCCACCACTATTTAAGAACAGTGCTTTCCACTCCTCGTCACCCAGGAAATTCCCAGATCACTTTGATCCGTGAAATTTCACTCGGCGCTCCACAACCACTCCCATTGCGCTGCCCTGCGCAGGCAGCTCGCAGTACAGCGGGGCTTTATGGCAGGGCTCGGTGAAACCACGTTAAGAACCTGCACTTGGCAGAGGCCGGGGGCTTTCCCGTGCCTAGGAACCGGGAATGCGGAGAGCCTCGGCCCTCCCGAGCCTTCCTACCCTGCGCGGAGGCGCAGCCACCCTCAGGGAGCAACCCCACCCCTCGGTACTAAACCGCGACAAGGTAGAACTACAAGCCCCAAAATGCACCGCGCCAGGCACCGGAAAGCGAAGCGCACGTTGGCGGGCGGGGCACG
>VXBQ01008254.1:0-17229 GCA_013400175.1 Phainopepla nitens | reverse complement strand
CCTTTCAGGTGGTTGTAGGGAGCCATAAAGTCTCTCTCCTGAGCCTCCTTTTCTCCAGGATAAATATCTCCAGCTCCTTCAGGCACTCCTCACATGGTTTACCACCTAGACCTTTCACCAGCTTGTTGCCCTTCTTTGGACATGCTCCTCTGTGTCTTTCTTGCAGATGTTGCCAAGACATATTCCCATGTGCCTGTAAGGTGCTCTTCTGTATTAACAATGGCAACTTTGTCTCCTTACTGTATGTGGAAGGCCAGGTCACAGTACAAGTGAAACATTCTTCCATTGTAAAATGCTTGGACGCATTTTCGCTCTTCCCGATTTCACTTCTATTGCTGTGTTGGTTTCTGAAACCACACAATTAACTGTTTTCAGTTCCATGTTCTCCGTGCAGTTTGCTGTTGTATATTAAAGCCAGCAAATAATTAGTCTTAGGAATTTGAGTTGGTTTTGCAGTGCTAAATCAGTGAGATGGAAGACAGTGGAAATCAAATTAAAATCTCTTGTAAAAGAGAGGAGACTCAATGAATTTGCTGAATTCTTTTTTTTTTACTGTTGGTAGCATCTCATAGTCTCCAAAAATAAGAATCTGATTAAGCTGAATGGTGTACAAACTTCAGGAGTTAGATATTAGTGCATGTTAGACTACATGGTTGCTGAAGATTATGGGAGAGAAAATCTAGGCTGAAAAATATCTCCTTGTAAATATTTACAGTCTTAAGTGAATTCGCAGTCCTGGAGTGTTCAGTAAGCACTTTTTTTTTTTTTTAGCCAAAAAGAAATGATAGTGAGATGCTGAATCAGCCAGAAAATGTTACCACATAAGAGTGTATCTTCATTGATGGTTTTTTTTATTTATAGAATAAAGCCATCCATGATTGAGTGGAATGAAATGCATTTGTTGAATTAATCTGTGATTTTTACCCAAGATCTTATATGAAGGAACTGAATTTTTATAATATTCTAGTTCTTATTCATTAATTTTTGCCTTAAAAGCCATAAAACACCTTTTTTTTAAGTTTGGCAGAAAAGCCAAATGTTTTTCAGATTGCCCATAATTTTGAGGCCATTAATTGCAAGTTGACTGCGCTCCCTGTTACAGTTAAGGTCACTGTAATTGGTCAATTTTTTTTTAAGTTTCTAATGTTCACTTGGAAAGGATTCTGGTTTTTTTCATATACATGTTTAAACAATGCTTTTGCACAACTTAGAGTAGAATACAAGAATAGAATACTGATTAGCAAGTAAATTCACACACATATTCAAAAGTTTCTTGTTCTGTGTTTTACTGTGTACTAACAAAGAGCCTTCACAATCTTACATTTATTTCTTAATTTTATTTATGAAAATAAAACTACTCTAGTTTTAGTATGACAGCAAAGTAATAAAATATTTGGATAGGTGTTTATACATAAAATGCAAGGCAGAAAAATTGTATTTTAATGCTGGTTTTGTAAGCCTGTCCTGCAGCTTGAATTTTAAAAGCTAATAGCTTTTTCCTCTGTCACAATCCAGGACTTCCACAGATGATACATCTTGAAAGTGAAATTGTGTTTAAAACATAGATAAAAGAAGTACTTGCTGAAAAATTGGTTTTGATTTGCACCACAGTTATCTGTAATTTCTTTAACTATCTGGAACTTAATATATTATGGAATACAAAATTGCTAGAAACAGTCTCAGACCTGTACAGAAGTTGGCTAGCACTGGGGTTATCACATGTTGGGACTGCAGTAAGAAAAATATACTTATCAGCTAAGACAACCTGCATGACAGCATGGAGTACTGGGAAAAATTTTACTATGTAACAGATCAGAAGAGATTTTAAGCAGAATTTGGTTAAATGAGGGATTGTTTATCATTAAGATTCTAAAAGATTCTTCCTTGTATTATATTTTTTTACATACAGACTGGGAAAAATAACCCCGTACAATTGCAGAACCTGTCTTTCCTTACTTGGGAGAGAGTAAAGTTATGACATTAGACACCATTTAGTGTTTCCTAGTTGAAGTTGTCTTGTTAGATTCATTGTCTTCAGGCCCTGGAATATTAATCCTCCTAAAAAGTAATTGTAGTATCATCATTGTTTGGTTTCTTTATCCATTTGCTTTGAAATAGGAGTATGGTACTGCTGTGCTGCTGTGGTGCTAAATCTGATTCAAAGTATCCATTACTTGAGTTATACAGTGCTGATGTAATCATTCTGATGCAGTTTTCTAGTGAAGTCATATTTTGCCTGGAAAGACAAACCCTAATGTTCAAGACACATGCAAAGGAGGATGTAATTTCATTCTGCATCGTTTCTCCTTGTGAAGCAAGGCAGATGAGACATTTTTAAACAATATCACACTCAGTACCTGATTATTAACAGTCATCTTAAAAACAGGGAGGCCTCCAGGATCAATGAGTAAAACTACAGTTTAGCAAAGGTTAAAGTAAATCACTAAAACACACTTCCCTTACTTTTTTGATAGCCAAGCCTTTTGTTCTGCTGGGCAATACATTCTTTCCTACAGACAGAAATAGTTATAAGTATTTAGGAGTTACAGGAACTCCTTCCTTAAATTCTGACATTAATTTAAACTCTTTGTACTGATAATTGTTATTTGCATTTCTTTTACTCTAATTAAGATGGGGTTTTTTTATCCACGAGTTTTGTTTCATTAAGAAATAGAGGATCATTTAAGCCTTCCAGACAATGCAGTGTGAAGTGTTTCACACATTTTTCTGATATTTCTGTCTTTCCAAAAGGTATACAAAATACTGGTGAAAAGAAGTCCGGAGGAGAGCTGGGTGGTTTTCAGACGGTACACAGATTTCTCCAGGCTTAATGACAAGGTGGGAATTATAAACTGGTAAATTCTCAGCTATCTTTCCTCACTTCTTTCATGTCTTATATTTTTTTTCGCATCTACCTTTTTTTCTGATTTTAATGCCTATAAAACGCATCCTGTATTAATGACTGGAAAAACATGATTCCTCCTTTTTTCAAAGATACATGAAACAGCTACCACTGATGTAAAGAAGATGTAACAACTTCACATGAAGCTGTTAGTGTGCTTCAAACTTTATATTTTTTCCTAGTCTATATGATAAAGGAATTAACTCTTGAATATTTATCCCCTGCATGGCAAGAGAACTAGAGGCTTGTCTTCTCTTGCAGGAATGATCCAGTAGTAATTTCGTTATTTTCTGTGTAAAAATCTCTGCTTTTGTTCATCATAAAACGGAAGTTTCATGAACATAAATATGTTCTTTTTATGTTGGTCAGTCATTAGTTTTCAGTGTCTTCAAAGTTAAGAATGAAACACTATATCAGATTTTAAAGATGGATGAAAAGGAATTCTGGGTCAACAACTTAATATTTTTAGAATACTTGAAAGGAAAAAATGCTTCTCTGAAAAGCACAAGTTTTTATGATTGATAACTAGTGTTTGGCTATCAAAAGCCGAGAAACAATTGCACTTTTTTGTTTTGTCCACTCCTAAGAATAATGTTTCATTGCCAGTTCAACACACTTTCTGCTAGCATGTTCTTTCATGTTTCAGCATGAATCTTGTAACATACCCTTTTTTTACCCATAGTAAGGGATTTTTTTTGTATAGATTATCACTTTGGATTTATGTTGCCTAATCAACTAAAAGCTAAATTCAGCTGAAATTTTGAAATGGACTTGAACTTCTAAATTTCTCTGGGTTCTTGGTTTGACCTATTTAAATATCTTCTTGGCTACCTTTGAAACACCACTGCAATCCAAAACTAAATTGCTAAATGTGAATTAGTTTAGAGATTTCTTTCTGAAAAAACTCCTGTCTTAAATACAGTCTGTCTTAAATTAAGTAATGTCTTGATATTGGCAAAAGCCTGACTTCTTTTGAGACAATGATATTAGTATTTCAACTCAGATTCTGGAAGTCAAGTCATACAGCACTTTGTATTTTGATAAGCTGTGTCAGGTATAGGTCAAGAATTGGATTATCTCCATTGACTTTTAGTGTAGTTGTCAGTGGTTTGCAAAATTAAAATGCCAAAATATCTTTTAGAATAAAAATTTAAATTTTACATGTGAAGCCCTTAGTCTTTGCTGTCAAATGTTGGGCAAAAGTATTAGGCTTTTACCATTGTTTCTAGGTATTAGTATTTCAGTTTAAAGGAAAAAGCTCTATTTTTTAAAATTTGTGTCACTGTCTGACGCTTTTTCATCTTTCAGTGTACTTCTAAACCATTTACTTTTTGATTTGTAAGATATTATACTTTTTATAATTCAGAAATGTCAGCTCTAGGAGCTTAAACATACCACCATTCAGGAAATATTAGAGAATTACAAAATAGTAACATAATAATAGTATGAAAACACCTAACAAAATGGCCAGTCGAAAGAACCAAGAAGTTTGCCATTTCTCCCCAAGACAGTGACTCCTGTGACAGGTGTAATGTGTCACATGTGATGTAGGAAGGAGTAGCAAAGGTGCTGGATCCAAGCAAGCAGTCGCAGCCAGAATAAGTTGTCTGACCCACGGGTTTTTCTGCTGTGTCTGAGGAGTGCTCAAGAAAGAATGCCCCAAGACTGTGCTGTTGCAAATTAGTACACTGACAGCAGCTGACTCTTCCACTCTTCATCCACAAAAGGAGTAATCCGTGGGTAGGTATACTCTCTCCTTAGAATTAAATTACATGATCCACATGACCAGACAAGTAAAAGTACCATTAAACAGAAATCTGAGTGGTTGGAAAGTTTTCCCAGCAAGGGTTATCTGCAGTCTTCTGTACAACTAACAGTAACCTCATTTTGTTATATTCTGTGGGTTCTGTTCTATTCAGATACATTTTATAGATATATGGTATTAATGATAACTTGGTAAGAGAAGAACTTTGGAGGAGCAAAGATAAAGATATTTTAAAAAGGTCTAATATCAAGGTGAGGTTCAGTAAGAGGAAAACATACTTAAATAATTAAATTCAGAAATAAAGATCAAGTCTTTGACAATAAACCATTCTATAAGTAAGGAACTAATATTTATCGTGGGCTATTTGAATAAATAATACTTGTGGTGTTTAAAAAGCAGCTCATGCTGTAAAACAATACTTACATAAGCAAAGGTGATACATTAATGTGGCTCTTCCTTGAAAGTGTGTAGAGCGATTCTGTTTTGGCTCGCTCCTTGCACGAGCTACTAATTGAATTGATGGTGGACTCTGGACTGACACAAGTGTCAGTCCCTTATATAAAAACTTGCATACCTCTCCTCTGATTGACAGTGGGCTCAAAAGGCTGACACCAAAGATGGTAGCAAACACCAGCAGTTTATTAAAGCCTTCTGCCTTCTCTCTGTTGCAGTCCCATGAGCAGCACTGCACAACACAGACTCCTTCCTCTCACAGCACAACCTGCTAGCTCCAACAACACCACCTCTCTCCTCCTAGCTCTTTATACCTTTTCTCTCACGTGCACAACACCTGTGTGCCCTTTTAGTCTTTTGTGGTTGATCAGTACACATCAGCATCCCGTGCTGCTTCTCCTTCAGTGCTGGTCACCTGTCTTACACAGCTGCACCCCATTAGGGATGAGGCTCTACTGCAGACCCATTCTCAATTTTCCACAATCTATTCTCCTGCAAGATTCTATTTGAAATACAGTATCTGTTCTAACTTTTCTAAAACTTAATCTGGTGAAAGAGCTGCCCATTAGAATTTTCTACCACCGCAACATTAATATTAATATAATCGGTGTATGCAGAACATCTCTGACAGAAGTTGGGTAGATCCTGTATTCAGAAAAAAAGATGAAATAATTCTTGTGGCAGCTGAGATACCAGATTTTATGAAACCTATTTGCTTTTTCATGTTGGTTGTAAGTCCTCTCCTAGATTTTTCTTTGTCGAGCTTTGAAAAATTGCTTTTTATCAAAGTGTTAAAGTTCTTTCAATTATCATGCATATTAGAAAAATAATTGGCACTCGTGGAGAGGTTCATTGTTGTATAATTTTATACTTTCATTCATTTGTATATCTTATTTCTGAATTCAAAGAAAAAGTCTGGGTATTTCCAATGTCAACTATACCTCGTTGCTATTTAAGTAACTCAGAAATACAATTTTGCATGTTACTAGGGTTTGAGCCATACTTGCATATTGAAATTTTATTATTCTGGGTGTACAAAGAACTGCTCTTTACAAGAAGTATCTCATGCATGTGTAGTAATTTTTTCTTCTAGCCCTCCAAGAAAGACAAATTGCAGAATTGNATGCATGTGTAGTAATTTATTCTTCTAGCCCCCCAAGAAAGACAAATTGCGGAGTTGTAGATCTGTAATGGGATTTTATTTTATATATATATATATATATATATAGTACTTATTATGCCTGACTACTTTAGAAGAAATACCACTGAAAATATTATTCATTTGATACTTTTTTTTTAATAGTGTTCTTTTTTTACCAACTCAAAGACTTTAAATAGCAGACTCAGACATTAAATAACAAAGCAAAGGTTTTTATTCCTATTTTTATGTGTTAAATTTGAGGAAAAATACAAAGCACTTTACTGCAGAAGGCAGCACAGCCAGTGACAGAACTTGTGTGTGTCCGTAATTTAAGTCGTAGTTTGGATTGTACTTATGGTTGAGACTTACATTGTGCTTGAACTTAGCAGAAGTCAGAAGTATCTCATAAATCTGAGTGAAGTCAGTGCTTGTGGCAAAATTAGAATTTTTCTCAAATTTTGAATTTTTTTGTCTTTAATTTCAATTTCAGCTGAAAGATATGTTTCCAGGCTTTCGGTTGGCCCTTCCACCAAAGCGCTGGTTCAAGGATAATTACAATCCTGACTTCTTGGAAGATCGACAGCTGGGGCTGCAGGCATTCCTCCAGAACCTTGTAGCTCACAAAGATATTGCTAACTGGTATGTGATTAACCTTGGCTTGTGCTTTGTGGCTTTTTTTCTGTCCATACTCCTCTTATAAAACTCCTAGACTCCAGCAGTGTATCTTTGGGCAGTGTGGTGAGGGATTTCATTAACATTCATGTTGTGCATTTGGTCATGATGTGAATTATTCAGTGTCCTTTTAAATTAGTCCCATCTTAGCATATGAAAAGTGGAATTGCAGTATTTTGAATTGTACAGGGATAAGTAAAACTGTAATATTTAAAATGTTAGAATAATCCCATGTTTATTCCTAAAACATTACTTTTCTGTCTTTAATGCAGAATTAATAATATTGTTAATTTGTACTAGATGTGTTAGGCTTTCATAATGGAGACTACCAACACTATAATGCAATTAGTTCTTAAAATGTGTATTAAACTACAGGTTTTAAATTGACATGACATGAAAGTGGTAGGAGTACCTTTACAGATTTCTGTGCATAAGTAAATGTAAACCACAAATCAAGAAAGTCTTAATAGTTTAAAAAACATAATGTGTTTAAGCAGCAAAGTGCAAAGATTTCTTTCAACAGTATCTCTTTTTTTTTTTTTTTTGGAGAAAGTGG
The DNA here is from genome assembly GCA_013400175.1 of Phainopepla nitens. Taxonomy (NCBI): domain Eukaryota; kingdom Metazoa; phylum Chordata; class Aves; order Passeriformes; family Bombycillidae; genus Phainopepla; species Phainopepla nitens. The sequence goes on along the minus strand of VXBQ01008254.1, from coordinate 9,740 downwards.
GAGATTCTTCCAAAGCAGGAAAATTAATAGAATGTGATTCTGACAAATGAAATGTAAAATAATTTTATTATGGACCAGAAGAGAATTTAAGTAAGCAACTTGCTAGAGGCAAAGCAGTTAGTTTTCAAACCTTTGTCAGCACCAGAAATAAAAAGTTAGGTTGCTGTACTAGATATTCTTTGAGAAATGAGTCTGAGAACCTGTCATCATCTGAAACTTCATTCAAAACAAAGAGTAAGAAATGTTCTAAAGCAAACCTAATTCCCTTGAGACTTTTAAAGGAACAAAATTTTAGAATTGCCGAGCTGTGATGTGGGACCATGAGACCATATAGTGCTCATATCTACTCCACTTTGTAGTAGAAGGGCTATTACTACATTTGACATGTTTTTATAAAGCATTCGACTGCTGAGTTTGGAAAATAGGGATTGGTACATCAGTATGACTTTGGTACTGCTTGTAGTAAAAAAAAAACCCAAAGTGGTAAGCAGGTAAATAAAAATGATATAATGTCTCCTGTAAAGACAAACAAGTAGTTATGACAGGGCTCGTATAAAATGGTTAAAGGACAAGGGGAAAAGATGGGTGGAAATTTAGGGGTGGTACCAGTGGAATGTTGCAGATCGCAGTTGCAGACACTGATGTTCAGAACATCTTGAAATTATCTGGAGAATAGAATGAACAATGAGATCACAAACTCTTGTAGAAGGATCCTGAGGTACTGAGTGACTAACATCACTTTTCATGTCTTGAAGTAGAAAATGACAGTAAGTACACCATACGGATCTATGAACTCAGCTGGTTTTTACAACCTGGAAAATAACTATTGATATTGACACCACTAGTTTTCTGAATCAGTTCAGTACTCAGCAGTAGTCAAAAAGCTTCATTAAAATCATTAGAGGAACTTAAAAGGGGAAAAAGAAGTTATTGCTCTGGGAATCTGAATTGTACTTCCACATAGTTCAGCGCTGAAACACAGCATTCAGTGTCAAAGGAGGTGTCTGTTAGAGGTACAGAGAAAGCAAGCAAGAGCAGATGAAGCTGCAGAAAAACTTCCTTGCAAGAAGAGTTCTCTTTAGTCTGTTGTCTTAGGTGAGACAAACAGGGCGTGTGAAATCATCAAAGGAGAGAGGGAAGGTGAGTAAAGAATGTTAATACTGATGATTCATAGTCATCCTGGAGTACATCATGCTGAGTGGCAAAGCTTTGTTGTGAGATGTCAAAGCTTAAATGGTTTCAGAAAGAAATGGGGCTCAACTTACGAGTTTCTGTGTCAGTGGCTATTAAATATAATTATATGGGTGAGGTATGCAGCTGAGAAGTTTAAAAACTTCCTGATAATTAAATTACATAGTAATAAGTGTGCTAAAAAGAAAAGGAATCAATCTCTAATAATCCCTAAATGTAACTTCTGTTATGCTGCTGGAGACACACTAGTGAATGGAATGGACTTCCTTAAATAGATCTGAAGTCTTCATGCTTCATATTATTGCAGTTCATGCAAGAACTAGTTCATGGTAGTTCAGGATTTCAGCTGGCTTGTTTGTATCTTAGTGATGGACCATATTGGACAAAATAGTGTTTGTCATAGTCAAAGGCAAAAAACTCCAGACTGTAACTTTTAGACTGTGTTGGTTATCAGATACAAAAGGGAATTAAAATAAAATGTTTGTGGAATCAGTTTGTGTTTTGGCTAGTGAAGAGATAGTTAGCTGGAATGTGGTTTCTAGAGCTTTTGTTCATATAGGGCTCTGCATGAACATAAAATTTTTTAATCAACTTTATAACCTATTAATATGGTTCTAATGTTTGGATCTGAGGAAGAGTCTGAATTCCTCAAGAAGTGATTAGAATGAGGGAGATTTGATCCATCTAATATATTTACCCACTTATCACAGAATAAATTTACTATTAATTGGAATTAATACTTGTACCTCACATGAGCAATGGTGAGCATTTCACCCTGCTCTCTCCTTTAAAGCTCACCTTTTACTTCCCCAGTTTTGCAGATAAGTCAAACTGCTTGGGTCAGACCTAAACCAAAAGCCTTTTCTCTTTGTAGAGAAGTCTGTTTTATTTCTCTTTATGTGGTCTATTGACAGTGGGAAATTTGCCCTTCAGGGATAGGAGACCTCATCTGGTACACCTATTTTTTTAATAAAACTAGTTTCACAAAGTATTTTAAAGATAAAGTGGGGTATAATATATGCAGGTGGCTAAATTTAGAGTTTGTGTTTTTTAGACTTCTTTTCATGTTTTCCACTGTATTGAAGATTCAGTGAAAGATCAAATTGAAATCCACCCACAGAGTTAAATTGTGTTCAGGAAAATTTCATATAACATGTGAAGTGGGAGAAAGAAGTTTAACCTGCTAAACAGAAGCATCATCTGGCTTTATATAGATGACAGAGCTGTCCTGTCTCCACCCTTTATAAGAAGCTTGAGAGGGAGGAACTCGGTCAGCTTGGAGTCAGGGATCCCATGTGCTGCACTGCCCTTGCTGCCCTCCCTAATGCTGGCACTGCTCCTCCCTGGAGAGGGATGGCAGCCAGCACACGTGGACAGCAAGCTCTGTCACAGGACAGAAAAGATCCCTGCAGTACTCTAAAGGCAGAATCTTCTATTCATGAAATGAAAGGAAGAGGTGTAACACATGGAGAGGAGAGCGGGGGTCAGAGCAGACTCTCAGAGCAAAGCTAGGCTGCAAATAAATGTTCATGCCATCAGGAGCCTATTTTAGGTAAAGAAACAACAAAGTAAATGTTCAGTGTATGTTAGATAAATGTTCTTTAGAGTCTTTTAAAACTAAAAATGATAGTATGCTGCATGATTAGTGTTTGAAGAAATTTCCCCTCATTTTGCTTGCCACACCTGGAGCTGGCTGATTAGGATGGTAGCTGGGTGAAAGTTTCCTTTCTTGTGTTTTTACTTTGTGAAAACCTCAAATGCACAGAATGAGTAGAAAACAGAAAATTACTGCCTTTTGCCTTCACCTTTCCATAGGACCCAGGTGGGAGGAAGAGACAGGAAATTAAGTTTGGGTTCGCATTTTTCGTTTTTGTGCACTCATTGCAGTAGGAGATGATTTAAAGATTTACAGTAGTGAATGCAAGCACAGGATTGCTCCTAAGTTACTACTTGCTAATTAATTGTGAATACAGTGTTCTGATTTGAGGTTATTTGAAGAATGAGTACAGCCGAGCAGAAAAGTCTTAGAAGGGTGGCTGAAGAGACGTGTTTGGAGATGTTTAGGAGTTCTGTGAAAAGTAATCTAAATTTGGAAGGTAAAATGAGACAGATGCTTGAAATACTCTGTAGTAAACCACAGGATTACACTTACTTCCTTCTCCTGGCCTTTGCAAAACAACACACAGAGGGGGATGGAGGCTGTTACACAAATCCAAGTGGAATGCATTAGTTTGAAATGTGTGTTCAGAGTATATCCATTCCACAGTCTTCTATTATTTTATAACTTATTATTTATACAAAAATATATACTATATATATAAATTTTGTAATGTGTATATGTCAGTGGATTATGATCTTAGCAAAATGGAGACAGGTGAATATGTTTCAGTACTCATGCTTAAATCCCCTGATACTACCTGAAGGGATCTGCATATGGATTTTAACAGCACACTTTTCATCCATTGTGTAATACTTACAATACTTACTTTTCTCCTGGAGAATTTTTCAAACCTCTTCAATATCAAAGTGATAAACTGGCCAATTGTCATGTAGCAACAAATTATATGAAAATTTTAAAAAAGCATGAAAATCATGTTCTAAAATTGCTTACTTATCTTCACAAGTTACATTCTAAATACTGTCCCTGGTCAACACATAAAACTGAGACTTGATAGTTTGTTAACTATTTATTTTTTAATTGTTTTGAATACTTGGAGTAAATTTGAGGATGCAACTTTTTATGTAACTTCAAGAAATACCTCCATTTTGTGATCATTTTTAAATGTTCTTGCTGGTTTTGTACTTCAAGTAATTAACTCTCTTTTATTTGGTAAAGCCTTGCAGTGAGAGAATTTCTTTGTCTGGATGATCCTCCGGGTCCTTTTGACAGTCTGGAAGAGAGCAGGGTAAGTTCTAAGTAGTAGGATAGAAACAGAATGCAGAAGGTAGGTGTTGTTAGAATATTGTAAGATCTGTGTAATGATATGGACTGAAACACTTCTGGTTTTGTTCTTTCACAGAAATCACAAAAGGATGTGTTCCTAGAATGCAGTCTGATAATTGGTGCACACTGATTGTCTTTGACTGCTGTACTTCATCCCTGTCCCAAAATATGTCTCTTTTTTTTGCCTTTTATGAGCCATGGATGAAGTTTGTTTTGTAAAGTAACTACTTATATAAGGCACCTACTGAATACAAGGAGAGATTTTATAAATTTACATATTCAGCACATTGTTACAATGCTTATACCTAAGACTTCAAATCTTGCAGGAAAATGTTTCTTGCTATAAAATCACAGAATCATAGAACCGTGAAATTATTTGAGTTGGAAGGAACCTTAAAGATCACCTACTTCCAACACCCCTGTCATGGGAAGGGATGTCTTCTCATGCAATGAATGCAGTCAAATGATTAATTCTCACCACCAAAAATAGTGTCCTTGCAGAAAACAAAGTAGTGTCAAGTAATGTTGTAAACCAGCAGCTTTTCAACATGCATATGAGCTCACTTAACAAATAATACTGTGCTGCAGCCTGTTTTATTAGAAGTAAGTTCTGCTGACATGCAGAGCTATATCAGGATTCTGTAGGGCAGATGATCTTAGTTTTCTTGGTTTATAGAATAACTATGTTTTAGAATTATACATACATTGTTAGTCTTGCAGAAATTATGAATGTTAAATGATGCTCATTCAACTAAATTTATATTTGCCAGTTTGTTTTGCACGTAGGTCGGAGGGCCTTGGCTCTTGTTACATTACTATGTGCATGTGAAAGATTTGGTATGTTTTTTGTGTCCTCAGCTCATATTTGATTTCTGTACAATCCCTTTTCATCACTCATATTTAAGCTGATGAAATTTTTTTTAAATTACCGTAATTATTTTTTCAGAAAATTAAAAAAAGGTAAGCGCCTTCTTCATTGAAATTTCAGTCATGCATGCTGTGGTGAAATCTGTGTTATTCTTCCACTGGTATTTAATCAAACCATTAAAACAGCTGTCCTGTTGTAGTTTTAGCTATTACCGATTTCTGTGAAGTTGAGACACCTGTCATAAAATTATCCAAGAGATACCACACCTTATTTATGAGTGACTGAGGTTGGAAGGGACTTCTTGAGATCATCTTTTCCAACCCTCCTGGCTGTAAAAAGGTGCAGCCTCTCAGGTCTTGTGGACATGAGTGTGTCAAATTTGTTTAAGTGCTCCCTGATCTGGTATTCCCCCACTGCAGGTGAGTTTGTCTAGACCTTCCTTTTAGTTGCAGGGAAGGAATTACTCAAGGCTGGTCTTTCCAATCAACACGAGTCCATGGTTTCCCATCTTTCTTTTGTTGGTGATGTACTTGCAGAATCCCTTTTTTTTGTTTCTTTTCACATGCCTTGACAGATTCAGCTCCTGATTGTCCTTTAGTTTCATAATCCTGTCCCTGTAAGATTGGACAGCAGCCTTACATTGCTCCTGTGTTATCTCTCCATGCTTTCACCCCTAGTAGAATTGCTTTCTGTGTCCGAGCTCAGGAGATCCATGCTCATCCACACAGGTCACCTGCAACCATTGCTTGACTTTCTACTTGTTGAGCTGTACTTACTGACCCTGCTGGTGGTGATCCTTAAATATCAGCTAGCTCTCCTGGACTCTTTGCTCCAAGGTGTTTTCCCATGGATTCTTTCTTCCAAGCAGGCTTCTGAAGAGATTTGAAGACTGCTCAACCTGAAATCCATGGTTGTGGTCATGCTTTTTGCATTGCTTCTGATAGTTAGGAGCCTAAACTCCTTCATATCATAAAAAATATCTATATCCATCCCTTACTGTTTATTGCTTTTTTTTTTTTTCCTTTTACAGGAAGAGCACCAAGATTCATTTACTTATTCCTGGAGTTCATTTTTAAAGATATCTCAAAACTTACTTGTTTTGCCTTTCTATTACCATCCAAAGCATTGCAGAAAAAAAACTTCTGTTTTCCTGATAATGGAAAATATGGATATCTTCTGTTTGGTTTATGTCTATTCTGTTATTCCAAGGACTTGCCAAAACACGTTTATCTTTTTTGAGAGAGAGATACAGGTACCTGCTCCATTAGAAGCTGATTAGGCCTAGAAATTTAATTACAGAAAAGTAGGCAAAACATTCACTAAATCTAATTTTTTTTTGTCATATCTTTGGTAGTTCTTTCCATAGATCTTTTCCCAGCCATCTCTCTTTCATGATCTGGAAAAGGAAGCAAAGCTGTCTCCTGGTTTTCCTTTCAGAATTACAGGGAAAATTAGTCCAAGTTGGGTATTAAAACTGTTCAGACTCCAGGTGTCCAGCTGTCTAAAAGAACAGGATAGCTCATTACATGCTGTTCCCTTCCTCAGCTTTGGTTCACTTTTCTGCTATTACAGCATCCTTCAGAATATATTGATGTTTTCTTACTCAGTTGCAAACAGTGCCTATGTTTGCCTGGGCACCTCCTACCCAGATTGCAGATGGAGATGAGTTTTTCCAAAAGGCTTTTTTCAGTTCTGCTACAGAACGATGAAACAGTTTTCAGCACTTGTGCAATATTTAAATGCCGTGTCAAGAATGAGTTGCATGACACGTGCTCTTGGCTCTAGCAGACATGAATCAAGCTATGGCTTAACTCGTGACTGGTCTGCAAGTGCCAATGAAGATATTTATCTTTGTGTCAACAAAGATAAATTTGCTATCTGAGTCAATAAAATAAAATTTCATGGAAAAAATAGGGTTATTGAATTGAAAACTCCACATTTGTTTGTATTGTACAATTACAGGACAACCTAACATTTTAAAGATCATGAGTCTGCTTCAGTTAAAGTAAAGGATAGTATAATCTTGATGTTTGTAGCCGGTTTTAAAACTTCAGGAAAAACTGTCTTAACAGCATTGTTGTTAACCAAGCTCATATAAAATGTTTATCTTCAGTGGACTCTGAATTAGTGGTTAGTTGCAGGTAATATTAAGCCAAGAAAGCCTCTCATGTGGTACTCTTATTTATAGAGAACATGTAAATTATTAAATCAGAATTGCACATCACTGTTGGAAGACTTGTGCTTTCCAGTAATCGATGAGGAGGCTCTGTGCCAATGCTTCTGTCACTTCCTGCATTCAGTGGATGTGGCATTGGACACGGGCTCTTCACAATAGGTTTTGCCACTGCTCACTGACAGATCCATCAGAGTGTGGGATACATACATGTCATGCTCAGCAGAGGAGCACAGCATATTTGTCATGGCTGAGTAGTTAGTGTTCACAGCATCCTATTAAACTTTTTCAAGATATTTTTGTACTGGTCTTCTGACTGTCAGGATTTCATATTTGCAGCAGGTATTTGGTACAGAACTGTACAGCTTCGTCTTTATCCTGGGTGAGGAAAGAATATGTACTTAATCCAAATATTCCTCAGATCATGGGAATATATAGATACTTTGAAACTGACTTCCAAGTCATGTGGAAACAAAACTTTTATGAGGAGAAAAGGGAGCAGGGAGTTCAGTTTATGTTCCATATAGGCAAAAAGGTTCAAAATCCGAAACTACTCTTCTAGTGTCTCTTGTTGTGAGACAAACAATGTGATTAAAGTATTTGCATTGCAGTTTAGCATAATAAATTCATCATTCAAAGCAAAGCAGCGTTATTAAGATAAGAGTTTTGTTTAAAATTTACATAGCTTTTTATCGTAATCAATCTGAAGACAAGCAGCTATAACACTATTGCAAGTTGATATTTCTAAGAGAAAATCCAGTAAAGGCAATCCACTGAAGTTAAATTGAAGATGCTCTTAAATTTGTCTTTTAGGCTTTCTGTGAAACTCTGGAGGAGACAAATTATCGCCTACAAAAAGAACTGCTTGAAAAACAAAGGGAGGTTGAATCACTGAAGAAATTATTAACTGAAAAGCAACTTCATATTGATGCTGTTGAAAGAAGAATTAGGTATGTAGAAATTTTAAGGGTTTTAGGAGGTTATCTCCATGAAAGCATTTTCTCTGTCTAGTCACAAGCAGCTTTAGCTGTATCTAGTAAACCATTTTCCCTACATAACCACATACAAAGCAGTATTTTCAGTAAGCTCTTTCTCATATGCTGGCTAAAAGCTATTTAGTACAAATGACTGAGAAACTTGTCCTGTCTTTTCCTTCTAAAGTAACTGTGATTGTTTCCTAATCCTTTGAGTCCTGTAAAGACAGAGCAAGATTCTGTTCTGCTTTTGAAATGTTGAAAATGTGAAATGCCCTGCTAGACATGAGTGAGAAAATTGCTTTGGGTTACAAAATTCTGTCTGTACTCAAAGCCTTGACAGAGCATAGTGATCAACAGTTATATATCTGTAATAATTTGTTTAACTGAATGAGTTGCTGCAGGTACAATTTAAATAGCATGGGAGGTTGTCCACTTAAACCCAAGGGAAAATGGTACCTGTCTGCTAAATTCTATAGCAGGAGCTGAGGAATTGATGTTGTGCTATGCAGTGTGCCATTAGGGCTGCTAAGTCAGTATTGCAGCATTTCCTTAGCAAAAGAGTGAATTCTTATGGTTCCATTAGAACTTCAGAGAATCACAGAATGATTTAAGAACCTTAAAGATCATCCAGTTTCTGCTGGACCAGGTGGCTCAAGGCCCCATGCAGCCTGGGCTTGAACACTTACAGGGATGGAGCATTCACTTCTCTGGGCAAACCTGTTCCAGTGCCTCCCACCCTCACAGTAAAGAATCTCTTTCTAACATGAGATCAGATGAAAATACATCCCCTCTGTGTGTGTCAGACCAGGGACAATGAAGAAAAAATTTATTTTAATTTTTTTTTATTTATTTATATTTTAATACTGAATGGGTTGCTGAGTCCAGCATATCCAGGTTGACTAACAAATCACACCTTAAAAAGTTCTAGTGAACTATCTTTGGAAAAGGCTTTAAATGGAATTATTGTGGCTGACTGAAAATTCTGATCAGAATACCATATTCAGTTTGTTGCTTACTCCTGAAGGCAAGTAATTACATTTAGAAGATGCTTCCTCTGTTTGATGGAAAGTTACGACATGCTGCTGGCTTAAATAGTGAAATAGTCAGGGAAAGTTAAATAACTTGCATTTGGCTAAAACATCACAATAGGAAATTCTGTGTGACTGAAAATAAGAAGGTGTGAATTACAAAAAGGGACTTGATATTTTAGTGTTTTCCCTGAAGATAATGTTTTTTAAATATTTAAATACACTGCTAGTTTCCCAGACATATAAAATTAGTGAAAGTCAGCCACATAGTATATCTGAAGTCTGAAGTCTTGATGAAAAATAACTTCTGTGACTTTTAGCCGTAAAAATTACAAAATAAACTTGTGATCTTGTTTAAGAACTTCAGCTTGTCTGATGGGAAATGAATTGAAAGAAATTTGTCTGTCTTTGGCCTTGAAGTAGAATTTTTATTTGGTGGCCCAACAAGAATTAAGCATCTTATGCCTTCATGCTCTAAAGGCTGGGTACCTACAATGGATGTGAGGCAGAAGGGGACAGTTGGACAAGTTCTGAGACTTGCAGGATTATTATTATTATT
>VXBQ01008253.1:424702-438348 GCA_013400175.1 Phainopepla nitens | reverse complement strand
GGGCGCCGGCGAGCCGCGACACTGCGAGCGGCAGGGCAGGGACGGGCAGAGCCGCCTGCCCGAGGTGGGGGGACCCGAACTCGCCACGGCACAGGCGACAGCCGGAGGGCACGGGGGACCTTCGGCGCGGCATCTGCGAGGGCTTCAGCTCGCCGAGACCCTCCGGTGGCTGCCGGCGGTGCGAGCCGGGGCTGCGGCGAGAGGGAGCTCGAGGCTGTCGGGGACGAGCGGAGCGCAGGAAACCCTGCTGCGGCCTTCCAGCCGTCTGCACTTGTTTTCACTCCTTTCCTGCCCCGCTCCCTCGCACCCCCCCTGCCCGGGTCTGGCCGGGGGGCCTCCCCTGCCCCACTTCCCGGCGCCCCGGCAGACTCTGCCGGAGGAAACGCGGCCCCGGCCGACCCAGGGCGCGGGGCGGGTCCGCAGTACTCCCGTTCGCAGGCAAAAATGCTTTGCGATGCGAGCTCTCCTCTGCCAAGTCACTTTGCTGCTTTATTTATTTTTTTAAACAAACTTTTAGTCATTTATGGTCTCTCCCTCGCCTTCTTTTCTTCCCTTCCCCCTGCAACCTGCTAATTTAACACTGGAGCGCATTATGGCAGTGTTACAGGGAGAGAACGAGAGAGAGAAAACAACAATACTGCAATGATCCAAATGATACAGTAGAATTATAGCAATTATAGTTCTGCTCGGAGAAGAAAACCTTGCTGAGCTCAGCCAAACAAACTGATACCTTGCACGGATAACAAGCCCGGGGACTGACAGCCGGTGCTGCGAGAGGCAGGAGGGCACAAACGGAAATATTTGCCTCTTTTCACTCCAGCCAGCCTACATTAACACCCTCGGCTGCCGCTGCCAGAACAATGTCCGCTCCGGCTCCTCGCACCCGGGGCCTCCGCGATGAGTTTCTCCCCAGGGAGCGGCCTCCGCGCCTCCCCGCGCCCGGCTCCGCTCGGGCCCAGCCGGGAGGGAGCGGTGGGAGCGCTGACGGTGCCGGGACCGGCGCCGCCGGGCTCCCGCCCTCTCTGCAAACCACCCACTCCCTCCGCAGGGGCGAGGGCGGTGCGTCCCGGCGCGCCCAGCCCTGGGACCCTCCGCCCGGCCGGGCTGCCCTCGCCCTCTCCCCTCCGAGCGGGCGGTCCCGCGGGGGTGAGCCCGCCCCGCTTGGCTTCGAAGCGCGGGGCAGAGCCGCAGCTCTCCGCGCTGCTCCGCCGGGCCGCGCAGCGGGGCAGGCTGACCGCGGCTGCCGCGGGACCACCGCCCGACGGCTGCCCGCGTTGGCTGCAGCCCCGGCACACACCCTTCCTTCTCCCGGAGCTGCCCCGGCGGCCCGGGGACGGCGTTTGCAATGGGGTTTGAGCTTGTTACTGTTTTTCCCTGTTCATCTTTCTTTCTCGTTACACAGTGCCCCAGCGGTCGCTGGGACCGCTCCCCCTCCGAAACCATCCTTGAGAGGGGACGTGGCTACAAAATGGCAGTTCGCTGTCAGGCTTGGGGAAAGGTGCTTGATTTTAGGGCGGAGACAGGGCTAAGCTCCGTTTCAGACGTTGTGGTTGGAAACGTGCAGGATCGGTTCAAGATAAGGTGAGAAATCGTGTTCACCTCGCAGGGGACAGCGTCTGCCTCGGCTGGGGAGGATTTGCCCTCACTGCGGCGGCCACCAGCGGCACAAGGTTGTGACCCATCGACTGAGCACACGGCAGCTTTTAGTCCGTGAGCGGTTCGTACCCATCCCGTCCCCGGCGCATGCCGCAACCCTCGGTACAAGCTCTGCGGTGGGTTCCCGCTCCCTGCCAGCCCGGCGCATGGGTGGAGCCGCAGCGGCGGACGCAGCCCATCCCCAGGCTTTTACACAAGCTGCTTGCCGTTTATTTTTAACTCTCTTTGCAATGGAGAAGAAAGCGATAACAACTACTTAAAATCCTGATTTATCACTATCTGCTATAGATATCGCAATTCGATCTATCACTGTCTACTTCATGCGGAAAAAAAAGGCTTGTGTAGAAGCTGTCTGTAGGGAGGTACAGAAGCTGTATTTCCTCTGCCTGCTCTTTCAGCTCTTCGCGGTAGTTTCCTCCCCGTTCCTCGACGTGCTTGGCGCACCGGCCCCATGCTCCCCCTGGCTCTGTGCTGTGCGAGCCACAGCTCCTGGGTAATCCAGGGTCAGAGTTTCAAGCGCCCCGCACCCGAGCGCGCAGGAGAGTGAAACACAGGAGACCACTGGTCTTCAAGAGATGCGATTTAGTCTCATTCCTCCCCCAGCACAGCCCCCTCTCTCCCCCCCGCGAAGTGTTCAGGACTATGGTCCTGTGAACAAAAGCAGCACAGCTGGGCATTAGGGAAGGCGGGATGCCTTGGTACCAGGCAGTGGAGAAATGTATGATGGCGTTTCAGTGTCGTGAACTGGCACATGATTCCCCTTGTGAGCCTCACAGCGTTTTACCTCAATCCATATTCACGAAATATTTTTCAGCTTTATGGAGAGCACTGTTCTGAAACCTTCTCTGGGCACAGCCTTGACTTTGCACAGTTCAGGCCTGAGCTGTGGAGATGGGTGGCTGCCCTTGATTGCAACCACCAGAACTACTCAATTCTTCTGCTAGAGTCTTGTGAAACACTTTTAAAATTTGACTATTACCCTACAGACAGTCTGTGGGATCTCAGAACAGCTGCATATCCCCTATAGTTGTGATCATCCAGCTGGGGGAGAACCAGCATCTCTTTGTGTCCCCTGGGACTTTTACAAGTCACTGGTCACCTGAATACACCTCAGGGGTCAATGGCTTAACAACCTTCTCATTTCAGGTAAGATAACTATTATCCCATCACTGCAGATGGATAATTTAAACATCATCGGGTAATCCATATCCAGCAGCTATCACTAGGGCACTGCACCAAAATTTCTTTGCAGAATGATGTTGGGCTTCAGCACGTTTGAATTCACATCCAGGAGATAAACTCATTTTGCAAGTATTGCTTTTTTTGACTCACATCACCATTTTCGCCAGTTTTCAGCTATTCCCTGGACGTGAGGCTGCAGCACCTACCCCCGGGGTGGGCTGGGAGAGCGCTGTGCACCAGGGGTCAGTGTAGGTCACAGTTAGTTGGACTGACTGGCGACTTGCAGTGCCGCTCTTTTCTGCCTGTGAAAGCTGCCCCAGCTTTTGTCACTCACTTTGGTTTCAGTGCAAGCTCAGGGAGCAATTTCAGTAATAGCTGGCATCTGGACAGATGTTTGACATCAGCAGTGGTGGTGACTCCAGAATAATTATTCATAAACTTCAGATTTAGACCATGTCTATATGTAGGCAAAATCTGTGCCACATTCCATAGGTGTAATTTTTAAAAAGTGTTTTATCAATTATTTTTCATTCAGTTGTCATTATTTTTTAAGCAATTAGTTTTCTCTTCTGTTAACATGGGTTTCACTGCAGACAGAGGACAGCAGTTAATTTAGGTGAATGTGTCTTATTTTACTTCTCTTTTGCTATTTTCCCATATCTGGTAACGCAAAACTTCTCCTCTGGTCCATGCTCCAGAAGCATTCCCAGCTCATTTTTGGGTTGACCATTTTTTGCACGGCCATGAGACAGAACAGGTCTGCAGTGATGTTTCTGACTAATGCTGTCACCTACCATAACTCTGTTAGATTTAGTTACTGTATTTAACTTACTTATTCCTTGAGCCTAGTCACCAAACCAGTACTCCCGGAAATCATTTGAAAAAAACAGATCTGGGCACAGAGCTTGGCTGTGTACGACACCTCCACAGCCAGCTCTCCCTCCTGGAGACCATGTGCCTTCCTCTCACTGCTGCCTCAGGTTTGCCTTTGGGGACAGAGGTGTGTGTGCCCTTTGCTGGCATGCCATCATCCCCAGGTCACCTGCCTTATTGGTACATCACATCTCTCTTTTTGGTTTGGTCTGGTTTTTTGTTCCGAAGTGCTTGGCTCCATGAAATCCTGTCAAGGCTGGTAATCTGCTGGTTGAGACTGGGATGGCATCAATACTGTCTCTCTCTATTTGCCAGCTTCCCATCCCATCTCATTGTCATGATGGGTCCCTCAAAGGCCTTTTCTAGTTTTTTGATCAGGAGGCTCCTGCTTTTCACATTTTTTCCTCTCCCTCCACGTATGTCCCAGGATCCCAGCCATCCCACATCTCCACAAGCTCTGCCTGTCTCTGCTGACTGCAGTGATGTTTCTGCAAGGAGGTGGATTTCCTAACATTGTTAGGTGTGGATTTAAATCAAGACCACTCATTTTCTGGAAGATATATTTTCACCTAATGTAAATGTTTTGTCTAAATACAAGAAGAACTGGGTGGAGCTCTGCATCCTACAGCCCCTGTGACTGCATCTTACAGGAAGTTGGGTGACGGAGTGAAATATGGATCTTCTGACCCTAGAAAACCCACGGATAAAATCCCAAGTAGCTTTCTTGCAATAAGCCTTAGAAAGGGAAATTATTAATGCATTAAGGTGCAGTGGTCTAAAAAAATTAAAAAGATGATCATAGGCTTATTTAATATTATACCTTCTGTGTTATTTTCCTTTGTATGTGCTGACTAGAACTGAGCAAAGGCTTCATAACAAATAATTTATTTGTCAAACGTATTCTCTTCTCCTGCTCGCGGAATATCCATGAGCAAGAGCTTTGTTTTCTCAAATGTATTTTTCTAAAATGCTCCAGTGGTTCCTTTAAATGAATAACAGAAGGGCTTGCCTGCAAATGGTTTCCGTTGTTTAGCTGTACTTGGGCAAATAAACCTCCTGGTATCGACTGCTCTGCCCGCCTGTTGCGCCAGCAACACCCCGGTTGTGCAAATAGGGTGTGAGTGTCTGTGTGTGTGAATGCAACAGCTGGGCTTCCTCAGCTCCTCCGTGGGCAACCCTCAGCCCGGGCTTTTCACAGGCACTCGGACCACTGAAATGCGATCGCTCAACTCACTGCAGAGGGGGTGTCAACGCAGCTGAGAAGCAAAGCCATTAAAAATTCAAATGAGCGTTCGATGAGCAAAGGACAATGTTGCACCCTCTCTGACTATCTCCAGTGTGACCTTCATGTGGTGCTGTGTTCTATTTCAGTAAATGCAGCCGCACAGGGGCAGAGCAGGAATCAGAATGATCTGGGGAAGGGCATGATTTGGTGCTGGTCTGGCATTTCATTGCTCAGATGTTATCCATAAGATCAGGGTGTTTTAATCCAGAAGCATGGCTGAAGTGATATAGAATAATAGAGGGAAGAGAAAGCAAACTGTCTGTGAAGTCTGGTTGGACCATTCCACTCAAAAAAATCTAACTTTAAAACCATATTTATTATTACTGTTTTCTACATCTGTGGGCACCTTTGCATTTGGCTGTCATTTAGGGGCACCACTACCTCATAGAGATTAAAACAAAAATGTTTTTGGTAAGAAAAACCTGCATTTCACAGAAGGGAATGGGCATTTTTCCTGGGAACAAGCTGAAGCTTGTGGATGCATGGAGAAAATTCTTCAGTGGCTGTCTGTCAGTGCTCCTCATGGCTTTCTTTGGTGCTGGCCCCTTTATAAGCAGCATCCCTGCTATCAGTCAAGGCTGAATGCTGCTCAGATAGCTAAAGGATCTATTCTGATACAGCATCTGTGTTTATCTGCCTAACACTCTGCATCTCCTTCAATGCAAGATTCAGAGTACTCTGTCGTACTCTGTAGGAAGGGGATGTGTTATGGATACAAACTGTGTTGTGTAAGTGCTGAGGTGTGAATGAACCTGCTGTCTCCCAGCTTTACACCAACTGAGAGCAACACAGACCAGAGATCTCCCAAACTGCACTGAGGACAATCCATTGATACCACGGCAAAGTGGGTAGAGGTGAATAGACGGAAGAATTTCTACCAAGGCACCCAAATCAGGCACAGTTTAGGCTTGTCAAGGAGATTTAAGTGGGAGGACAAAAATGAGGAAAAGCTGCTGCTCTGAAAAATAAGAGTGGAGATACTTACAAGTGTCTGTGCTAACACTAGTTCTGCTCCCGAAGAACGTGGATAGCTGGGGCCTTGGGTGTGCATGACATTGTAGAACAGTATTAACTGTCTGGTAGGGAGCAGACTTCTTTCATCCAAATTCAAAGGGGTTTTATCTTAATGGGGAAAAAAAATCAATTTGCCTGTAAATTGGCTCAGCAATTCCAACAGCTGTAACTAGCTGGCATGCTGATTTGAAGTTTTCATTTCAAAAATAAAATAAAATAAAGGAGTGTATGTTTTAAGGTTTCCTCTTCATATACAATTCTTAGAAACTTCTATAGACAGATATTTCCACTCATAAGCATGAATTATAAAATCTTGAAGTCACTGGATATAAGTTATTGTTTGGAATCAATGTACTTTCTTGGTTTTTTAGCTTTTTATCAAACCTTGAAAAAGGCTTGTCACTTACAGAACTCACCTATTATTTCCATTCTTGAAATTTAAAAATAATATTATGGAGCCACAGAAAACTAATTTTAAACAAAAGACGTTGGATTTAACTAAATTATTGTTCCTGTTTTGTAACCCTAACACAGAACCTTTCATTCCTCCAGTAAATGGGGTTTTCTCATGAGTGAAAGCATATCTGTATGAAGGCCTTTGTGTTAAAAACCTAGGCAATTGATAAAGACTTTGGCTGGGCTCTAATGTGAGTCGAGCTACTTGAGAAGCCTGGTTGCTTCCTTCAGCAGAGGATGTGCTATCATCTGTTTTATGTAGCAGTGTTGGGGAAAATCTCAGTTTTCTTCTCTTTGAACAATAACTAGAAGGCATGGTTTGGCTTTATTATGTTTCAGGTTTTGTTCTGTTTGTGTTCCAATATTATCAAAATGTCTGAAGGGCTCTGTGGATGTCCATGAGGTTTCTAAAACTGAACATGGCTTCTGATTTTTAAAACTGTCTGTGCCAGAGGTTTCCTGTGGACTCATCACTCAGAAGAGGACCAGCATGTCCTCCTGCCCTGAACACAAAGGTGAGAATAAATGGGCCATTATTTACACTCTAATTCCTTACCCCATAAAAGGGCTCAATTTTAATTTTTTTTTTTTTTTTTTGGTTGTAGAGGGGAACAAAAAAATTTAATGGATAAAGGAATCTTCAAGACCTTCAGAACAGGTGGATTCTGACCTGCAGGATGGTAGACAGAAACCTTTGTTGTTTTGGCTTTTTTTCCTGCAGTATGTAGCAGGAAGACAAACTGGTGATCAGGCAGGGAACAGAACCAGACAGAAGGCATTTTGTATGCTTTCCCTCATTTTTGCAAAAGAAAACAAAAGGAACAGGTGTCCAGGGAGAACCATGAAGTGCTGTGAAGAATAAGAATATGAATACAACAGTAGGGACTTAGGAACCTTCTCATCGACAGGCTGACAAGTGCAGTCTGGGTCCAAAGGTATCCTAACGGAGTTGTGTGTAAGGATTAGCACTTAGAGAAGTGAGGCCAGATCAAACCCCATATGATTCAATGGAAACAAAGCTATGATTTGGTAGGAAAAAAACAAATTGAGTTTGCATTCATGTTTAGGTTGAAAAAAAAAAATCCATTTTCTGTCACTGTGAGCTCTTTGATTAACTAAAAGTTATGCAGAACTCAATATGCTTCATAACCTGGGATTTCTTTAGAAATGCCTAAATCTTGTAGGATGCTGTGAAAACTCTTGTTTTCATCAGCGCTTGTAGGGAACCAAATCCATGTGGATATCAGTAGAATTTGCTGGCTATCACTTTGGACACAGAATGGACTTTGCTGCATCTTCTGGGCATGTTTATTCTGTGTATGTAAGAATAAATTGAGGTTGATTCAGAAGGTCCAGAAGGTTCAGAAGATAGCTCCAGAGACTTGTCCTTGGCCATCCATTCTTTCTGGGGTCTCCTTGGAAGAAAAGCATATTGGATACCTTTCAAAGTATCAGTATCTTTACAGAAGAGCTCAAATACTGTATCATCATAAAATCCAACTATGTTTATGGCAAAAAGCTGATCTCTCTAAGTTTCCATTTAGATTTTAATGTTTGTATGTATTTCATATCCCCTGGAATGTGTTCTCCCCACCTGCTGTTTTCAGACCCTCAGCTGCACCACAAGACCTTTATTCTTTCACAGCTTCCCAATGAAATCCTTGGGCTCCTGATGGGGGAAGGACCCCAGGCTCTGGCCCTGTGGCACCAACCAGCACTGAGTTGGAAGTCAGTGGCTTTGAGCTGCTCAAGTGAAGAAAAAGTCACAGCACTTCCCACAGCCCTTTGCAAAATGGTTGGATGGAAATTATTGTGAAAAAAGTTGTGTTGCCCATCCTTGGTAACCTTGCCAGATGCTCACTGCATATTCAAGGAATCATCTGGACAGCTTCTGGCTCAGGTTAAAAACTGCTTTGTGTGGCTCATATGTGTTAAGCACATTAGTTGCATGTAGACATGGAGACCATGGTCAAAGACTGTGCTAGAAAGAATTTATCCCAGAGATGTCAAGGTTGACAACAGCTGTAGCAACTCTTCCTGAAGAGCCAGCTGGTTCACGGAGTATCAAAACATGCTGACAACAAATCTCCAAAAGCAGCATTTCTGTTTGAAGGCAGCGCATTGAACCAGAAGGGCACAAAATGCGGCAGGGATGACATCCTCCTCTCACATCACCCTCACCACTGCACATCAGCACAGCCCCGTGTCACAGCACGGAGGAAACTCCAGGGTGGCATTCAATTTAAGCTTCACATCTATTGGCTTTCTTCTCAGCCCCTTGTGAGCATCATTTGCTTCAGATACCAAATCTACTAATGATTTTTTTTCCCTCCCCCTTGCTCACACTTTAATTGCAGGGTATATGTAATACCCTTAGGAATAGCTATTGCCACCTGTATTATTATTTATGCTGTGAAAACGAAGCTTGTGGCAATATATTTATTAACACGGTGCCCTGGAATCACATGAGTTAACAGCTTAATCCTGTGATTGTAAACACTTTTCTCTACATGTTCAAGCACCATCCAGTTTTTTTAACTCAGCATTGGGAAACTGTGAGCAAAAGCAGGTCATAATTTTTTGAGAAAATCTACTCTTTACCAAAAGAAAAAAAAATCTCATAACAAAAAAGTGATCTATCCTTCTAATAGTGCTTGCCATACTAAGCAAAATGCCTTTTGCAAAAGAAAGAGTTAAACAAAACATTTATGCAGTATAAACTTTGCTCCTTAGCATTAAAATGCACTTTATTCATACTGTAGATTTCTCTTTCAGCCACGGCTATTGTTTGTCACTAACAGCTAGCTTTTGTGAAGTTAATAAATGTGCATAATAAGGACATAAAGGTATGGAGAAGTAATACTGTAATCCTTTTGTTTGGATAATCAGTCTAATGTATGCAAATTAAACCTTATTAGTACTAGGGTTTTGTGTCTGCTTATCAAAATGTGCCATTTTCATGAAAATTGGAAGTCCATTATATAAAGTTATTATTAACAATCATTTAGGAATTATATACGGTATGCAAATTAAAGTTGATTACAACTAATTAAGGGCTTTCTTTGTTATTTGACCTTGTCTGCTTTTTATGTAAATATGTTTCTTTTGGTCTGGCATATTTTTAGACTCAGAAAAGTATATTAAGACAAGTTACATTATGTATTTTTAATATATTTTTGTATTGCATAGAAACCCCCTTGCTATTGTTTAAGAGCCTGGTTTCACTCTGGGCTGTTCTGAGTGACGATATGTAGACGTGTGTGCCTTGCAGTTTTAGGATGGCTCTGTGAGATGGACCAGGAGTGGAACTGTAGGAACACCACACTTCCAAGACCCTCCAATGGTTTAAGAAAAAATGAAAAAAAAAAAAAATCCCCCTGTGAAATATAAACAGCCTTCATGCCAGAGTAGCCTTTGTTCCATCAGTTGTCAAACTGGATAACATTAGTTTAGTGGCTCCAGACACAGCTAAGTATTAACTGATTGGTCCCTACTCGTAAGGCACACTGCAGAACTTAATCGCTTGCTCGCTTCCCCATGACCACTGATCTCAGGAGAAAAGACTTTTAACTCAGCCAACACAGCCAGCTGAGCAACAGCAGCCTCTGGGAACTTCTGTGTACCTGTCAAAATCCAAGAAGGTTCAACATTAAGTGAAATGAAAAAAATCTCCTGAAGAAAACTTGAGTGAGTTGAATAATATTTCTATTAAAAACAACAGCAGCATGTAACGCAATTTTGATGTGTTCTCTACCTAGACAAGAAACCTGCCATGTAAGCCAGTCACCAGTGTGGAGACAGGAGATAGCTTATTTTGTGGTGTGTCAGAAAGAGATGTGTAATCAATATCTTCACACCTTCCAGTGTCAGTAAAACATGCAAGAGCGAGAAAGCCTGAGAAAGAAAACAGATATAAGGAGTATAAGGTAGGAACATCTTAGAAGTACGTATAAAACTTGTCATCACATATTCTTTGAGTCTAAAATATTAGGCTCTGAGGAAAGATATAGCACAAATCTCCTCCTTGATACAAAAGGGTGGGCACAAGGGGACATTGATGCTGGAAAAATCCACTCTGCATAGGCAAGGTTATGTATTTAAGCATAAAAGTGGGGACATGCTTCTAATCCCAGCTTTTATTATTTCCACATCTTCAGTATCCTGTATTTCATGTCAGACAGTCATGAAACTTCCTAGTCTGTACATTTGGGGCTTACAGGATCTGTCTCCTCCTATCTGTGGGAAGGTGTCCCACCACTACACCTCCAAAGACTGATGCCTGGCTGAGCACAAGCTGGCCTCCTGTGAATTTGCAGACAGGGAGGGTGGGTGTTCAGATCCAACGGGGAAAGGCAGGCATGCTGGGGTCAGGCTGGGAGATGGAGTACACATTGCATCATGGAAAGGGATGATGAGGGTCTATCTGCTCTCCCTTCTCCTTTCTCTTTGGATATGCTTGTGGCACAGAAAATGCTAACTTTTCACAGCTGAAGACCAATACAGAAAGCCCTTACTTTGTCCCCTGAAAAAGCAGAGCCTCCTGGCTAGGTGTCCAAATCCCTGGGAACCCAGTCAGTTTCAAAGGCCATGTCTTGAATATGTGCTGCAAACGGCTGGATGGGAAGTTACAAACTGCCAATTACTGGCATGACTTATTCAGCAACTCCTTGAGAAGGTATTTGAACAGTTGGAGAAGTTGGTGATTTGTTCGCTCACAGTGGGACCATGAGGTGCAATTCAGCCAGTGACTTATTACAATGAATTGTCTAGGGCTGGAGCAGGGACATTTTGCTCAATGCTTCACTGCTAGCAGGAGCTAAAAAATGGAAAATCAGAACAGGCACAACCCGTCTCTGCTGCATGGGGCAATGTCCGACCTCAGTCACCCTGCCTTGCACTGGGCAAAGTCATGCTGCAGTCAGGAATGAAGCAGCTGTAAAAGCAACAAAGTGCGACCTGGGGTAGGGTAGCCCATTCCCCTGGGAGGGAGCTGACCATGCTTTCAGAAACACTCCTGCCTAATGGGTGGCACCAGGTAGATGTGGCAAAAAGGAAGTTTTCATTTCCAACATTTTCCAGTGAAGAAAAAAAATCAAACATAATTTCTCCTCTACCACCTAATAAATGGTGAGAGTTTTCACCTCAGTGTTGGGAACTCAAGGCTCTCAAAATAGGTGGAAAGCAAAGCTAAGAAGGGGTCTCAAATTATTTTCTCTAACAGAATAAGGATGAAACCCTGATGCCATCACAGGTAATAATTCAGGATTTCCCCCAGGGAGGTGAAAGTCATTGTCGTGTTTTTAAAATAGTTGCAATTTTATGTCTCTAAATAGCACAGACTACAAAATGTATTGCAAGGGAATATAAAAATAGTCAAAGTCTTCAAATCTTTTAATTCAATGAGAATGTAATATGCAATTAAAATTAATTATCTCATAATCGAACTGTAGACACTGATTATTGCATCATTTTCGTAAGAGACATGCATCTTAACTTGCATAATTTTTGGTATCATTGTGGATCTGGCTCAGGAAAGAATCTAGGCCCAGATGTTTTAGTGCCTTAATGCTCAGAGTAGATTGGTTGTGGCTGGATGTGCCTTTTTCTCCACGGAGTACTTTGAGCACCTGTGCATGGCAGAGCCCCTGCCCTCGCCCTTGGTGTGCAATTGAATAACTCCTCCCCAGCACCTCCCAGGCACTTCTGCTGCCCCATTTTTTTCACTCCCACTTGCCATCATAGAATCACAGAGCCATTTAGGTTGGAAAAGACCCTTAAGATCATTGATTCCAGCCATTAAGCTAACACTACCAGGTCCACCACTAACCCCTGTCCTCATGACCACACCTACAGGTCTTGTAAATACCTTCAGGAATGGCGACTCAGCCACTTACCGGGGCAGCGGGCAGTGTATTTCAGGGCTTCACAACCTTTCCCATGAAGATGTTTTTCCCAATATCCAACCTAAACCTTCCCTGGTGCAACAGCTGGTAATTTCCTCTTGCCACTTGTTACTTAGGAAAAGACACCGACCCTCACCTCACCACAGCCTCCTTTTGGGGAGTTGTAGACAGCAGTAAGGTTACCCTGGAGCCTCCTTTTCTGCAGGCAAAATACTCCCAGCTCCCTCAGCTGCTCCTCATCACATTTGTGCTCCAGACCCTTCACCAGCTCCATTGCCCTTCTCTGGACCCACTCCAGCACCTCAATATTCTTCTTGTAGGAAGTTGCCCAAAAGTGAGCACATGATTTGAGGTGCAGCTTCACCTGTGCTGACAGAGGACAACCACTGCCATCTTCTCTCCAGCTCCCATTGCTCCCCATAAGTGTCCTCATGTCACTTATCCCAACCTGGTGAGATCTGCAGAATGACACTCATTTTTCTTGGCTCATTTCAGTTGTGTCTTCTATACATCATCTCTTGTTTTTCTGACACAAGGTCCTAATGCAAGAGACATTCCTGTTTTCTGCCTTCATGTTAAATATAACATAAGGTGGTACCCACATGTATTTATTTTGTGTCACAATTCAATAGTGCTAAATGTTGAGCAGGGCTTGGCTCTACTGCTGGTTATCAGTATGGACGTGTGAGACCCTGAGAGGTTCAGGGCATTGAGGTGCATCTGGCTGTGCCTTCACCTGATGGTGAATTCTCTAATGAGGAACAAAAGAATTTTAAAATCCAGACTCCACTATAATACTCAAGTATAGTAAGTAATGTAAAGAAATAGAGAAACATAAAGTGAATGGGAAAAAGAGATAAAATAGATTTGTAAACCAATCTCCAATTTTTCACAATATTCTTGTAGGTGAGACTGTGCCTTCAGGCCTAGTTTCAGCCACCTCTGTGGTTTCATGAGTTGCAGCTACCTTTTCAGAGCTCCCTTAGGGCTCTGATTCCCATGACATTTTTCTTTCCCCTGCTGGGTCCTGACTGCTATACATATATTTTTTTGTAAGATCTTTGAAAGCACCATTATACTGCCTTTAAACAGACCCCCATGAGCCCCTGGGGAGCTGATAAGAGTTTTCCTGGTTATGCCCTCTAAAACCCTGTCTTCACAATCCTGATTTTCATTTTGAACTGTTTGTACTGTTCATGTGCCATGCAAATTCCTTAGTGCTTTTGTTTGTTTGTTTGTTTTGTTTGTTTGGTTGTTTTTTTGTTTGGTTTTTTTTT
>VXBQ01008253.1:406141-422684 GCA_013400175.1 Phainopepla nitens | reverse complement strand
CTGCAGGGGGCGCTGTGCCGCGGGCTCAGGGAGCACGTGGTAATGGCGGCTGGGCCCAGACGGGGAGGGAGGGAGGAGAGGATTTGCTTCACAAACCCCTGAGGCAGCTGGTCCTGGTGCCCCAGCAGGACTCTTGGAAGCACCAAGCTTCTCAACAACCATGGGGTGCGGGGCTACAGTGCAGTGCAGAAGAAGCGGTGGGGGCGGGGCAGCGGCGGCCTGGCTTCCATCAGGGCAGGGAGAGGGGAGTCAGGATCCCAGCACCTGAGCGGATGGGGATGGGTCCCTCTTTTAGTGAGGTGGGTGTTAAAAGGGCCCAGTTCAGTGCTGCTCTCACGAGCAGAGACTCACCCTGCAGCAGAAGAAGCAGCTCTGGTCTGGGCTCTGGTGACAGCAGCGAATTCCTTCCCCAAGCAGCAGCTCGGACCAGCCTCCTCTGAAGCCGAGAGAGAGAGCCAGCAGCTGCCCCAGCCCCGTCCTTTACCTGCCCAATTCCCGCTGTATCTCTGCCCCTCAGAGAGAAACTCCCAGATGAGAGAAGTGCAACCAGTTGCCCTCCTCCCCTGAGCTTGGCCACTTTTGTTTTTCTTAAGTACTCAGTTGTTAGTGTTTCCTAGCAATTGATGGGAAAAAATTCTATAAGTAAAAAGGAACAAAAGGAAAGAAACCTCACCGCCAACAGAGGGTTTCAAATTTGTCCACATTTTCTTAACTGTATTTACACTAGCATGCTTGTGTCTCTGTGTAGACACAGAAATAATATTGTAGTTAAACTTTCTCAAAGAATGCAACTGTCAAATTATTCTTCAGAGGAAAGGAAGGAAGGAAATAAGGCTGAAGTGGGTGGAGTGTAAGTAACAATTATTGTAGGCTGATAATATTTAAAGATTCATAAAGGGATGTATTTCATGGGCCATGCCTGTATGTCACAAATTCGCCTACTCTGTAATCCTTCTCATTATTGACAACACAGCAATCATATCTTTCCAGAATGGAAAACTGCAGAGTGTTTTTCTTCTGCAAATGCTGCATCTGAGCCCAAATAACTAATGCAAAGTGTTATTACTGGGAAAAGCTGGCAAGCCTACTGAGCAGGTTAATGATTCAGGCATCAAACCTTCACTGAAGGAACCTTCAGCATGGGCTTTCTTTTTGAGTCTTCAGTCTTGATTTTCAGATTGAAGATGGGTTTAGTCCTAGAGGGCTGCAACTGAGTGCTCAGAATGTGTAGAAATTGGACATTTACTTGTATACTGAAATATGGCAAAGGGAAGTGTAATATGGGAACCTCTTCTGCAGCCCTTGAGCTCATCTGACAAGAAGATATGGAAAGCAAGTTAAGTCATGCATGCAGGATGCATGGCTGTCATTATATAAATGAACACTGCTGAAAAGTACACTACTTTAAAAAGAACACTACTTTGAAAGTAAGGAGCACCTTATGTCGGATTCTCCTCACACAGGGGCACCAGAGGTTGGAGTCTTCTCCACCCACATGGGGTCCCCTTTACCAGGAATCCCCTGTGAAAAAGTCTGTGCCAGGGTCAGGAGCCAGGAATGAAACAAGCAGGAGTCGCTGGCTTAGGTCTGCAGTTGTTTATTATTTCTTTATCACAATACAGAGCCTTTAGATGACAACAGGCACTGCACACTACAATGGCATGTGCCAGAAAGAGACAAAATGGACGATTCCAAGGATTTTTATACAGATACCTTATCCAATTAAGTTTTACAATGTACCTAACACGTATTATGTTTTTATTTTTCCACCAAATCCTAATTATTCTTCAGTCACGTAACATCTGCATTGTGACTTTGTCTAACCAATCACTGTGCTACCAACACTACAGAAAATGGAGTAGATGAAGAAGAAGGAAGAAGCTGAGTCAACACCCAAAAGTCCTCCATCTTGTCTTTCATCTACCTTCCATACTAAAACCCAAAATCTACTTTTTCACCCTGTGATAAACTACAATATCATCTGCTATATACATTAACAAAAACTCAACTTCTCACAAAGTCCTGGAAGCTTTTTCCATGACCAAAGACTGAAAGCAGTGCTTTCCTGAGAAATAAAACCTCTCAGGACAGGCACAGGAGATATTCCTGTGTCCTGGATTCCCACACCTTACAGCAAAATTTACTTCTATTTCTACAAACACAGGGGTAAATACCCATCACTTGCTTTTGTGTTTAAATTAAAAATATCTCTTCTGAAGGGAAGGAAGGCGGACAATCTAGCCATGAGAAAGAAGAATATATTTTCCCTTTCCTTCATTTGAAGTGATTTTTTAAATGCAGGATTATAGGGATGGGCTAGCAATAGAAAGCAGTTGTGAAATGCACCAATTTTCCCAGCTTATTCTGATGGCACAGCATAGTCTAACTTCTGAAGATGTGTCTGCTCTTCTGATCCTGGACTCTGGTTACTTATCCAGCAAAGTCAATGTCAAATAATGAAATAAATACTTTGGGCTAAGTCCAAAGAAAAGTGAGAGTCCTTTTCTTTCCCTGGAGCCTGAGACAGCTCCCAGTCCTATTACCTGTGAAAAATTCTCACCTAGCCCAGTATTAAAACTTGTGGCTTTGGAGCAGCTCAGACGTTGTCCCATACTCTTCTCCCTCTGTGCTTTTGAGATAGCAGAGAGGCCATGTTGTTATCTACACCTGTATCCTGGCATCCAAGCTCATGGCTGAGAGGATGCAAAAGGGGGACAAAGGGCTGCAGGTACAGGGCTGGTTTGCACCAGCATCCTCTCCTGGGGATGCAAACCACACAGGACACACTGGTGTACTCCAGTGCCTGTCAGCTGGGCACCCTGCATGCTGGTTAGGGGAATGTTCACCCTTGAGGCAGCTGTAATTTAAATTGGAGCTGCTCAGGACAGATGGTGAGAGCTCTGTGAGTGGTGTCCTGCTGGAATCCTTTCAGCCTCTTGTACTGAGCACATCTATGCAAGGGAGTGGCTCAGTAGCTTTTCATCTTTCAGAAGAAAAAACAAAGAGAAAAATACTTCTTGTATTTTCTTTTTTTTTCCCCTTTTTGTGCCTGCTTTTATCCCACTTTTTTTTCTAACTTCTTGCATATATTGGGTTTTGTATTTTCCTTTCTCCCTGTATTTCGAAGACCCTTAATAAATAAAAGATGTGAACATAAAATTGCCATTCAAATTTGATTGTCTCAAATTATGTCTAGAATGAAACAAAAATCTACTGATCTGTGATTTTGTATGGCAAAGGCAGCTCAACGCTATTCAATCCAATAGGGGAGATATAAAGAAAGAATATAAAGAAACTCAACCAACTAGCAAAGAAAAGAAGAGGCAGGGAAAGTCTGATAAATACTTTAACACATAATACTTTAATGATCTGAAGAGATTTTTCAACAAAACCATTACTAATACTGAGCATTCTTCTAAGTCAGTTCTTACCATCACAGAACCAGTAGCTCTTTGGTAGTCACAATCTCCCCTATATCCATATCATGTCTTTTCATTGCTTTTTATTTGTCTTTGTCCTCTTCTGCTTGACTGGTAACATGCAGCACCCTTGTGCTGTATACTTATTTCAAAACTGACTGCAACAGTTATAAATATCACCTCAGCACTGAGGGAGACAAAGAAAAAGTGATGAGCTTCAGTAGCCAGGGTTCTGAATTGCTGCAGACAAGAGAGTCTGTCAATGAAGACTGGTGAAGTAAAATTTTTGCTGGCTCTTTTTGGTAGCTTTAAAGAAGAAACCTTTGGTTATTTTCATAATATCAGAGATAAAATCATGATTAGAATTGCTTTTTCTGGGGCATTTGCACATGATACTTGAATAGCCAGAATGTTTTCCTATGGCAACACAGGCTGTGCTCATTATCTCCTGAATATTTAGTCGGCAGGCATGAATTTGGGTGAATATTTAGCAATAGGCTTTTAGTTCTGGGTGGGCATTGGGGCATTTTGTGTTGTGCCTCCTCTTTGAGAAGGCAGAAGAGCCACTGGCTTTGTTGTATTACAATGATCAGTAGTGTGTAAAGAATCAGTGGGACCTGAGTCAGACACTTTTTCCTGCATAAATACCCATGGAATGCTGTATAAATACCCAGGGCAAAATAATTGTTACTGGAGGTATATTTTCAGGTTTACCCACTAAAAGTTGTTCATTGTCAATAAAATGGAAGTAAATGAAAGGAAACAGCTTAAATCTGACCTAGAGTTTATGGCTTGTGTTTGACTTGAATCAGACACTTTTTTATCAGGTGCTGTGGAAGCCCTGCACATCTTATCCTTTGTCTCCAACAGCAGCAACACATTTGTTTTTTTCTCTGTGCTTTCAAGAAATAAATACTACGTGAATTTGGTCTCCATGCACAATAAACAGAATCTAAGTAAAAATCTTAAGAAAACCTTTTTTCTCCTTTTAAACCTTGCTTCTTGCTAGTTATTCACAATGTTGGGTATGTGTTTTAAAATAAAAAAAATGAAATAAAATTAAAGCTTCCCACTATTATGTGGGAGTCTGAGCATTTATTCCTTCAGCTCTGGTGTTTTTTAGACCTATGTACTGGCTCATCCAGGGACATTACCTGCCCCATGGTCCTTAGTAGAGAAAGAAAAATGATGGAGAATGGATCAGAAGACAGAATTGGGTTCCAGATGTTTACTGCGTCTTTCGCCGTAGCATCTCCAGGAGTCCACCGAGGATTTAAATTTCTGAGGATAGCTGCTGATTGCCTAGGACTTTGTCAAAGTGTGAGAACAGGATTGTCTGAAGCAGACACATGATCACAGAAAAATGTTGATCACTCATAGCTTGTGGTGTGCTGAGTCCTTGTCCTATGTCTGTGCTTTGTAGGCCCTTCTGGCAAAGCTTTTGTGGGGGATATAGAGACAAATAACACTCTGGCTCTGCAGCAGCCAATGAAAAAGCTCTTTATGAGCCAGGAGTAAAACTTGGACTTGCTTTGGAGGTGAGAAAGAGATCAGGTAGCACGGCTGGCAGACTGAAGGTAGGAACTAATCATGAAGTAAGAGACCCTGTGCAGCACAGAAGGATGAGCAATGGGCTGAAGAGCCATAAAGGCAAGGACTAACAACTTATGTTTGATGAATGAAGACAGATGACAACAGATGTCACAAATTCACCAGTGTAATGAGAAACCAAGGAAGGTTATGTTGCCATCAGTGTCTTGAACGGTGCTGAGGCTCTGCACTGAAGTTCTGTGAAGGAAGGTTTTACTTGTGTGATGCCTGAGCTCCAGGACAGGTCAGAGCAACAAGTGAAACCTGGGCCCTACATGATGTTGCTCTGGGCTGGCTTTAGGAGCTGCAGGTGTTTTCTGCACAGGAAGGAGGGTAAAGGCAGGAGGAAGCTTAAGAGAGTAATGATTTGCCCCACATGGGAAGGGGATATTTAAATTCCCCATCACCTGTGATGTCTGATTGTGTTAAGCAGAATCCTTCCAACTCTGTCAGTACAAGGAGAATCTGGATATTGATCATTTACATGGTGCATGATGGATAATCTCATTTTTGTACAGTGCTCCTTATCCAAGCTGCTTTGCTCAATTAAACTCTGCTCAGCAGAAACTATTCAAATCTGCTGTAAAGTTCATGCCATGACCACATTTCCTATCAATTTCTCCACCGGAATATATATTAATGGAAACATGGGGATATATTAATTGTACAATTTTGAATAAATGTAACCTTAGCAGAGTACATTTTTTATTATTATTTAATAATTATGAGTTCAGGCTTTTCTTAATTTCCTGCTGTGAGCTTTTAAAAGTCACTGCAATGCTGAAACATAAATAGAGTATGTGATGCAACACTTTGCCTAGGCAAATATCAGACATTTTTACCTCAGGAAAAATATTATGAAATTAAAAAAATAATTTGACTCATTTGAAATTTTGCACTTTTGAAACCAAGTAAGTGAAAACTCAAATCAAGATGGAACAATATTTACTTTAAAAAATTAAACAAATATTTTCTAAAACTTGAATAGGCAAAAAATGATAAAAATCCATAGAGAGCAGGAAAATGGTAAAATTTCTTAAAAAAAAAATCTTCTAAAACATGGATGACAAAATATCCAACTTGCTCAAGTTTTTCTCAGCCATTACATTCCCTAGGTAATAAAATGTGGGTGGAATGATGCTTAGATTCTCCCAGACAGTGGAAAAGCAGCAGTGGAGTCCAACGTGAGACAGCAGGACAAGGTGACCTGGAACCACCCAGAACAGAGGGACCATCATCACTTACTCTCTCATCCCTTGGCCATCAAACTCATGCATTCCCTCCCTTCCCCCTCTCCTCTTTGGTTCCTCTCTATTTCCTCATCTTTATATTTTTTTCTTTTTGTCTTTGTCTTCCTTTCTTAGCCACTTGCCTTGTTCTGACAATATGATTACTTAATACTTACCTGCCAAATTAACTGACTTATTTTACCAACGACTGGATATACCATTCCCTGACACTCGGTATTTGACAGTCCCACAATCTTTTCTGTGTCCATGAGGTGCACACTGTAACAGGAAAATTCCACTAAGTATGGTGGGCTTTCTCTACAACACACTACAGTTACCTACCAGCATGAACCAGGACGTGTGTTGGTTCGCCTTCTCTCTTTGGCTTTGAAGGCAATAAAATGCGAACACTTAAAAAAATCTTTTACAACCCACTCATCCTCTCTCCTTTATTCCAAAAATCACACCCAACTGACCTCTTACCGAGAATGCTGTTCCATTCAGTGAGGCTCTGTCTTTTCACAATGAAAAGAAAAAAACCCTATTCAGCTAATTGAGCAATTTGCTTAACTGGATACACTGCAAAAATGTATAGGGGAAATGCTAATGTATTAAGTATGAGTGTGTATTTGTATGCGTGGGGAAAAAGAAATGTTATATAGATGCTGTAGTCGGAATGCTGCATAAATACCCAAGGCAAAACAATTGTTACTGGAGGTATATTTTTAGGTTTACCCACTAAGATTTGTTCATCGTCAATAAAATGGAAGCAAATAAAAGGAAACTGCTTAAATTTGACCTAGCGTTTATTGCTTATATTTGACCTGAATTTTTTTTTTTTTGAGTGATACATTCAGAGCTCAGGAAATCATCTTCTTTTGCTTTTTATTAACACAGTTTACTTGGAACCTAGCCATGGATCTGAATACTTGTGTACAGAACCCACTGAGAAACAAGGCAGGGGGGTCTGCTAGGCATAATCCTTAAAATGTTTTGCGAGACAACACCCAGAGCAGGAAACACCTGTAGCACTCTGACGATGTTAGTACAGAAGGTTGTAGCACAACAGTCACCCCAAATCTGGCAATGTTTTGCAGGAGAGTGGAAACAGGGGATTTGAAACAGAATGGTGGGATCACTTTGTGGTTGATTATCAGGGGCCCTTCCAAATGTGAAAGATAGTATTAAAAATCGAGGAATGCCAGCAGGTAGATGACAGAGGTTGGAGCTGCTGATCCCTAAGTCAGAACCCCTGTGCCCTCCCCTACCTTTCAGAAATAGTCCTGAAGGTGTGCCTTCCACATTAGGCGTTGAGCATGCTCCCGAGCCTGGAAATCCTCAGAGGTACAGCAGAAAACTGAGACAAGAAACAGTTTACTTACCACATCTTTGGTTTCCCCTTTCCTCTAAGTGGAAGGGGGCTGAGACTTATACAGGAACTTTCTCTGTTGCACAGGGACGTGAAGAGCACAGCTGTGGTGGCCCAAAAGTTGCTTTTTAAGAATAAGCTACTGACTTTTTTTCTTAGCTTGCTTTTAGTTCCCAAATATTGCAGCAATGCAGTATCTTTGTGCACTGAAGAATACCCTGCCAGGGGATGAGGTATTTGAGACTCTCCCTGTGGAACCTGTAGGCCACCCCCCTAAAACCATGGTTGTTTTCTAGGTAGCAGAGACAGTAACATCAGGACAGTCTTACAGCGGAGTGCGTTGAAAGGGTGAGCAGTGGACAAGAGCACCATAAAGGAATTAAGGAAGCAACTGAGAGATTGGGATGACATAATTGCCATTTCTTTTTCACTGTTTTTTCTTATGTCTGAGACTATTTTATTCCACATTATAAAAATGAGCTGATGGAAGCAGCTCAGCAGTGTCTGACATTTAAGTTCTCCAAAAATACAAGGGTGTACTGAGCTGCCAGTGGCACACACTGTCTATAAGGCTTGTAAGACTTTTTATGCCTATACCTTTCTATTGCTTCTTCCTGACACAGTCCAAGACCTCCAAATGGAGTCCATCATCCTGCAGCAAGACTCTCCCACTGATCCTCATAAGAGAGATTTCACCAGATATCTTCTGAGGTCCACCCTGAGCTGGCTTCTAAGCCAGTCTTAGAAAGAGAAAATTTACCCACTGAGAAGCTAACAACAATTGCAGACCTCCAAGGAATGACTGAATCTAAGAGTGAGGGAGTTTTCCTGTCCAGAATCCAATTAATTCCTAGCCAGTTCAAACCCTCTTTTATACGAAGTGGACAGATTTTGCGCGTTGTGTGGGAAGTAAGAAAATAGGTTTATTTTTCTTCTTTTGCCTTCTCTCTACATATACTGGCAACTTTATGGGCAGGTATTTGAGGATAAATGGATTGCCTCTCACACAAAGGTTTTATTTAAAACCTCTCTTTTCTGACTAAAAAATAGGTTAGTCAATTTTTAATGGCTTTCTCCTTCCACTGAATATCATCAGCTTGTATTTGATGTAAAAATGACACTATCATCATAAAAGCTCCTTCTGTTGGGATTCACTGCACCATTTAGACCAGATAGCAGTGTAAAGTCCTAATGGAGAAATAAACATTTGAGCATCTTTCCTGATACTGTAATTGCCACACTTAGGTGCTGCTGTATGTGAAAACAGAAGTACATAGAAAATTTCCTTGTTCTTTCCATATGCTAGAAATTTTGCTGTCCTGCCTGCTTATGTTGTTTGTCATACATATGAGTGTGTGATATATACCAAAGCAGAAGTTTCCTTTCCCTTTCTGTGGTGATGGAGATGCTTTGTGACACACAGTGTAACTCCATTCCTGATGCCTCTTGGAGAGAAAAACTCATATAACATCCCCCCTCTCCCACAAAATTCTGCTGAGAGAAAAACCAAGGATAAATTGCAGCAAGAAACTCTGAAGCTAGAAGTGTAGTAGAATGATGGAAGCAGAGATGAAGTCTCAAAGCTGGTGAGATATGACAAAATTGGTATGCTGTACTCAGGACTCCTGACGTGATTTGGTAGGAGTCACAGTCATACCATGTTCCAGAGATTTTACTTCTGGCCAGCCCTGTTGAGCCTCTGCAGTCCCTTCTTGGGAAAACCCCCTGCATCACCTGGGATGTGCTGACACATTTGGGAAGCTCTGACACTGACACAGGTCACTCAGGGATGGGGCCATCTCCTCATTTTGCTGGGTTGAAAGCCTCAGCACCCTGGCTCAGAGAACTACTTGAAGCAGCAGCTGTCATGTTGTAGCACTTCTCTGACTGAATGCTTGGCTGTGACAGAGTTGAAGTTTGGCTTTTGGAAGGTGGGGGTTCAAATTCTTTCTCTGTGGCAGGCACATATTTATCCTAAGAAAAGAACTTGATACATCAGAGTAGGGAACAGGATACTTGCTGGGAAGAAAACCCCGCTGAATTATCCTGACTAAGAGCACTCTAACATTAAGAGGTCTGGGTTTAGGAATGGACAGATTGGGGAACATATTTTGTTGCCCTCTCTTCCCAGAGTAATTGAAAATTATTCAGCTCTGCTGAGTGTAACTGCTTCTGCTTGATATAATTGAGTTCTCTACCCTCAATTTGTTTGCTTGTGTTTCAAGCTTTGAAAAAAGAGCACTTAACCTTTTATTGTTTATTCAGATTTGTTTAGAGAAAACAAAATCTTGTGTCTGGCTCTATCAGCTACCCACATTTCTGCTGATCTCTGGAATGAGGTCAGTGTCAATAAAAAGCAGCTCAGAAACTCTTCCAGGATTATTACTGACAGTGTAAATAGTTTTCAGTGATATTGGATGTCACTGGTTTTGTTAGCATGTGGAATGGATACAGCCCTGTTCCTCTCAAAGGATTCAACATGTTTTTGTACCTGCAACTGTTGTGTCATCTATGTTTGGGATTTCACCCAAAACATGAGAGACTCTAAAAACCTTAAAAAGTGGACATTTGAAGTGTCCTGATTTCAGAGGAAATCTCACTGCAATTGGAATCCACTGCTCAGGCATGAAACTTCCCAATGCAAAGTTCAGTGCTGCTGATGACATGGGTGGAATTTTCTCAGAGCACAGATATCTAGCCTGGGTTTTGCCTTTGTTGTCTTCTTTTCCACCACATTTAAGAGGAGTCTTTACCACTCTGCAGCTTCTTTGGAGCTCAGAGTTCTTCCTATGCAACCTGACTTCTACGCACAGAATCACAGGATCCCAGAATGGGTCAGGTTGGAAGGGAGTCAATGAATCATCTGGTCCAACCTCCCTGCTCAAGGAGGATCATCCCAGAGCACAGGGCACAGGATTGTGACCAGTCAGTTCTGGAATATCTCCAGTCAGGGAGACTCCCCGGCCTCTTTGGGCAATCTGTTCCAGCATATGGCCATCCACACAATATGAAAAAACCTCTAACTGGCATATCATGTGTGAGAGAGGCATGTTCAGAGTAGGTCCATGGTAACCTTGTATTTTTTATTTTTGAGTCTTGCTCCTTCAAGTGGGCATGGGGCAGTGTGCTCCTTGCTTCAGGCAGTCAGAGGAGGCAGTCTGCAGTGCCTGGCAGGTGATTAAAGAAGGTTTACAGAATGCTGTGGGCAGGGAGCCGGCAAAGATCAGGGTAGATGTAGATGTCAGGAGAAGCGTGGTGTCATCTGGAGAGAGAGGTGGGTTAAGAACACAAGAGCTTTTGTTCTGCCTAAAATGGCTCTAATTCCCCAAGGTGAGAACCTAACCAGGGAGGCCCTTGCTTTCAGGTCTCTGACACCTTGAAGTGCAGCTGGTGATTTGAGTCCATATCCCTCTGGCTGGTAATTCCCAGAAGGGGAAAACAAGGTCTTTATCACTGGATGTTGAGGTGCTGTGGAGCTATCACCATTGCTGGGGAAAATCAGTAATAACCAAACATCAGTGTGTGACAGACAGTGTGTGACACCCCTCCCCAGGCATGTGCCCTCCCTACAGACCTTCACAGGGCTTTCTGCAGCCCAGAAGCACAATCACTGCCCAGGACATAGAACACATGGCTGCTTTGTGGCTACAATGCAGTATCACGTGCTTTTGCTGGCTTGTAAGTCCAATGATTTCAGGATTCATTTTTTAATCTGTGGCAAAGGAAACATGGCAAAGGAAATAATCCATGGGAGTTTGTGGGGTGGGACATACAGAAGGGAAAGCTTGTGCTTTCACCTTCAGCTTCTGATTTCTCTGCCTTTAGCTTTTGTGGTGGGTTGGTACATCCTGTGGCAACCTTCATGGTCAGGCACAGCAGATTTTGGGGCTCTGAAAAGAAAATTATGACTCTCCTCAACCTCTACTTTTCAAAATAAATCTTGTCCAGAATAGCTCTATTGTTCCTCACACAGTGGAAAACTGTTGGCTTTCCATGGCTTTGGCAGGGTTGTAATAACTCTGAGGGTGTGATTTGCCCAAGACTATGTCTGTGAATAACCTTTCACAGGCAGTGATCCTGCAAACATTCTGTCATGTCAGTGTTCTTACCGGTTTTTCCATGCATGAATGTACAGGACTGTTGGAACTGAGAGCTTAGGCATGGAGATGTTAATGTTTGCAAAGGTGGTAGTTTCCCAAGTGTAATGTCAAAAACTTGTGTTCAATCTGGATTGTTTTCTACTGTTCTGGAAGTTTATCTAATTCTATAACTTCCTAAACAGGACTGTGCATAGTTTTTTTGGAGAGACTCACCTGTCTGAACAAAGGAAAAATTAAAACGAATTTGGACTTGTTTTTGCAAAGATGCTGATAAGTCTCTTTTTTTTTTTGTTGTTAGTTTGGTTTTTTGGTTTGTTTGTTTTGTTTTGTTTTGTTTTTGGTTTTTTTTGGAAAAGGATCCATACAATGGTCATATACAGGCAAAATTTATTTCCTGATAGGAAAAAAATAATCCAAATCCATAGCTGTTCAGTTCTTGACTGCCACTTTTTAGAGAACAGAACCTTATATAAACACATATGAGCTAATAACAGCATATATGGACATGCTGGTTTCATGTTGCTCTGACTCTGGAGTGTTCATCATTGATGGCATGAGTCTTTCATTTCTGGTTCTGGCCAGGACAGGGTTAATTTTTAAAGCACTAAGGAGGGGCACTGTGCGTTGAGCAATCAGAGGTGAATCCTTGCACAATCACATGTGAATGGTTCACCTATCTTGAACACTCTTGTTACCATTGTTGTCGCTGATGGTTTTCTTATTTCATTGTTGTTTCTAGCAAATTGTACTTATCTCAACCTGTGATCTTCACTTTTGTGCCTCCAATTCTCCTCTCCATCCCTCTGAAGGAGTGAGGGGATGAAGGGGAAGTGAGTGAGCAGGGCACAGTGGAACACTAACTTGGGCAATGCTATTCCTAAACCAGGACATGCCCGTAATTTCCTATAGTCACAGGAAACACCCATCGGAAATAGACTGGCCATAGAATGCAAAGATCAGTCACCTCAGCCATTCATTACTGACTGTCACATTAGAAGAACTGAGGTTGTGACAGTGTTTCCTCCTTAATCAGCTCGAAGTGAAGGGTCCTCCCAGGCAGGTAAAATACCGCTTACTTTCCTCTTACAAAATGGAATGGTTCTGAGCAGCGCCAAACCATTAAAGATTTTGCAGTGTTGCAGAAAGGTTGTAAGAGGTCACCTGACACAAGCTGGGTGAGTTTAAAGGCCAAATCCTCAGCGGGTGCAAAGCAGCACCCTTCAGTTGACATCAGGGAGGGTGTCACGGTGGAGCTGCTAATAAAAGACTCCAAGGGGCCTTAGAGAATTAGTCTCAGCCAGAGAGCCTGCAATGCTGCAGTTACTGTTCTGCTTTCTCAAATATTGTTCCAGTAACTCTATTTGACTAATTTTTTTTCTTGTTCTGTTATGTGTAACCCATCAGAATCTGGTTTTTCCACTCCTGTACAGCATATTGTCAAACCCATGTCTTTTTGACCAGCCTGCTTGCTAAGCTAGGTACAGTGAAGCCATGGTCTTAATGCATCTAATTTCACATTTAAGACATGTCTGAAAATCTACAAAATCTACAGTATTTTNTTTTTTTTTTTTTTTGTCTAATCCCAAGCGATAAAAGCTTTCCACGGCCTGTTTTGATATCTGGAAGTACTGTGAAGCTGCTGATCATGACACAGTTTGAGTTGAGCCTGGTTGGTAGGGGCAGGCTGAAAGAAGTAATCTAAATAAAAGTGCATGGCCTCTTGGACCCAAAATGGGTTGCCTTGCCAGTCCCAATTCATTTATCTCACCAAAAAAACCCTAAACAGAAATAAATCCTCAGCAAATTCCTATCAGTTTCACAGTGATCATTTGCTTTTCTGGCTTCCACTAAGGATATCATTATGCTCTTTAGTCCTAACCCAGTCCTAACCTGCTCAGCTTTTTAAATAGTTAGTTTAATTAATCCCTTGCCTTTCTGATTGTAAGTGCTATGTATTGCAAGTGAGATTTTGATGCAAAGCATCACTAAATTAATTAGTTTTGGCCCTGATCCACCAGATTTAATGGGGGTATTTGCACGTTCAAAGGTAGACCACTGTTGAAGTGCCTCATTGAATGGAGCACTTCTCCCTTAATGAGAGGGGGCTAGGCAGCTTGGCCTCCGGCTGCTGGATGAAGTTACCAGGGGTACTTACTGCCTCAGCACACAACCTCTGCTCCTGGCAAGCCATGATGATATTTTAGTTGCCTTGTACAGAAGTGGGACATCTTGAATAATCATCTTATTTTATGCCTTCTTCTATATCCCACTGTTACCTCATATTGAAAATGTTCTCCCTGAATTTGTGTATTCTCTATGCACATCTCAGAAGGTACTTTGATTAAGGCCATGAGAGAGATCTACCTTGACAGGTTTGATTAACAGCACCTTAGATGTTAGATTTTTAACAGAGCTGTTTCTGTGTGTTCATGGACTGATATTATTAGTTTGATTCTTGGCCAGCAATTTATTGTTACCTTGTAGACTGAAATCAAAATTGATGCTATCTTTGTGTTGTTGCAGAATTATAGTATGTTCCACTCAACAGACACCACTTGTTAACTTTTCATCAGGGTGTACATAAGGAAGAGGGAGGGAAAACACTGCCAGCCTGGCTTTGGTTCCTGTGGCTGTTTTGGATCAACTCAATGAGTTGGAGGCTGGAGGTCTATGTCTTCCTTCAGTAAAACTCTGTTTCTGCTGAAATACTGTGTGTTTCCCATTCATCTCACTAAAGACAGAATTTCATTCTGTGAATTTTTATGGGCTTTTCTCAGTATAGAATAATTGTGCCCAGCAGCACATCCCCAGATTCAACAAACAGTGTTGCAGAGTTTTTTAAACAGCTACTCTTTTAATAGTGTCCTGATAGTTTGGCCTGGCTGGATAAGATGCTGCTGGAGTTTCACAACCATATGGAAGAGGAATTATAAGATGCTGAACTCAACAGACAAATCACAGACCTTGAGTTTCGCCCTTGAACTTGAATGATGAGAAGCAAAATTACTCTGGCAGAAACGCCACCTGGTTTGTGAATCTAGTGTCTGAAAATGTTATCTGAACTGGTGTTGGGAAATATTGTTTTACTGTCTTTATTTGCCAGTTCCCTGGGTTCCTGGGCAGCTGAGGTGGATTATATCAAAATTTCAGGATGACCTTTCTGTTCAAGGCAACAGTGCTTCATCTCGTGAAGTTACTCTGAAAGATGAGATTATTGAGGTCCTGACTGATTCATGCGGCTATTCAGATTTCCATCAGCACCTTTGGGAGCGGAGGAGTTCATTCTGGCCTACTAAACAGTCCTGCTGGGAGAATTCTGCCCTCCCCTCCTAGGACAAGCTAGAGTCTAGTGGTGCTGCTGTGGGTAAGGGGGTGCAGTTTGGGGTAAACGAATAAACTCCTGGTTGTCATGGAATAAATAATTCTCCAGAAGCAGTGATGTAGGCTGTAGTCTTTCCTAGAATTTCTTCCTTGGTTTCAGACTATTCTAGGAACCCTTTTCACTGACCTACAAATAAAACAAAAATCTGTGTACCCTTAATGACCCTTTGGTTAGATGCATGCATAATATAAACTCAATTACTTTTTGCTTTAGCTTGTGGTCAAGTCATAAAGAAGCAAACAGTGAAGTCAAGGTGCAAAACAGCCTGGAGGGAGGAATTTCAGGGAATCATATCCAAATATTGCAAGTTTTTGTCCCCCTTTTTTTGTGGAAGGGAGATGACTAGTGGTATAACATCCGTGCAAAAAAAGTCAACATCCATCCTGAATGATCGTTCACAAAAATAAAATTTTGCAGACCCCGTGCTGCATCTATTCCTTTTCTAGGATAATGACGACTTTAATTGCTTGACTGTGTTTTGCACAGGGCAGGCTGGCTCCCCAGGGAGGCAGACAGGCCTCTCACCTTGCCGGGAGCCAGGAGGCCGGCCCGCGCCGAGGGGCCGTTCCCCGGGGCAGCGGCAGCCCGGGTGCCCCGCGCCGCCGCCTGGGAGAGGAGAACGG
Source organism: Phainopepla nitens (assembly GCA_013400175.1). Classification (NCBI taxonomy): domain Eukaryota; kingdom Metazoa; phylum Chordata; class Aves; order Passeriformes; family Bombycillidae; genus Phainopepla; species Phainopepla nitens. The sequence goes on along the minus strand of VXBQ01008253.1, from coordinate 406,972 downwards.
CGGTAATGAGTACGCGGCGGCCTGCGGTGGCAGCCCTGCCACTGTTAAATTTGTAGCCAATTAGCCGTGTTGCACAATTCCAGCAGAGTAACACCAGTCTCTATAGACTTGGTATAGAGAGAGAAATTAGTTTAGACAAATACCTCTTAATCCCTTGTTCTTGGCTGGGCTGGAGCCTACTGCTAAGTGCTAATGGCACGGGGAAATCCCAATTTCCAGTGTCAAGGGCTTCGAGGAATCAGGCTATTAAAGGGAGACATTTATTTTGCATTAGCTTTGATCAGCAGCTCCTGGGTGAAATCTTAAATAAATACCGTGCGGCCTCTTGCACGGGGAACGCGGGCTTTGGGCCGGGCCGGCGGCTGAGGGAGAGGGCGCCGGGGCCGCTTTCTGCTGGGCCTTGCCCCGCGAGAGCAGATTCACGGAATCAATTACGTTGGAAAAGAGTTCCAAGATTATCAAATCCAACCTGTGACTGAACATGACCCTGTAAACTGGACCATGGCACTGAGTGCCACTTCCAGTACTTCCTTAAACCTCCAGGGACGGTGACTCCACCACATCCCCGGGCAGCCTGTTCCAATGTCTATCCAACCTTTTCTGTTGAAAGCAATTCCTCCTGATATCCAACCTAACCCTCCCAAGGCGCAGCTTAAGACTGTTCCTCTCATCCTGTCGCAGGCTGCCTGGCAGAAGAGGCAGCCGCCTGCCCAGGGCAGGCACCCGCAGGACGGGTGCGGCCAGGAGCCGGGAGGGTGCGGAAAGGCACCGGGCCCTGCGGTGCGGCAGGAGCCGGGGCGGTGCGGAAAGGCACCGGGCCCTGCGGTGCGG
>VXBQ01008253.1:65927-406073 GCA_013400175.1 Phainopepla nitens | reverse complement strand
GATCTCGCGCTGCCCCCCGGCGGCCGTTCCCGGCCGTGCTGCCGCTGCCCCGCCGCCGGCTCCGGCCCCCGGCGCTGACCCCGCTCCCCGGCGCTGACCCCGCTCCCAGGCGCTGACCCCGCTCCCCGGCGCTTTGGCCAGGACACGGCTGGGTCTCCCGCCCCGTCCCGCTCGCAGCCGCCCCGCTGTCCCCGGGCTTTGTGCCTTCCCAGGTCGGTCGGCCCTCGGGCGGGGAAAGCCATGCCTTCTTTGCAGGGCGAGCGGCGCTGGGAGCCGGCGGTTCCTCTCCCGGAGCCTCAGCCCGACCCCCGGAGAGCCGAGCGAGGCAAAACCGCACGGCCTCGCCTTCCCCGCGCCGGCCGTCGATACCCATTTTAAGCATTAAAATGTCGCCGTTTGCAACGTAAACGCCTCGGTGTTGCAAATAAAGCTTAAGAGGGAAATTACTCAGTCAGCGTCGCTGCGCCCTGTCTTCGTATCAGGTAGCTGGAGCCTTTCCATGGCATTAAAGGATAATACCTCGCGCCTGGGGCTGCCATGAGGCACAAGAGAGAATTTTTACGCTTCAGTCTCCCCATGTATTCTAGATGCGATTTGCCAAATGATATTGACGTCTAAATAAGCTAAACATTCAATGAAAGATGAAAATTGTATGGGAATCTCCCTGGTCACAATTATTATGCCCTCATGACATTATTTAGGTGGTCCAGAAGCTTCTGGGACTGAGGGAAAATTGCATTGACACATACAAAGTAACTTAGGAATCGACTAGCATTTTCAGATCACAGAGTGGCATGCTGGGAAAAAAAAATTATTGCTCCTAAATACTAATTGCATGCACTGGGTCTTGGTCCGTAATTGGAATGTGAGCAATGTGTACATATAAAATGCAGCAATTTCTATACTTATGTAAGTAGCTGTTATCTAAAAATTACATAGCTTACTACTGTGTTAAGTTTATGACTGCTTCCGGGCATTGCCTGGACACACAGTACCTACAGAAGGCACCTGCTGGGTTTCTGAATGCATCAGGCACATCCCAGGATTTCTGTGACTTTGGAGGAATGTTAATAGCATGACAGTAACACAGCAGTCCCTGCAGCAGATTGGTGAGGAGGGAGGATGAGCAGTGCTGGCTACATTAGGGCCACTTTGCAAGTGTCTAAAATAATTTTGCAGATGAAATACCCATGTATTAAACAAGGATATGAAGATGGAATGGGTGGAACTTGGTTTTCTGAGTGTTTGGCTTGTAAGTACCCGATTATTTTTCAGCTGTAAATAAAAAATGAGGCTGCAAGTTCCTGCTTGCCTCTCCTTTTTCTTCAAGCAGGACACTGTGTCTGTGCCATGGCCTTCTAATGCACAGATTCATTATCTGGTCTGCTCTGATCACATTTTCCATGCCCCTTGGTGTTTATCCTTGGGGTTAGCATCTGTTAAAGCTGTGGTTGCATCTATGTTGTCAGGAGCTAATTGCCATAAGCTGCCTCTCCAGGGCAGCCACGCAGGGCTTTTCTGTGTGACGGGGCCTCTGCTCAGCTTGGAGGTGTGATTCCAAGAGATGAGCCTGGTTTATGGAACTTAGCTGCCATCCTTTCTGCTGAGTGCTCACACTGGGTGTACTTTCCACTGTGGCGAGTGGCAGGGCTCAGCTGTCAGGATGGGGTATTGCAGGTATGATACTTGGCCATGAATCATGTGTAATTCTCTAGTAAATCAACACCTGTGAGTGAAAAAAATATTTAAGAAGAAATTCCCAACTGCTAGGCTCTTAACTCCTTGGCACTGGGAAATGTGAGGATGACTGGAGACTTCTCCGCTATGGCAAAGATACCCAGTGGCTAAGGTTAGCACAGAATGAAATCCACATTGGAAATAAATTGTGGATTTTTAACATTTAATTAACTAGTCAGACAGATTGCCAGGAGGTGTAGCAGAAATTTTTTTCATTGCTTTTAAGTTTTAAAATGAAGACTGGTTGTCTTTGTAGAAGATATACTCTAATCCAAATGTAAATTGTTGGGATCAATGCAAGAATTACTGGATGAACTTCTCTGGCCCTTGCTATGCTGCATGTCAGACTAGATGATGCTAACAATCACTTGTGGCCATAAAAATGTATGAGCAGTAGAAAATTATAAGTTTGAGAAGAATAAAATGATATGAAATTAACTCCATAACAGAAATATTTTTGCAACATAAACTCCTCTTTAACTTCTCTTGCATTATTTCACACCCTCACTGAAAGCAGCACAGATTTACAGTTGCATATTCACTTTAAAAACAACAGTTGAGAAACTTAAATAAGGGTAATTAATGTAGTTCAACAGAATGGAAACTGATTCTCAGTAAAAGGTCTGTCTGACCTGTTAATTTGCAACTCAGTTTCCTTATGGAGGAACAACTTTCTGCAGCCATTGCTTGTACTTAACTGACTCAATTTTTAGAAATTCCCCCATTTAAGATACAGTATGACTGAATAGGTAATTGACTTTAGGTAATAGGTAATTGAATCAGTAATCTATCTTTCTTGATAGGTGAATTGTATTTGTATTTAACCATCTCAGATAACTGTCTCTCAAGAGCTCAGAGTAGGTTTTCAACCTCTCTGCGTTGTCCCAATGATCCTGAGAACAATCCCCTGCCTTCAACAGAAACACAGTTAGCTACTGGAACCTTACATTTATTAGGCACGTTCAAAAAGCTCTGCAAGTGAGTGGGAGGTGGAGGATAGTCCACTGAAGTGAGTAAAAACATAATTCATACTACGAACCAGCTTTTTGCTTAATTTTATTTTTGTGAGAGTATTCAAGGAGAGGAATGAAAATGAAAGCAAAAAGTCAAATCAGTTGGAGAAGGTTTTTTTAATAAAAAGAGGTTGTGAAGTCCTCATATGGCTAATATTTTTCTTGCCCTTTCTCAAACATAATTCTTGAGGAAGGACTTCTCCCTGGAGTTGAATCATGTTGTGTGGTTTTGCTTTATTTTGAATGGTGGAATTTTCTGAGTTGCCTGTTTCTATTTTGAATGAGGTGAAGCAATAAATTCTGTTTTTGACACATTCGAGAATTTCCTTAGAAATATACTTTTTTTTCCTTAGAAAAATACTTTTTTCCTTAGAATAACAGACACCTGGCCCAGAGTGAGACATTTTCACTGAAAAACTGGGCTGCTCACTCCTTAACAAGGAAAAAAGACAACCCTATTTTCCAAAACTTTTCCACAGTAAGAGAGACAGAAGAGAACCAGATACTTCCTATAGGTTATTTATCTGGCCATTATCAGCTACATTAGGATGAGGCAATTTGTAATTTGAAGAAATTTTCTGCAAGGGCTATAGATTATGAGCTTATCTTTAAATGTCTGCATTGTGTTTACCTGGTGTTGGCCCCTGAACATTAACTAGGAATAAATATGAAAGAATAGAGAAGGAGAGAATGGGAGGTAATATTTTCCAAAAATACTTAATAAGGAAAAATCAAATGCTTGAAAAGCAAAAGTGCTCTGTGGATGCATAGAAAAAGGAAAATAGTAAAGAGGAGGCAGAAGGAACATACAGAGGGCGAAGAAGAAAAAATTTCTCTCTTTCCCTTTGTTGGGCCCAGATGGGAAAACAAAGGTAGCTGTGTGTTTTCTTGTGGCTGCAGTAGTTGAAGTCCAGCCAAATGAGGAAGGCAACCACTTGTTTTCAACAGAGCAGTGGTAGGGTTTGGAAAACTGCTGGATGTTGAAATCTTCTTAATAATGTCTTCTTTGCTCAGCTGAGTGCCTTCTCTAATACTGCTCAAACATCCTATAATGTAACAAGCACTCGTAGCATCCAGCACATTGCATAGTCCTCTTCGCTTTGCCCTGCATTTCTCTGGGAAACAGCCTATGTTTGTGTGCAGCTGGTGGGAGAGTATGAGAAGAGATGAGTACCATTCCAACACAGCAAAATATCAGGAGGTAAACTACCTCTCTCCCTCTGCCTCTCCCAAATTCAGCCTGAAGCTGCAGCCTGGCCTATCTTTCCTCAGAAGCCCCAGGGTCAGGGTCAGGGTGGGTACATCTGCTCTAATGACTTGGGATAGCACTGGGAGCATTCCTGGCACTGGAGCTTGATTGTGCCGTTAAATTTAGAAAGTGGTCCCCAGCACAGTTCTGACCTGAGATGGCTAACATTCTCTCAGACAGTTTTAGACACTTTCATTGCTTTCAGATCCAAGTGCCCTTTAACCGTCAATCAGCTGAGAATATTTTCTCTCCAAGTTTTACTGAGATTTGCATATCTAGGCTGTGTCTAGTGTCTCCTTGAAGGTTGCTGTAACAACTGTGCTTCCTTTTTTGTCTCACAGACTTTCAAATCTCCCCAGAACAGAACAAATTCCTCAGCCTTGGAAGCACCCCTTTGTTTGGACTGTTGCACATATTGTCAGTGCGTGGCTATTGATTCAACAACTCAGTGGACAAAAGGACCATTCTGGATTCTTATACTTGCCTTTAAATGAAAGTTGTCAATTAGCCCCTTCAGTTTCAAAGGAGTTTGAGCTGACCAAACAATCTGACACCTATTCACTCACACAAAGGGGGAGAAATCAGAAGAAGTAAATATTGCATATTAAGTCTCCTTGTCTATGAAATCCAAAGTGTTGCCAAGATCTCTGATACTGTCTAAACTCTTAATTCCAGGATCTAAAGTGTGTATTCATGCCACAATTGTCTCAGCTGCAATTGAACACTGCAATGACTTTTAATCTGCTTTCTTTCTTCCCTCTTGTTCCTTGACCCTAGACCTGTCAAAATCACTTACTTTACTGCTCTGATTGTACAGTTCAGCTCTTTGAATCTCTCCTCTAATTCCACTTAGTTTATTTATTTCCTGTTCTGTAGTTATTTCCCTTACTTCTGCAGCCAAAGGAACATCTTGGTATTCTCTTATCATAATCTCTTAAACTTCATATTGCTCTGTTGGATCCTGTTCCAGGGTCATGTAGGGCTATAGAAGGACTGTATTTAGCTGGGAACTGGAATTAGTCCTCTACCCACTTGCGTTTCATTTTCTAAATATCCACATTTGAGTTTTTTTTCTACACTTGCACCGACACATGGAATATAATTTTTATCCAGGGAAGGCATTTTAGTGCATTGGAGTTCCCTACATTTTATTCAAACCTCCAGAGCCTGTCTGTGATACAAGGGATGATACTAGGAATGAGCAAGAAGCATTGCTGAAAACTGCCAATCTAACTGGAAAACCAGGTAGGCCAAGGTGGTCAAGAAAGCAGCCTGGCTTTAGGTCCTATGTTTTATGGTGATCAAGCCTGGAACCATCTCATAGGATCATAGAACCATTTAGACTGGAAAAAACCTTTAGTATCAAGTCCAACTCTAAAGCTAACACTGACAGGTCCGCCACTTAACCACGTCCCTAAGCACCATCTCTCTGGTATATCCCTTTTAATCACCTCCTGAGATGATGGCTGAAAAGACACTCAGTAAATAATTTCTCTTACGGCTCTCTAAGGACCTCCTCTAAGATTGTGAAAGACCATTTTCAAAATCTATATTCTGCCTGATTTCCAGATGAGACTTCAACCCACATCTCCTACAGCTCAGGAAATGTCTAAACACCCAAGTTATATCTGTTTTTGTCTTTCTGCTCTGCTGAAGACCTACAACAGCTGTACCATCAATTCAACCGTATGGAAGGACAGACCAGCTTAGGTGAGATCAGGCTTTGAAGCAGAGGAACTCTTAGAACAGATGAGCAGGTTTTTTTAGCAAAACACACTGGTTTGTTAACTGTGTTTACTTGTAAAAGTTGAATCTACCTGAGTGTGGTTACTGGTTCAGACACTGGTGATCTGCAGTATGTAATGTATTATTTTGTGTATCACTCAGTGTCCCAGCCACCCCTCTTTCTTTACAAGTTTTCTTGAATTCTTCCTTGTGTTTTTCTTTTGTTTACAAAATTATTAGCCAGTACTGGGAGGCAGCGTGTGTATGTCTCGCATATTTTTATTTTTTGGAAAAAAAAGAAAATCCATTTCTTTCTCTGTTACTGAGAATAGAGTAATAACTTTCCTCTTTGTTGTGGAATATGGGGCATGTTTTTAGCCAACCATATTTAATGTCTCTTCCAATAATCTGTCTCATGTGCAGATTTTCTTGTAAAAATAAGTCCCTGCAGTAATTCAGATTCTAGTTCTTTAAATATGACACTCCCATGTCTGTTATGAAATATATGAACTTCTCAGTCACATTTTGTATTACCTAGGTAGAAAAGATGCAAGGTTCCAGTCTCTCTTGAGTCCTGCTATGGCAGTTTCTGAAAGGGCTCCTGGTTTTGTGTGTCCTCCCAGGAGGAGTGGCTGAACTGACAAGGATCTCATCTCGTCTCCCAGTGACCTGTCACAAACCAGAGGCTGCCCTAAATACCTCAGAGGCAAGGTACAAGGAAACCTATGTCAGACGTGTCTAAATTAACCAGCTCCTGAAGAAAGACTCCTTTCACCCTGTCATTTATTTAAAAAGGAAAGAAAACAAAACACAGAAAACTGAAAAGCCCAAACAAACAAAAACTGAAGCTTTGAAGAAGGAAGGTAAGTAGTTTTTCTCTGAAATTTCTGCCTTTTAAATGTTTTGACCATTTCTCAGTCCAAAAAGTGCCTCATCCTCTGCTAAGTCCTGTTGGATTCACTATTGCATGTGGTTGGGTTTTTCACATGTTAATTATTTGAAAGTGTGTCTCTTTTTGTATGAATTTTCAATCTTCCATGCTTAAATTTTTTGAAACATCTCTTTGTACTTGCATTATGATAAAAGAGGGGGGTAAAAGTGCCTCATCTATCTCTTCTATCACACTCCTTATTTCCTTTGCATTCGATCATTCCTCTTTTATTCATTTCATCTCATCTCTTAGGTAAACAGTCCAATTCTGTTCCATTTTGTTTCATTTCTGAGGTTTTCCACGTCCCTAATTATTCTCATCACCCATCTTTGAACTCTTTTCCTCTGCGCTACATCCTTTTTTGACATTTTAGGTGCAAATTGTTGTAGGTGCAATTTAGATCACTTAAATGTCCAAGTCCCTGACTTATGGATGCAATCAAGGACTCAGACATCTAAGTAACTAGATTGCAGACACAAATAATTACATTGCAGAATGTGCCTGCAAGTTTTGTGCCCATGAGAAATGGCTAAAGCCAGACTAAAGATCAGAGCCTTAATCACAAGCAAAATATCCCCCTCATCCTTTAAAGGAGAAAAGACCCCCTCCATTTGAACAAGGTGCTAACACAGAAAAAAGTCAATTGTTTAAAATCTGTAGAGGTATATGATAAGTGTAATAATGAATGGAATAATGGGTCAGAAAAATGCAGAACAGCATTAAAAAAAAATAAATCTGAGAACCTCTTTGGGAGAGAAGAGCACAGTGTGCACTGAGGTTCCACAATAACCAGTGTTTGTCATTTGCATGTTTCTGCCTTTAAAAATGAGACTTGAGATGGTTTACTTTGTGGCATTGAAATATTTCCATCATTAATCTACAGGAAGAAGGTCTAAGACACTTTGCTCATGTCCATGGTCCAATATTCTAGAAAATTCAGTCTAATATTATTGGAAAATATTTTGAACAGGGTTTTATCATTCCTTCTCTTTACAGATTAAATGCCTTTCTGGGAGGAGGTTTCAGCAGACTGCAAAGTTGAGGTAATGTTGTTTAATGGTGGAAAAGCTGGAATGAGAGCTGTGTTTTTTTGAAAGAAAAAATTATTTGAACTTGATCTTTATTTCTTAGATTTTCTGTTTTGACTGGAACAAAGTTTCATTTTCAGCTGAAAAAATATAGCTCCTCTTTCAAACATATGAAGAAAAGTGTTTGCATTCTGGTATTTATTCTGAAATGAAAAAAATCTTTTTGTCTTCAAAACCCAAAGATTTCTAATATTTAAAATTAATGGAATACTCTCTTTGGGAAATATTCTGTTTCATTCCTTTTCATTAAGGTTTCTGAAAAAGAAAGTAAAAGATAAAAAATAGCAGTACATAAATATTTAGAGTAGGGACTGTCTATGTTCTAGAATTAGACATAGTGGTAAACTTCGACTTCAGTCCATAAATATAAATAAACTTCAAAATATTCTGGACCTATAATGCTATTTTCTCTATGCACTGTCAGCACTGGAAGAGGAGAGAAAAGTTGACAGGGTGAATTTATAATAGTGTCTGCACAATTTCAGCCAACTTTTTCCTACTGTCTTCTTAAATTCTGTTTTAATTTCTTATGTATTTCAGCCCTATGTTTACTCCACTTCCATCCTGTGCCTCCTTTGCTCTGTGAGTCAGCATTCCCAACTAATGGATTTTGGTCATCTTATGAGGCTGAGTTTGGTTAGGTATTATTGCCAAACCGTAGTATGGACAAAGCAAAAATAAGCTGATTTCCAGTATAAAATAATTTTCAAATCTCATCAAGCCTGCCTATAGTAAAAGACATTTCTTTCCACAAGGGAGATTATATCCTCAAGAAAATCTTTCTTAAATCCTCTATTATTTACTAATGGGTCCATATTTCAGGTAGCTGTGAAGAATAATTTATCCTCAACTGTGTGCTCCTTGTTACTCACATAAGAGAACTTATGCATGAAGGAATCACTTAAGTTTAATTAAATGGGCTGTATTAAGTCCCTCAGAATAGGAATTCTATCTAGAATTGCTTAAATATTTAATCAGCTCTCAACCAGAAATCCTGTTTGGTTAGGCATCCATGATCCTATCTTCTTCTTGCTGAAGACAATGTGAAAACTCCACGTAATTTTAGAGAAAGAAGAAACAAATTCAGTGCATGTGTGTCAGATTTATGAAATTAAAGAAAATGAGCTCCCAGAAGAAAGAAAAACTGCACAGAAAATTTTTGGTGCACTTTTAGAGAACAGTGCCTCTCTGGAATAATGCCAAATTTTTAGATAGACTAACTGGTATGTCTTTGAACTTAGGCAGAAGGAGAAGCACCTGAGAAACAAAAGTTGATGCAACAGCCTCCAAGGCTTGCATCTGGTGCTTGATTGATTCTTCCTTGATCCAGCATCTCTCCCTACTCAGAGGTCTGGTGGTTTAAGCTAGACTGTGTGACTGTCTAATAGTGAGGCAATGAATACAAAGACTTAGTCTTTTCCATGGGTGGAGCAAAAAAGGGGAGAAGCATCATTATTGTCACAGGATCAGGACCCAGCAACTTGGCAGTAGCAAGCACTAGCCTTAGCAATCGTGTGCAAATTGAAATGGGTGCAGCTGTGTGCGTGCTTCTCCTGTGCTCTGTTCCTCGTCAGACATATCTAGTGTGGTCAGTCTGTGATTGCCATGACCTAGCACATGTTTTTCTACTTACACAGCCTAGAAACAAAGGTCTAGAATGGGCCAGAATAAGTTTTTCAGAGAAATGTGCATTCTTGCCTTTGACGATAAAGTAGCTAAGAAGGGAAATCTACATTGTAGGCTTCTAAAATTCTTCAAGGCTATTTCCCTCTTACCTAATTTTCCTCCTTGAGGAAGAAACCTCTCTCTATGCTTTCTGTTCTTCCAAATGATTTGAAAACTTAACTGCACTTTTCCTTGCATTTCAGACTTAGCCAATGTTTTCAACAACCTTCTGAAAAACATGTGGGATTATGACGGACATGTGGCTAAGGTGTGGGCAGAGCTATGTGGAAAGCAGAGTTAGAATTATTTCTCCAAAATATTAATGTAATTTCACATGCAACCACTTCTTTAACAAATCTCAAAAGAATTTGGATTATATTGGTTATTTTATGCCTCAACTTTTCCATTTAACATTAATTTTAATATAATTTCATTGCGTCCCTCATCCAAAAAAGGCTTCTTAAAATTTCTTTGGGTTTTGTTTTGTTTTATTTTGTTTTGTTTTGTTTTATTTCTGTATTACAGAGGCAAGATGCCCAACAGCTTGAGGCCTTTACAAAGCCTAGGACCCCTTGAGTTCTTTTCTCATCTCCTCTCTTTGAAGTGGAACATTTTTGTTCTTAGTCCTCTTTTTCTTCCTCTTCTTCCTGCTGTTTAATAGTTGCAAGCTTTTCAAGGTCAGCTTTTCCTCTCTCTGCTCACCTTGTCCTGCTCACCACTGCATGGTGTCAGTTGCTGATCTGGCACCTCATCATGTTCTTTGGTCCCTGCCCACCATTTGCTGTGAAAGGACAAGGTCATATGAAATGTTTGCCTAGTTCTTGCTTTGCAAAGGTTTCATAGCCATTCAGATGGCAGTGAAAACTTCATAGAAATCTATTAGGTTACAAAGACATCATAACTATTCATTGCTGCTCTCAGAAATAATAATATTTGGCAAATTCTTTAGAAGACTTTAAAGTGTCACCTATCCTCAAGGATGAAGAACCTTGAATATTCATAATGGTTCAGTTCGTCTTGTATTCAGTAAGTTTTCTTGTGAAAACTGCCAGAGCCCTTAACAGAAGAACACTGAAAAGTTGCAGTAATACCAGAAGATCTAGGTCTTGGGTTTTCACGAGTTTGAGTGTAAGCATATGAGACTGCTGTGGTTGCTCACCTTTGTGTGTGCACTGACCAAGCTTTGAAAGCCTGGTCCTCTGTGCTGGATTCCTCTCCCTTCAGGTGACAATTGGCTTTAGACTCCTTGGGTATCCAGAGGCAGGAGAGAGGCAACAAGAAGGGTGACAAATCTCATTATCATCTAAACCCCTTTCTTCATTGATGCTGTGCAGACAACAGTAGCCATTGCCTAACTTGTACAGCCTGGTAAGGTGGAATGGATATTTTGACCTCCAAAATAATTTGGGTTTTTTTTGCCTGGCTATGCATGGAAGAAGGCAATGAGACAATTTCCTCCCTCCTGTGCTTTTTGCAGCCCAGTGGGGCTGTGTTGCATGAGGGATATGTCATGACAGTCCTGTAACCATCCCAGCCCTCTGCGTCTGACCCTTTGTGCTTAGACCTCTCTCGTTGTAACCTGCATTTCTGCTGCACTTGGGGCTGGCTGTCATTTTACACAACAGCAGATTGCAAGGATTGTTGCTTCCTCCTCTCTTCCTGCTGCGGGCAGTGGTTTGATTTTCTCAGTTTTAGAAGGCTCCAGGCAAGTGCTGCAATCCTCTTCCTTCCCTAGGGACCTCCTTCAGTAATAACCCTGGTTTGACTGAGCCTGTTAGGGATTTTTCATGGAGAAATATTTAAACAGTAGGTCCTGTGATCAGGTTTAGGCGTGAAGGAAGCCCTGATTGGATTGAGGCTGTTGTAGGCGTGCAGTTTCTTCTTTTGTTGCCATGAAAAAGAAAGGAATATAGGTGGTCTGAGATGCAGGCATTGGCAGAGTAGAATTTCATAGTAGACCAACTACCGAAATTCAGCCTCAGCTACTTTCAGTCCTCTTTTGTCACTGGTTTTCTAGCTCTTTACTGCATTATGCCCTTATTAATGAATACATTTTATTTTTTTAAAATACCAATTCACTTTTGGGATTTTTTTGGTGTTGAAAAAGTAGGATTTATTTTTTTTTCCTGACAGTTATGCAGAGTTCTTGGCATTTTAAGCACCACGAGGTTGAATTAATTCTACAAAGGAAGGGTTTGGTCTGATTTACTTATGATGAACTCATTTCTGCTCCACAGAATCTATTTTGCCTGAAACATTCTTGTTTAAATAGAGTAATATTTAAATCTTGTGCTTTGGGTCCTTTTAAGCCTGATTCTATTTTGTGCTCCTATTATCCCAATAACAGTTCAATTAGGAGTGGTTAAAAATCAAGATATTTATTTTAATTGCATGCTTATCTTTTGAGGGTATATTGCAGTAAATAAGGAACATTTGAACAAAAAAACCCTAACATTGCAACATGTCTTGTCACATTATACTTGCCCTACACCTGATTTCAAATGTAAATTGCACAGCATTTAGCTCTAATGAAAATACTCTAGTGAAGGAAATTGTTAAGATTTTCTGGTGCTCCCCTAGGGGTAATATTAAAACCTCCATTACTAACATCTCACTCTGAGAAGACAAAATGTGCACTGAGAATACAAAAGCTCTGTTGGCATCTAAATGTGTGCCAATTAATTCGCAGTTACAGACCTGCAGATCTGTATGGAGATGTAAAAATAGGACCTGGGAAAGCTATTTAGATCCCTGTATAGCGGGGCTTCTTGACCCTGGATTTCTAATGTTAGTTTAATCATGGCATTCTGCTTTCTATTTATTTATATAGTTGCCTCAATGAACAAATTAATAATTATACAGCACATTGACAAACATGCCGAGTAATATTTGCCAGATTTTAAATTAATTTAATTCAAGGGCCACTTCATTTACAGGATTCATAGGCACATCAAGGAGTAGCTTTTACTTCATTGCTATTCAGATTACACCAAGATTTTTCATAATTTTCCACTCTCCTTTTTATCTCTCTCCCCTCTTTTCACCGAGGAAGACAATTTTACTTGCTTTTCCAAATAGGTGATTACTTTCAGGCAGGTGGAAACCAGGTAAATGATAGACAAACAGAAATGTAGATAAATGCACAGGTGGCATACATTTTAGAGAGATAATGATTTTTATTAGGGAAAAAACAGCTCTAACAACTCACCTTTATTTTTCCATCATTTCCAATTTTCAATATATCTCCTTTTGTTTTTCACCTGCAATTTCCTTTGGCTATTATTTTAATTTTAAGTCTGTCTTGTGATCCTGTGGAGGACTGTGTCTGTGTTGAACGTAGACTCACTTACACAGAGGAGCCGTGCTTTATATAGTTTGTCGACAGAACCTTGATATTAGAACCAGCAACTGGCTTGAACTGCAGTATTTGAAATGAGAAATATATGTCCCATGGCAAGCAAGTCAAACTTTTAAATGAAGGCCATGTCCTTTGAGCAGGGGGAACGAGATAATCATCAATCTTTAAAAATACTCCCCCCACCTTTCTCCAACATGGCCAAGCAAAAGGAATTCCCAGAACAGTGCTGCTTTTCTTTAATAGTATTCTCCTTTTGTTTCCTATTTCATTATTCTTGTGGAAGAAATGAATAACTGGTATGTGAAAAATATTTTTTTTCTCAAAAGGTGGACCGTTGTTATCTTGGCCAATACATAGCAGGGTCTTCTGCTGGAATATAGAGAATCTGAGACATATTTAATATTTTCTTCATATTTTAAGAAGAACTGCAATGTTGGGAGATTAGTGATCCCTTATTACACTTTTTATAACTCGTATGATCTGTGTTTTCCTGTATTGAATTACGGCAATGCCCCCCCCTTAGCTGCTGGCACTTACTGATGCATGTTCAGTTGTAGAACAATACCCTTGGAAGCCCCTTTCATCCCTTTCTGATATCACCTGATTTCTACCCAAAAAATCCATACCTTGGCACAGGAAATTGCCAAGGAGCCACTGCACTCAGCCACCTGAGCAGAGCCCGAGCTGCCACGTCGTCTCGCTGCATTGCTCTGTGCCTCTGCTCCCTGTGGCAGCAGTGCTTCCTCAGAAGTACTGCACCTACTTTGGTACCCAGACATTCCTTTCTGGGCTGAGCCCCCACTTCACCCAATTCAGTTGAAAGATCACTATGAAATAGTCCTGTGGGTCCACAGACACTAAGTAGTTTGCTAAGCACAGATAACTTGTGCAGCTGTGTTTGCTCTCCTACTCTTTTCTAAGTAAATCTGGTCACAACGATAGCAGAGTTTTAGGGGACAAGATCTTCAAAGACATGAAGTCCAACTAGTGATGGGAACTGGGTCTGAAAAGTTTTAGTGCTGTGTAATTTTACTGAACTTCTAAGATGTAGCCAGATAGTGAAACTGAGAGCTATCAGTGAGGATCATCTTACCCAGCTTATGAGGAAGGACTCACATGCACTTGTGTGCTTGGCAGTGAGGGAGCTGCCTTGGCTTCTGCAATGGATACCAGAGGTCTAGGGCCTAATTCACTTCCATAAATGCATGATTTAAGACTCTCCCATGCATCTTATGTTGTTGAAGACCTCTGCATGCAGCTGATGTGTGTGACAGAGGCCCTAGAGTAACCTATTTCTTTCAACAGCTGGAGCCAGGCAGCATATGCTAAGGTATCCCTGTTACCTGCTTTGGATAAATTGCATCTGAGCTCCACTAACCAGATCTGCATGATCTGAATTGAGAACTCAGACACCTCACTATCCTATACAGAGTTCTACATGTTGGTGCCTAAAATAAGGTATCCTCTCTGGCAGTGAAGACCACCCCAAATATCTACTGGTAGGCAGAAGTAGGAAGATGAAACTCATCTAAGGGTATTAACAATGAGAAAGCAAGATTTAAAGGAAGACAAGTGAATCAGCTCCTCACA
Source organism: Phainopepla nitens (assembly GCA_013400175.1). Classification (NCBI taxonomy): domain Eukaryota; kingdom Metazoa; phylum Chordata; class Aves; order Passeriformes; family Bombycillidae; genus Phainopepla; species Phainopepla nitens. Next base: position 391,717 of record VXBQ01008253.1, on the reverse strand, counting down.
CCCCTGGCTCAGATGAAGGCTAAATTTGGAAATGAAAATTGTTTAGGTGATACATGGGTCTCTCTGGAGAAACGTCTCAAAAACCATTTTAGAAGAGATCAGAAGGCTTGGGGGTGAATTGTAAAGCAACATTTGAACCAAATGCTTATTTCTAATTTGTGTGACGTGACTTAAAAGATGGAAAAGCAACAGCTGGTGATGTGAAAGATAAATATGATGGAGATAAAAGAAGGCTGTGAAGAAAATTGAGAAATAATTTTATGCCTTTAATGTACATCGCATTTAGGAAATTTGTGAGTTATCAATGAATAGTAAGGTTCTTCTCAGAAACAAATAGGAAATAGCTGTGCCTTGTGTAAGACATTAGCAGTCTCTCTTACGTCTGAACAACTTTTCATAGGTAAAATTGCTTTAGCTGGCACGATTATCACTGTTCACTGCTGCATTCAGCATGCTGCTCAATGTGATAATGAGTGATGTCTTTTTTCCATCACTTCAATACAGGTATGCAATTTGTTCTGCCAGTAAACACTATTATAATGTAAAATTTATAATACAATATCTTTCAATGCCAGTCAGAGTGATAGTTGAAGGAACTCAAATGTGTCTGTTATGTATCAGAGCAAACAAACCCCACATTAACAACAAAGTTGCTTACTTGGCAGAATGGTGCAGCTGCCTTGCTTTGCTTGCTGGGGTGCATATATTAACAGCAGCACTGCTCCCTGGAGTGTCATGGCCCCAAACTCCCTCAACTCCTTCTGTACAGTCCTCACAGTATCATGGGTACCAAATGGAATGGGCACAGTGATGTCACGTTAGGCATTTGGAGCACTAGGTTTACCTTTTAATATCCCCACAGCTTGAGCGCAAGGTCAGCACAGCTGATGATCCTTGGTGTTGTTAGCCAGATAAACTCTCACGTTAATTCTGCACATTTAAGTTGACAATACAAATAAATACTTTCTGCTCTGTGTGTATGTGGGGGTAGTGTTCTTTCTTTCAAGAGCTTTTAGAATATATTCTAAATAATTTCCAATAATTTAAAAGCCTTTTAAAGAACAGGTTCTTCTTCCAATAATTGACAGGCAAGACAATACCAGAGGGGGAGGCTAGGTAGAGAGGGGCGGAGGTGTAGATTGCTCTATATAAAAGCTGCTAAATTATGTTGTCAAAATTATAGCAACATTTTTTTTTGCTCAAAAGCCTTGAAAAATCACACTCCTCCAGTCCCAGACTTCTGGATTTTGTTTGTTTTGTGCAACCAGCCTAAAACTTCATGTCATGAAATCTGTTATAATTGGAAGCACTTGTTGGATTCAAAATCAGCCTAGGACCAGGAACCCAAACATGTGACTGAAAACATTGTCTCTATTTTTGCACATAACCACAAGAATAAAAAATTTTGGCTGCTGCTGGTGGTGTGTAGGCTGGATCTTTGCTTTCATCTTGTTTATTTCCCATTCTTTGACAGAGTTTCTTGTGAAAAGTAACCTATCTGGAGATCTGGAAAGCGCACTCTAAGCTGATGTGATTGGACACTTTTGACAGTGGGAAAGCCACTGACTACAGGCTCTTCAGTTGGGAATGGTCTCCATTGAGAACAACATTCAGTAACTTGCTGAAACAAGAGTCTCAGCTCTACATTTCAGTTGATAGATCTAGTTTATTGACTTCTCAGTATCTCTTCTACACTATAAAATTCTTTCTCTTTCTTTCTTTCTTTTCCTTCCTTCCTTCCCTTCTTCCCTTCCCCTCTTAAGGTTTAGTGACCTGTTGTCTTGTGTGATGGCTTTGGTCTTGGAGAGAAGGAAATCTGTGTCAAAGATATATTCATGACCAAATTCATACTATCTCTCAGATACTAATTGTTGCATGTGAAAAGCACAATGTGGTAGCTCTCCCTTTGGTCATTTCACAGTAAAAAATTTGCTCTAGAAGGAAGAAGCTGGAAATTTTATTTAATTTTCTACTTGAAACATTCTGATGTATTTATTTTTTTCAGGATATTTACTCTTCACATGCAGCATGCCAAGCTGCAATTAATTTCTTGCTGTAGTCTTCATGTCCCATAAAGCCTATATATCTCAAGCATTTCAGAATTGAAGATGCATTTGGAACATGACATGAAATATAATCAGAATTTCTGTTCACTCTTCCACATGTTGCATCATTTATTAACACTTTCCCTTCATAACAAGTCTAGATGATGAAGCTTCTACAAAATCTGTCTGTCTGACCAGCCACCTGTCTGTCTCCCACGTACCAAACACAAAGCAAAGCTCAGTAGCTTGTTTGCACTTTTCAGCTTTGGCCCTTACAGAGTGTCTTATTAAAGTGAGAAAACAAGCAACCCTCCAAAAAAGGGCTGAGAAAACAAGAATATGTCTTGCATGAACAAGAGGGAGAGACTGAGATGCTTTTTCAGCTTGTGATGTTCAGCTGTGCAACAGGCATTGCGTGCTGTTGTGCTTTATGGCATCTCTCTGCTGGAAAGGCTGATTAAAAAAGAAGGGTAAATTCATGCTGTTGTTATCTGATGACATTTCAATAAACCTACAGTGTTTTTATTATTTTGAAGAAACCTTTCTAAGAGTAAACTGTATGCTTTAAGAAACATACACGTGATACTGCATGAGTTGAAAGCCTTGATATTGTTGACAGGTAGATGAATAGACTGCAGTCTCTTCAGGCTGCGATGCAAGGAAGAAATTGGTCTGGAAATCTGCTGAAGAAAGGGACTGTTTGGCACTCTTTGGTACAATATGAGCAGCTCACCCTCCTATATGTATCTGGGGTAATGTTTGAAGAATAGAATCATAGAATTGTAGAATGTCCTGAGTTAAAAGGGACCCTCAAGGACTGTCAAAGTCCAACTCCTGACCCTGCACAGCACAACCCCTGGAGTCACACCATGTGCCAGAGGCTGGACAAGCCAAGTGACCTCAAATGCTTCTCATATGATTTTCCCTCTAGACCCTTCACCACCTTTGTAACCCTTCTCTGGATGCTCTCTAATAGCTTTGTATCTTCCTTGTATTTTGGTGCAAAAAACTGCACACAGGGCTCAAGAGAAGGCTGCAACGGCACAGAATAGAGTGGGGGCAGTCACCTCTCTCCACCCATCATTCCAGAATTCCTGGGAGATTTTGCAGAAAAGTAATATTATGTGTGCGCACACACACACACTCACACATATATGTACAGGCACCTTTTCTGGGACTACAAAGGAGGTTTTTATCCACACTTTTTGAGCATTGTGCCTTAAATTGCTTTCATACTGACCCAACTTTTCAGAGCAGTCCCTTATCCATAGAGATAAATAAATTTCATCTATTTGGTCAAATATGTGGATGCTTCCAAGATTTTTTTTAACAATGATCCTAATTAGCTACCTTTCAGCAATGATCCTGATCTAATAGTTTTTTGCTAATTTTTGACCAGTCTGCTGCTGTCAAATCCAGCAGTCTTTTGAAGGCAGGCAATAAATTGTGTTTCATCATTGCTACTGTCCCATCTACCAGCTTTATTTTATGCCCTGATGACAGGAAACACTGCAAAAATGAATGTGATTTAAATAACTGTATTTTTTTACAAATTCAAATGTACACAGTATTTCAAAGCTAAATAATGCCCTGACAAGTAAGAACGGTGCCTGGCATGTAACTGAGAAACTAGTCTTGAATGGTATTGAATTTCTGGCCAATTCTGAGTTCTATTTTCTGGTGAGGCAGACCTGATGTTGATGTTCCTGACACACTGGGTACAGATATCATTTGTTTTCCTCTTAGTCTTGCACTTAACCTAGCTCTGGCTGGAAACTGTCACCAGTGTAAATGAGAGCAACCTTTGTTTTTTCGCCTCAGGTTTCTGCATCTTGTGTTGTAAGCCAAAGCAGTCCCAGCTGCCACTTTTGGAAGAGAATTAAAGTCACATTGTGACTGATCCAAGAATCAGACCTGGAATGTGTAAGCCTGTTTTTGTCTACTCAAGCACCTATGTAACAAAGCATGGCCTTTCTGAAATATTGAAAAATATATTTTCATATGTTCATGTTCCTGTTCAAGAATCACTTTGTTACCTGTAAAATAATTTGCCATCAATCTGTGAAGAATGCCGGCTTTATTCCACTAAATGCTACACCCCTCCCAACAAAGTGTCAGGAGTATCTGCAAAGGAAGGATTATGATCAAAGAAGCACTTCTTTTGTAATGAGATTACTTCTAACATTATGCTATAATCATATGTGCAGGGTTACCAAATAATTTGCCTTTACAGTAACTCTTATGACAGTAAGTACCAAAGTAATAATTTATGTCTGCTACAGTTTGTAAGCTGTTGTCAAACAGATAACCTGTCTGCAGGCTCAGAACTGGTATCTCCTGCTGTTCAGCTCAATGGACAAGGGGGTTTTATTCATGGAGGCACTCTCAGTAGAATATAGGTTCAGACTGTGCATGGAGGTGCTCTAATACTTGTAGAAAAGCAGTCAATTCTCTCTGAATAGCACTTATATTAGCTACTGGAGATGAGTGTCTGCTTTTTTGTTTTCTTTTGAAAGAACATAATTTTTTCTGCATAAATTCTGTTAATGATTTATACTTTGATACTTCATTCTGTGTTTTGTTTCGTTGGGTTTTTTTGGTTGAATTTTTGTTTGTTTAATTTAAATGTCTTCCTTAAATAAACCAACTGTCATATTTTTTTGTCACTGGAGATGGAGAAGTTAATGGGTTATTTCTCACCCATTGGCTCTGAAACAAATAAGACCTTCCATCAGATAAAATAAAGTGAGTCAAACTCAGTGCCATGATAGATCACTTGATTAACCAGGAGGGAGAGCTGTTTCTTTAGTATGAATCACCTGCTGGTCAAGATGAGGACTTATAAATTCCTCTTCTTTAGATTAGGAGTTTATGTGTGAGATAAATCCAAACAAATACTGCATACTGGAATAAAGTTATGAACACCTTGAGGCTCCACTGTAAAAATCTGCTGGCTGTTGCCCAGTAAAAGGCTTTCAGTACAACTGTATCTATGCTATTTACCAAGCAGGAGGTGAGCAGAGGATTCCAATAGTTAATTACTGTGCTTGCCTCGATTATGCCCCTTCACTCCTTGCTGGCATTCATTAAGGCTCAGATATTTCAGTCATTGTTCATATTAAGGAGCACCATCAAATTCCCCAGGTTTAGGTGTGCATTGAAGTCTCTTCTAATCTAGTGGCATCTAGTCTGGGGCCTGTGAGCTTTCCTAGTGCTCACTTTTTATGTCTTTGTTTGCTGGCTATATCCTGACTACATTTTAAAATTAGGGCCAGGCTTTTCCATCTCCTGATATTCCAGGATAAGAGGAATTGAATGGGATATAAGCTGTAGGGACTAATGTTTCCAGAACTTTTTTCTGGTGCAAGCAATATTTTACATTTTTGAGGTGAAGGACTGCCAAATATTAAATATTATGAATCAAATTTTCACTTCTCATTGAAATTAAATCAAAAGGGCAAATTTGTCTGAATATGTCTTCTCCCAAGTAAGAAATGATAGAATGAGATGAGATGAGATGGCCTCAGGTTGCACCAGGGAAGGTTGAGTTCAGCCATTAAGAAAAATTTTTTTGCTAGTAGGGTTGCCAAGCATTGAAAGAGGTTGCCCAAGGAAGTGGTGGAGTTGATATTCCTGGAGGCATTTGAAAGATGTGTAGATATTGTTTATTGGTGAACTTGGTAGTGCTGGCTTAGCAGCTGGACTCAATGATCTTAGAGGTTTTCCAACCTAAATGTTTCTATGATTCTATGATTTAATCATTCTATGTTAATATTTCTCCCTGCCTGTTTTTCTTTTCCTCTGATGCAGAATTTAATTAAATTAATTCAAGAGTTAAAAAAAAAAAAGTTAATCTAAATAGCAATTAATTTCTGAGTTCTGTTTTTTAACATTTTACAAGGTAGATTTCTTGGTTCCAAGTAAAGATTTAATGTTTATATTTTCTTTATGACAGTTTTTTAAAGGATTTTGTTTTTAAGCATTAATTGTTTGTTTTTTGAGTAGTTTTTTATGATATACTTTCAGATGATCAACATTATAATTATCACCTAAAATTTAGCCTCAGCAGCGGTACTGATACAGAACATTATATTCTGAATGCTCACTTTAAATTATAACTGTTTTTGACAGCTGTGCTACCAAGCATTATCTAAGCAAAGTAAATGTATAGGATATTCAAGTGTGTGCGTTGATGTTTTTAAACCCAGTCACTCAGAAATGAAGCTTTTTCTCAAGCATGAACTGAACTGGTTTGCTGCATATTCTGTAGAGCATGTCTGTGCTCAGTTGTAGAACACAGGCTGGTTTCCTATAAAGGTGCCATATGAAGGGCTACTTCCTACTGCTCTCAGGTGTTCTGGCAATTGAGGACTCACTTTTTGCTATGGCAATGAAACCTTCATAACACTGATGACTTCCAAATAGAGCAAATTAAAGGAAACAGACTTTTTATGAGTCATACACGGAACATTTTGCTAGCTGAGACCAAGCTGATGATGCTTCTGAATACACTGGGGTGCATTGTGCCTTTCTGGTTAAAAAAACCCCAAGCCAATTACTTCAAATGTGTGTAGCATAAACACTGAGAGATTTCTGACTATGTAGGTGAAGCTGCTGATATACCAGAGCAGATAATATTATTGACTTTTTTGCTGTCTTTGACAGGTGCCCCATAAATATGTGTTACTTGTTGCTTATAGTTCAGCTTATTGGCTAGGAATCAAAATTTACAGGACCAAATCCCACACTTTGAGGCATTTGCTCCTTTGAGGCCACTCAGGTGGCTGAGAGAAAAATACACACCTTCTAGGCAGAGAGATGGGAAGGGTACTTCTTTCCCAGCTGTGCCTCCCAAGAACTGACCCATAATGCTGGCTTTAGGAAGCAGTGAGTATGTGCTGCCAAATATGTTTTAGTGGCACATGACTGTTTTCTGAAGTTGCTGCTTGCTGTGACCCATGGAGGCTTTTAAGCTAATCCATGTTTACCTATCGTAGCATCTCTCCAGCTCTGGAGACTCATCTTTTTGACTGTTTGTTTTTGGAGGATGAAAACTGGTTTGAGTCCTTTATTTGTCTGCTAAAATCAGAGGAATTGGTAGAGTGCTATAAAATTGGAAACTTGGACTTTATCTTCCATTTACAAAGACGAACATTTCTATTTTTGTTCCAGAGAAGGCAACATTTGCAGCTGACTGGAGGAAGAGGCCAGATCTACTCAAAGATGTTGAGAGGCACTAATGCATGGAATGACCAGTTTATGGAACAGGATGAAGGATGAAAAACAGACAATTGTGCCAAGAGAAATTGTTTCAATCACTTCATGTGCCTTGAAGTGTTCTGCATAAACTTAAATGTGGGATGGGAGAAAGAGGGTTTCTGCTTTCTTAACTGCATTGTAAATGTAACAGGGAGAGTGATTTATGGACTTGGTGCTTATCATCTGTAGCACCTAAAGCCAAATATTGAAGTCTTCTGTGTTTCACACAATCGTACTTGCTTCATCCAAGAGTCCATGTGTGAAGGATGGGATAACAACACTTGCGAAACTTCAGGAACACGTAGTAATAAACCCTCAATTTTCTTTGTTTCCCAAACTATTGATGTAGCAGTATGTGTCCATTCTGGTCAGTGGAAACGGTTTTTGCAGGTTGAATTATCCTTTGTACTGTGCACCACTATTATTTTCCTCTGGAGTCTTCCCACTATAGAAAATTCTGTGTTTTTGTCTCTTTGTATCATTACAGTTGTGAAATACGTGCCTGGATTGGTGAGCTTTGAGTCAGATTTTCTGCTCCTTTATGCTGCTTTTCATGCCTTTCACCTTTACTGACTTCAGTAGTGCACGAACTCAGAGGCTTTACTTAAATGGACAAATTCTGCTTGTGTTTGTGTAGTGATGAAGGCCTGGGTATTCCTTTGGGTGAAGGGGAGTGTCACTGAGGTCGAGGAAACAATCATAACTACTTAGTTTTTTGACTGGTGGTATGCAGTCAGTGTTGCTTGTGTTTCTGTTGTGCCACGGTTCATCTCTAGATGCAGACCTGAGGTAGGATGGACCAGGAGGGATAGTGAGCACGCTTGCTGGAGCTGACAGCTGTCAGAAGAAATGTTTGTTGGAAACAAATGATTGTCTCAACTTGCTGATGACCTTCAGTTGCTGTTTATAAAACACAGCTTGACTGATATGTAATTGTATCCTGAAAAATTTGTTTGCTCAAATTTTAAAGGAAATAGTTATTTTTTATTCTGTTACTTTTGGTACAGTAAAGGCAACAAAATATTGTTTAAATGGAGTACCTCAATGATGCAAAAAATGAATCAATCTTTTACAGCAGTGCCTGTCTCTCTAATGGAACCTCCCAGAATGGATGAGCTTCTGTTTCTTGCTGCAAGTGTAAGCTATCATGTAGAGGAGCTATTGCTCTATCAGAAATCATGCCTAAGCCTGTTATTCCAAGAAGACAATTTTTAATAAAGAAGTGATTTCTTATTTTAGGGTCTTGGTAAATAAACACATAAAAAAAGGGGTTCATGCAGAGACATGGCCATAATTCTGGGTAGGAAGCTATGGTGCTAGTTTACTTAATTTTGTTTTAGAGAAGGGGACAGAATTAGGCATGAGCAACAAATCTATACAAAGTCATTTATCAAGCTTTGCTGGTGTCACTGTGATGTCTTTGAAGGTAGACTGCTTCATTTCTTACATTCTCTGATCTGGACGAGAGACTGCTGTTCTAAATTTCAAACATTGAGAAAGGCAATGTGCAAACAGCTGGCACTAGCTTTTAGTAAAAATTCAGGAATGTGCTAACACAGGAATAGAGCATCTACAAATTATTTTGACATGCCACACAGAGGTCGGCTTCCCTGTAGTGATTGTGCTGCAAGATTTTACTGTCTTTTCATCATCTTACTGAAGATCTTGGACACTTAAAGATGCATGGTCAATAGATGGCAGCAAGTCATTTAGCCTGACTCTTACCTCTTCTGGGCAATCCTCTGTGCACAATCAGTGCTTACCTTCTTCTTTTGAGAAACACCTCCTTCTTCCTTTCTATTCTAAAGGCTGCAATGAGATGTATAAGCCAATGACAGTTAATCATATATTTCATCAAAGAAATATCCTGTTGCAGATATCTGGTGTGTCTGTTTTTTTAAACTCCCTAAAATTATAGTTTAACCTCCATGTTTCTTCATTCCAACAATTATAAACCCCTTTAACTGGGATCCAGAGTGATAAGAATTGGTGATTTCCTGTGGAAATGCTTTATCAAGGCACAGCAGAGGAGATGGTGCTAGAGGGGAACCTCTGCACCTTACATTGTTACCCCCGTGAAGACCTTATATGTTCTCATGGCAGTGAGTGCAACTGGCAGGAAGAGAGAGTTGATGACAGGAATTTACTGAATGAAGAAAAAAGCAATAATTCTTCAAAGTACAGGAGCTGAAAATAATGTTGCTCACAGAAATTTTTCTTCTAGGCACTGCAGTAAAAACTCATTATATCTCCCAAACTGACTGCAGTTCCCAAAAGGAGTTTTCATCTATTAGTTTAGTTTAGGAGCTTCGACACCAGGCTTTCTCCCAGTCATAGTGCTGCCTCTGACACTGATCTTTTGTGCAGCTTTGAAAATGGATGAGAAAATCTTTTGATGAAATCTGTAGGCATCTAGAAAGTGAACCAGTATATGACCCACTGCACAATCTTTCTCCTCTGTAATCTTTACTGTTCCCAGGTATTCCAATATAATTCTCTTAGAGCAAGAAATTCCTGTGAAGAAAGATGAGGGAGAGGCACGCTGTTTTTATATTAATCTCTTGCAAAGCTAATTGTGATTACAGTAGAAAATAATTATTTCCTCAGTGATATTGCAAAATCAAGCAACTGGAAAATCACTGCCAAACTTTTAAATATTCAAGAACTACCTTTTTGCTGAGTGATTGGTGGTGTTTTGCTTTGAGTTCATACATGCCTAATAATTATGCTGACAATATTGACACCTTTGAATATTTTCATAGAAAGTTAAGATTCATTTGAGAAAGGATAGGTAATATCACATTCTAAAATTAAAGATGTAATGATAAAACCTTGAGTTTCACTGTTTAGTTATTAAAAGTGCATTTATTTAAGAGAAGTCTGAGAAATATGTTTTACATCCTTATTTTATTTTATGTATGTGTCTTACTTTACAGCTGTTCTAAGGGTTTGATACTTGAAAGATTTATAAAACAGAGCTATATAAAGAATATTTGAAAACAGCATCAATAATTTCTTACATGACTACAGTAGCAGCATTATTTTGGAGATCTTAAGGCATATATTCAAATGGTAGTTAATATAGGACTCTTGTGAGGAGAATAATTATTAATATGTTCATATTAGCAGTGAGTAAACTAGTCACATAGCATTTCCTAACACTACTGGGAATGCAATAATAATGCCTGCTCGACCAACTGGGTAAAGTTCTGGTTTGGTAGATAAGAGGAAGGCAGTGGATGTTGCTGACCTTAATTTCAGTAAGGTCTCGCATAAGATCCTCACAGACAAGCTGATGAAGTATGGGTTGGAGGAGCAGACAGTGAGGAGGATTATAAACTGGCTGAGTGGATGGGCCCAGAGGGTGATGATCAGTGGCATGAAATTGGAGGCCAGTAACCATCAGTGTACACCAGGGGTCAATACTGGGTCCAGTGTTCACGATCTTTGTTAATGATGGGGAAGATTGTGCCCTCAGCAAGTTTCAAGATGACACAAAGCTGGCGGGAGTGGCTGGTAGGCGCTGCCTTCCAGAGCGGCCTCATCAGGCTGGAGAAATGGGATAGCAGAAGCCTCATGAAGTTCAACAAGGAGGAATGCAGTCCTGCACCTTGGGAAGAATAATCCAAGGCACCAGTATATGCTGGGAACTGCTCAGCAGGAAATAAGTTTGACAGAAAAGAACTTGCGGGGTTCTGGTGAACACCAAGTTGAATATCAGTGCCCAATGTGTCCTTGCTGCAAGGAGGGTGAGAGGGATCCTTGTCTGCCATAGGCAGAGCATTGACAACAGGGAAGCGATCCTCTTCCTCTGTCAGCGCTGGTGGGCCACACCTGGACTGCTGTGTCCAGCTCGGGGCTCCACGTAGGAGAGACAGGGACATATGGGGGGACACTGAGAGAGATGGGACAGTTCAGCTTAGAGAGCAGTCTCAGTGGGGGAATCTCTATCTCACCCTACCAGAAGGGAGGGTGCCAAGAGAATGGGGCCAGGCGCTGTTCAGTGGGGCCCAGTGACAGGATCAGAGGCGATGGCAACACTGAGGCTCGGGAGGCTCCCTCTGAACATCAGGAACAATTTTATTAATGTTAAGGAGACTGAGCAGATGTTGCCCAGGGAGATTGCGAAATCTTCCTCCCTGGAGATATCCTAAAGTTGTCTGTACATGGTGCTGGGCAGGTGTCTCTAGGTGGGCAGGCTTGAGCAGGTGGTTGAGCCACATCACTTCTCGAGGTCACTCCCAACCTCAACCATTTTGTGGTTTTAACTAGGATTCTTTACTCAGTCTTTCTCTAACATCATATACTCTGTATAATCCATATGAACCTGGATATTTTTCATGCTGTGTTTCCATGTTTCTTACTCTACTCATATTCTGGAGTAATATACACTTTTTAGGATAAGTTCTTTTTTTTTCTTCTCAAAGTTATACCGTTTCTTCTTTGTACTTCCTGCTTACACACTGGTTTTCCTCCTTCCCTCCCTTCTTCCTCCATCTGTGTGGATTCATTTTCCCTATCATGATATTTTTGGCTGTTCAAGGTGCCCACCCTGCCTTTCTTTTTCAGTCCTTTCTTGCCTGAAAGTCCAAATCTCACATCTACCAACACAACTGTTTTCTTCCTTTTCTTCCTTCAACAGCAGAGATCATCTCTCCAGCTTGTCCCTCCCTCTATCCCACTCCACTCTCCCCATCCCTGCTCTTAAGTCTCCTTGACATTTTTTCCCAAGCCTTTGCTCATCTCTCCTCCTGCTCCCTGTTTGGAATATCTTCTAAACCAAATCACTCATCTCAGCTTTGTCACTAAACAAGATTTCAGAAGAAATAATTTAAAAATTAATAAATGAAAGTATTTTCCACAGTAGCATAAGCACTGAGAGTAGGAAAGGTTGTGCTATTATGATAATAACGAAAAATAAAACCTATCTCTGGTCGTGTCAGTGTGTCTGGTAGCTTCAGTTTCTCTCATATCACACTGACATCTGCTTCTTTTTTTTTGTGTTGAGGAGTGCCTCTGGCTTCTGCTGTCTGCCTGGGAGAAGGAGGAGGGCTTAACATGAGCAGTATGGCTTGAAATGAGCAGTCTGACTTTGCCAGCTGGAGTCTAAATGCCCCCTTCACTTGTCCCCTAGGACATCTTTGTTGTGACTTCTGACATGGCACTTTGGGGTTTATTATTATCACCTATTTTATCACATCTTTGATAACTAGAGCCCCCTCTCACCTCCAGGTTACTTTTTCCTGTTTGTCTCTTCTGAAGATGCAGTGGTAAAATCCCAGAGTGGGGTGTAAACTGAAGCCTTTTCTACCCCTTTATGTGATTGTTCTAAGAGAATTCCTTTGTGGGATTCTGTCCCCCACTGTTTGGGGCTCTTTGATATGATTCTCTCTCTCTCACACACGACTCCTAGTCTTGCAGTTGATATTGATGGATTAGTTTCCATGTCATGTTTCTTTTCTTTTCTTTTTAACCTGTGTTTGGTGCAGAACCTCAGGACCTGAGTAACCTGAGTCCTTGCTTTGGTCTAAATCTATCAAGGTAGACCTTTAGGCAGCTACTACACTAGTAGTAGCTAGTATAATAGGATTAATTGCTCTTTTTATCAGCATTTGGAGAGGATGTAAATTTGGGGGCAGCCTTAAACAATTTGCAGCTCATCAGGAATCCTGGAAAGAGGGAATTATGGAAGGAGAGTGTTCCATAATAAAGAAATGTGGGAAACCTTCCTTTTGCCTCTGACAGTCCTTCTGACTTTTTCAAATGCTGAGTCAGTGCTTAATCAAGCACCAGTTCTGCGAAAACTCACAGGCATGAGGCACATGAATCAGCTTAGAGTACACACTGGCAAGGACGCTCTTGGATTTTGGTAGGGTCGGAGCCCAATTTAAGAGTAATCCTGCTGACCACTGGATGTCACTGCGACACTGCAGGAATGAAAACTAAGGCAAGGATTTTCAAAAGTATCCAAAGGATTTAAGAGCACGAATCCTTACGACCATCATTTCAACTTTGGGAATTTCTCTAAAATTAGCTGTTAGCCTATATGGCACTGGTGAATAGTGAGCTTTAATTTTGAGAGTTAGACACTCTAATCTATCAAAAAGGTGTAGTTACACTAAGAAGTATGTGTGTGTCTCAGAAAGGGGATTCCCAGAAAGGATTCTAGTTGCACTGTTTTCTGTCACTGACACAAGGAAGATTTTGATGATAAATGAAATTAAATTATATCATTCAAATTAAAAAAAAAGGCAGGACTGATGGAGATTTCAAGAGCTTGGTTAATCTACTCCACTTTAGAGCTAGAATCAGATAATGTCAGTGCTAATTTAATTTACTCATCACCTCCAGTATTTCATAACCTCATCAGAAAAGAAACCTGATTTCTTTGCTGGTATTTCAGGTTATGATTTCCAAACTTTCTATTCTTGTTCTTCCCCTTTTCAAAGATGCAAAGAAAGCAAATAAAGAGTTGTAAGGATGTATACTGCCATATAAAACAGCCTTATATACACATAAAATAGCTATATTAGGAAATAATAGTAAAAAAATTGAATTCTACTAAGTAAGGAAAAGAGCAGTCTGGGACATTGGACTACTTAGCCAATGGCAGAAAATGGAAAACTAAAAAATGAAGATACACATTGAACAGGTCGCTTGAATTTGAGATGATTCTTTCACCTTTAGGTTATTGAAAGGAAACCTTACTTGGAGAGTTGGAGAAAAGGCTGCTGATAGTAACAAAGCACTTTTTGTGCAAGACCTATGGGACTTAAATTATGAATGATTCATAAATATGAAAGTCAAGTTTGGTCTTTAGTTAAGATTGTGGTGCAAGTGGGTGTCAGGGCTGTGCACATCCTGCACACACAATCCATGAATTCCTCTCACACTGCAGGAACATCCCACCCAGCCTCTGCATACATCAGGGCTGGCTTGAGGCAGTGGCCAGCTTGAAACAAGAAAACCTTCACACCTGAGTATTTGACTGTTACGTGTGCCCAAATAATTTTGAGTTTCAAACCTCAAAATTCAAAACTCATGTTTTGCCCAACATGAGCTAAAACAATTTTAGACAGTTTTTGACATTCCCTAAGACAGCTCCTGATACGTGTAGTCCAATTTTTATCCTTAAAGTTGGAAATTCCTATATTTTCAATGAAGATGGTTTTTGCTTGTTTTATGTTGACTCAGTTATTTGGTTTCTTCCTGATATGTGGAAGAGCTCTATAATTCCTAAAAGCTATGATGTAGGTATGGTTTATTTTAGTGTTGAGGTGCATGGGGATAATTCTTTTAAAAATATGTGTATTGAAATTTTAAATTATTGCTCTATTTATTTCTAAAAGTTTGGAATTATAGAATTGCTTAATCTATATTAATTTTTTAGTCTTGCCTAGTCTTACTTATCTTTGCTTTATATTTAAATGAGTTGAGATTATTTTTTGCGCTTGCGCCCCCCCCCCAGTTCCAGGGTCGTCAGGGGTCTGTGATGAAGGCTTTTAAACTTTTCATTGTATTTGAATTTTTTAACTTTGTTTTTGGAGCATGTGTCTTGGTTTCTTGGGCCCATTCCAGGCCTTGAGATAAATTTTTGTTGGTTTAGAGGTTTGGTGCTACTACTTATTATTGGTGGCTTTGCACCCCTCACCCTGTTTGTAAGTTTTGGCTTCACTTATTGCAAACTTAGTTTGCAATTTGCGAGTACAGTGAATATTAGGCATTTTTACTGTCCAGTTGATTTCTTTAATTTTCAATTCTTTGTCTCACTCCCTTGATTCTTCCATTGCAATATAGATAGCAGAAGTAATTTTCTAACCTTAGAGACAATGGCAGCTTTTTAAGTCTAAGTAATGTCTTTCATAATCTCTCTTCATTACTTTTTATTCACCTTCGGACAACTGTGAATACTGCCATGACTTAGTTATTGTATGGCCGCCAAGATTCTGAAGTTTCTCTCTAATTTCTCCTTGGTAAAATTAGAGCAATTTATGCAAGTATAAATTGTTGTGACTCCACTAGAGTTTTTGGCCTGTGGTTAGTATGTTGCTGTGTATTTTAAAATGTTTTAAGAGTTGCAGCCACAACAGAATCTCCTAGATTAGCTAGTCTAAAGGATAATTGCTTGACATGATGCTTATTAGCAGAATTTCACAGATGGTCAAGCCTGAGTTGTACTAATTGCTCAAGTTAAGCTGGAATTTGCTCTGATACAAATGATATTGATACAGTAGTTAAATTTTTTCGCAGCTCAGAAATTGAATAATCATGATCCTGTAGAAGGGAAGCCAAAACTGAGATTGTGAATATTTTATTGCTGGATTACTGGATATGAATTCAATACTAAATGGGTAAATTGTTTAATGAAAACTAGACTCTTGTGGGTCACATGCCACAAACAGCCTGAGCTGGAAAGTAGATTAAAGGTTAAAGTCAGGATTCAGTTCAAGAGGGAGATTAGAGATGTGGTTGGGAATGGGGTTGGAAATGGACATCCAAAGGAAGGTCAGGGAGCCAAGAGATTTTTGCTCAGAGAAAATTTATGTTGTGGGTCAGAGGTGGGGTCTTAGTCCAGACTTAAGATGGGAAGTAGCATTCGGGTTTGGATTTGGACGGAATGGAAGGGAGAGCCTGGAGATGTGGTTGGAGTGGTGATTAAAATGGCAGAAAAAAATATGTTTCATCTGAATGAAAGAGATTTATGGAAGATAAAGAGGTGTCAGGACCTTTTATTCAAATGGAGGGATGGGCAATATTTGAACAAGACAACAACAGGGATATTGTATAGAAATTATTTTAGGAAAGGTTCTGTTAAATGTCAGTGCCGTTAAAACATATAACCAAATGATATTGTGTTTTTACTGTTTTTATACTGTGAAAATGATAGAGGACTTGCCTCATAAAAATAATAAGAAAAATCATTATGGTGAGTTTGTGGAAAAGAAGAAATATATACACTTTCTTTTATGAGATGGTAGAAGTAGTAAATCTGCTATAGGCAATACTTTTCTATCATATGTATTTGGTCTTCTTTCATATTTGTTCTAGCTTCCTGCAATCTGATCAGCTTTTAAGGGGCTGCCAGTTCAACAGAAAATATAAATTTTGTTACTATAAATTATGCTGCACCTGAAAGCACAAATTTCTCATACAGAAGTTTTTCAGATTGAATGCTATATATCTAAAGAAAGGCTGGGAGGGAAGGAGTGAAAGGATTTTTGAAAAGCTTTTAGAACCATTACCTTAGCACAGGGCTCCCTTCTTTCGTGGAAGAGAATAAAACCATTTTGCCAGAAGAAATTTTCCCTTAAATCAGCACCTGAAAATTTTCAAGCTGACACTTCTCAACCTTTAAAAAATGCTGTTTAGAGACAGTCACAATTATCTCCCAAACAAGCATTGCAGTTCTCAGCTATCCCAATAAGACAGGGTGTGAAAATGGGCAATGGAATTCCCTAAAAGCCTTGGAAGATTTATAGTAACAATCTAAAAATCAAATAGTAGCATTTCCTTTGCAGGTTTGGTAGCTGCAGTATAGACACAACTATCCTTTGCATGTGCAAGGGCTTTGTTTAAGCTTTTTGTCTTTTTCCAGGCTTGGCTGATGCCAAGATAGAGTAGCAGCTATCATGTTTTGATATCCTGTTTGGCAGCTTCCTTACAGACCAATAGGACAGCTTAGCTTAAGAGTCCTTGGAGGGATGTGGAGGCAATGAGTCCTCAGGTGGTCCTTGGGGCTGCAGTCTGGCACTGAGCAGAGCAGGAGCTGTTTCATTATACTGTGCTCTACAGGGACTTAGGTATCTGTTTCCCTGTGTAAGGAATGAGTGAATGAACTAATTAATCATTAATTTCATGCCTCTCAAGCGTGAAGTTGTCTGACACTCACAAAGCCAAGGAATTGACTCTGCTCTCCTTTACACCTTGTTTAACCTAATGAAACAGCAATGCTTTTTCTCCTTTTAATATAGGAGAGAGTTCAGAATGGGCCTTTAACTTTCAGATCACCTTAAAGGGAAAGCAACGTTCCCCCAGAATTTTTTCAGAAGACTTTACAGAGATGCAAGAAAGCTCTGTGTTCTGCTCAGATCCTGACGCATGTTGGTCCCCAAAACTGCCATCATGAGTTAAGTACTTATTCGCTCAAGTAAGGCGTCCATTCTGTCACCAAAGGAAATTTGATGTTTGATTGCCACAATCTGGTTAGAAACAGCATTC
Source organism: Phainopepla nitens (assembly GCA_013400175.1). Taxonomy (NCBI): domain Eukaryota; kingdom Metazoa; phylum Chordata; class Aves; order Passeriformes; family Bombycillidae; genus Phainopepla; species Phainopepla nitens. Next base: position 374,195 of record VXBQ01008253.1, on the reverse strand, counting down.
TTGTGTGGAGTATACAAAAGAGTGGTGACTGATGGCTCAGAACCATATTATGACTTATATTAGGGAAGTCTGCAGGTGACCTTTACCAAGATTTTCTACTTGCTGTTTTTGAGTATTGATCACATGTGATTATTTCTGAGGTTCTGCCCAGCATGCAAGGGTCAGTTCCACAGCTGGTGACTGTTACAGGTGGGTAACAGGGATGGTGGTGACATACCATGCCATATAGGCTTGTCTCAGCTGGTCATGGGCTCCTGTCTGCTGCTTTGGTCTGCTGGATGTGTGGCCTGAGCACATTTCAGCCAGGAAGAATTCATAAGCTGAGTGTTGCCTAGACACCAGACTCATGCAGAGGAGGAACAGGGGCCAATACTGGGTTTATCGCAGGTTTATCTTTAGTTACTGGAAGGTTGCAGGTTTCCCTGAAGCCTTCTCTTTTCCAGACTGAACAACCCCAGCTCTCTCAGCCTCTCTTTGAATAGAGAGGTTTCCCATCCCTCTGATGATCTTCACTGCCCTTCCCTGGACCCATTCCAACAGGATTGGGTGATGTGTAGATAGATTAAATCTTTCAAAAGCAAAGAAAAAAATATCTTTTCTTGGGTTTTCTGAGACATTCCACTCTGCTTCAATGGAAGAGAGTATGATGATTTAAGGCACTTTAAGGCATGATTGAGTCACCCCTTGGTGAAGCCTGGACCCCTGGCTGGTACTACTTTGTTCCAGGCACCTTTCCAGTATCCCTCCTGAAGATGGGAAGGATGTTCATGAAAGAGGTGCAGAGGGTGCAAGGGCTCCCCTTATGCTCTGGCCACACTCTAGTCTGACTGCAGTCCTTGAGATTTATGGGGATTTAGGCAGACTTCATGTCCTTTGCTCTCAGTGTCTCAGATGGAAATGAGATTTCATACTTACAACTTCCTATGTTTTCATTTCCTCATCAAATATTTGTTTGTTTGTTTGTTTAGTCCCCTCCCTTGAAAATCTGCTTGTGTTTTGTATATTTATTCTTCCTGGCAGGTGCTTAAGAGACTGGTTGAGTAAATGACAAGACACAACTGAGTTTTTCTCTGACTGTCACAATCCTCAGGACATGCAAGGTCAGGTCTTTGCTGTAGAAGAAGCTGACTTAACAAGGTACTAATTTACTTCAAGGAAAGAGATTACTGATCACAGTAGATTTCTACAGCAGATGAATATGTAATTAAGAATGAATAATTTATTAAAAGTATTCAGCCTTACTATCTGCTCACAGTAAGTCTGTGAGTATTTCAGAGTGTTCTTATGTTTATCATTAGATGGCTTCTGCTATCTCCTTGTCTTAGATTTATTTTTCTGACATGTGTCCTGAACTAAAATTTGGCCATATCACTCCAAGAGTGGACAGGTGTGCAAACTCTTCTTTTGCATGTACAGACTAAAAATAAGATTTATAAAGCTTTTTGAAACATAATTTAAAATATTTTTTCCATAATTCATGGGCTTAGCATTAGCCCATAAAAGGGGAAGCAAATACAAAATGAACCCTTTAAAAAGAGCGACAGATAATAAGCAGAGCATTTGTATTATGCTTTCTGGCCAGGATTTCTAAAAAAAAAATGTATTTTATGTGTGTGTAGTGTTCTTTTTTTTTTAATTTATTTTAAAATTAGACATCTAAAATTGGTGTAGGAATATCCAATGAGAACTGTCAAACTTTCTGCTGTGGTTTAACATGCAGACAGTTAAATCCCACAGCTACTTGCTCACTTGTCTCCCCAGTGGAGTGGGGGAGAGAATTGGGGGAAAAAAAAACCTGGGGTGAAATAAAGGAAGTTTAATAGCACAGAAATGGAAAGAAAAAGGCTACTATTACTCCTCTTTCTACTGATAAAATAATTACATTACAAAAGCAAGTGATGCACAATGAAGTTGTTCTACCACCCGCTCAGTGATCCCCATCCATTTCCCGAGCAACCACCCTCAGCCACCTTTCACCCTAATCTATACACTAGCATGACATTTTATGGTGTGGAATATCCCTTGGTCCAGCTGGGTCAGCTGTCCTGGCTGTGTCCCCTCCCAGCTCCTTGTGCCCTGCAGCCTCCATGCTGGCAGGGTGGGGTGAGAAGCTGAAAAGCCTCAGACTTAGTGTAAACACTGCCCAGCAACAACCAAAACATGGGTGTGTTATCAGCATTGTTCTCATCCTAAATCCCAAACACAGCACTGCACCAGCTACTAGGATGAAAAGTAATCCTCTCCTAGCTGAAACCGGGACACTTTTTTGATTTGTAAAACTCATGAGATTTATTTAAATACATATATTTGGACATATCAGCCTAATGGTAGATTCCTGTTTTTAAACTAACATGAAAATATTGCTTAATCAGCCCTAAAAATGATCATGCTAGATAAAATGGTTCCACTCTACAATTTTTTTTTTGGCACTGTCTTGACCAAAAATATCTGGTTGGACTGCATTAGGACCTCTTCTGTGATTTCTTCACTGAAGATAAATTATATTTTTGGAAAGGAGGACATTCAGAAGGCACTTTGGTCAGTGGTAAGATGTGTTTTTGGGGAGGAGAGATGAACTACTAGAAGATGAACTACTACTAGACAATTTTTCTCAATTTTATGTATCTTTCTTTTGCCTAGAAAATGTAGGACACTTTATAATATGGAAGAAAACTAGCATTTTTTGTGTTTGTGAGCTTCTTCTTCTTCCTAATTTATCTTCCCCATGATGTCATTTTTCTCACACACTTTCTATCCAGGATTCGTCTGCCCTACTCTACTCTCACATGATTCTTCTAAGTGCACGAGCACCATTCCTCTGCTTCCTAAGGAGAAAACAATCCTCCTTCAGCAGTAACCTCCCTTTTTCACCGCTGCTTTCTGCTTGCTGAATCCGTCCTTATCCAGATCTCAAACCCCTGGAGCTCCAGCTCAGGGCTGCCCACACACTTGCTGCTCAGAGCTGTCCTTGCCCTGCATGCCCCAGATGTGGCAGTTTCTTGTCACCACTCCTATTTGATAACACCGGGTTTTTCATAATCTGCATATGCACAGCACAGGTAAAATCCCCCACTGATGTGGATTCTAGCTTTAAAGCTTAGGAATACAATCAAAAGCTCTGAAAATTTCTCTTCTTTCCTCTTACTTGCTGTTGCTGGGTTCAGGAAACCATGCTTGCTGTATCCTGCCATATCCTGGGAGATGCCAAGCCCCCTGTTCTGTGACTGCTCCTTTTTATTGACAGCTGATCTGCTACCAGGACTCTGGAGAAATGGGGACTGAAAACATAGTGTGTGTGTGTCAGTATCACCATAATGTGCCTTGTGGGGATAATCCAGCCAGGGTTGCATTCCTGGTACGGTGTCTCTTTCCTTTGCCACCTGTAGTCTACTAATTTGCTACAAGGCAGGGTTCCCTGTCACCACATCGGTGGTGGGAGCCTCTGGGTCTGTAGAGAGGATTGAAATGAAGGCACCATGTGGTGATACTGCACCTTGCTGTGCCTCAGCCATAGCATGTAACAAATTGACCTAATTGGAAAGTTGCAAATTTTTTTCCCACAGAACCCCCTCTCCTAATTTTCCATGTGAGGGAAAGGGTTTGCATTCCCTAACCAGCAGTAGGGAAGCTACTTCTTTGACTTTTCCATTTCAAATATGTAGCTTCTGGGGCAAAAACTGGCTGTGAATCAGTACTTGATGGGAGGATCACAAAGAGAGCCTTCTGATTATGTCCTCTGCCCACTGAAGCCTGTTGCAGCAAAGAATTGCTGGGTGCTGTGTGCTGAGAGTGAAGCCACATTTTTGTGATTCTCCAAGCTTCTTTCCACCGTGTTTTTTTTCCTTTTTGTTATTTAATTTGACTTTATTATGAATAGCTGTTTGAGTATTAATATTACTTATGGTACAACATGTTCATAGCAAATTGAGGAAAACTGTTGGCAGGGTTGGGGTGGAACAGTGATTTGGTGACTAACGTATTTTTTTAACTGTTTTTTTTTAAAAAATAGACTTTAATGAAATGTGTGTGAGAGTGTGTACATGTGAGAAAGGGATGAAGCACGGCACAGTTTAAATGCTGTCATATTTTACATCTAGGTTACCATTTTTTTTCTCCTACAAAAGCTGATAAAATACAAGTTCCATTTAGGCATAGGATTTATAGTTACTTTAACATATGCCCTGAAAAAATGTGTATCTACAGGGGATAGTAGTTCATGGAGAAAACAAGTTGGTGCTGAGAAGTTCAATTACTCTCCTCAAATATCAATAATGTAGCTGGAAGAAAGAAGAAACAACAGGCCACTTCCTATATCTGATGTATTCTCAAAACGTCTATAAAGGCTTGCTGCCAGCAGCAAGAAAGTAATAACTATAAATGTTGCTCAGTGGGAAGACTTAGTGATAGAGCCCCTCTGCTTGAAATTTTACCGAAGCCCTGTCAACACAGTGTAACTTTCATGTGTTTGCATTTTTATTTCTATTACAGTTTCTATTATTCTTGGCAGGTGCATGTGTTGGCAGATGAACTTGGGGTTTCCTTCCTGGCAAGGCTCTCTATCTTTTCAAGTCACTCAGTGTAAGCCTGCAGTTCTTGACTCTGAGATCTGCTGAAATACATTTTAAACATACTGTTCTAGATGGTCATAATAGCACTTCCTAAAGTCCCACTCTATTCTCCTACAGAAAGGTTAAGCAGCAGAGTAAGCAACGTAATTTTATTCCTTAAAGAGTTGCCAAAATCTTCCTGCAATTCCTTTTATTTGACAGCTATGGTTAAATTTCATAATAACAATAACAACAGCAACAATGATGATGATAATGATGATGACGATGGTGAAGAAACAGCCCCAACATGTTCTAGGTTGCTTGAGGCAAAGTGTTATGTGCTTTTTTTCCCTCTTCTTGAGGTAAAAGACCACCTGTGCCTGGTCTCAGCAGCACAAGATCTTATGTACATGAAGAAAATAGAGAACACTGTATGATAGCACTGTCACATGTGGGAGCTGAAAGAGCTTTGCCATTGCACAGGACAGCTCTTTATCAAAAGAGCTCCTAAGAAATATTTTGAGCTTACTTCTGATGGAAAGAGATTGCTGACCTGAGGTGCTGAAACAAATAGGCTGAAAACAGATTCAGCTGAATGGATGGATCTTTTTCTTTTCTAAGGAACTTGAAATGAACAGTAGTCTTCCCCTCTTCTTTTTCTTCAATTTTTATAACCATTCTCAGCTGAAGGTTTTAAAAATGTTTTTACAGTTATTTTACATATTTCAAAATAACATTTATTAGCCTAATATCTCTGATTATGCATGATGGATGAGTCACATGTAGAGTGTGCTCCTACATTTCTTCATTTGAATTCATATACATACTTACCTTGTTTGGCAGCAGTGGCATGGCTCCATGCTAAATGAAATGATCCTGCTAAGATTAACTCTCAGAGACACACCTATAGTGCAACAAGGACGTTAAGATTCGGGTTCTTCTAGATTTTCCCAATTTTTTCGTTGCAGGGATCATTACTTAACTCAAGCTCAGAAGACAAAATTGTGAAGGTGGATTGGTGTGAATCTATCTTTTGATTCAGGCAGTGAAATTTGGTGCTCCTATTGAATAAATTTATTCAGTAAGAGCACTTTTGGGGAGAGAGGGAAGAACTTTAGAGGTGGCTTATGTTAGTATTTAGTTTTGGAGAAGCAGCATGTTTCTGAAGCACATGTCCCAATTTATGTCTTGCTGTGCTGCAGTTTGCACCTGGGAGAAATTCCAGGACATGGGTCCCTGATTTCCACTGGCATAGGGATGGTCTCTGCTTGCTCAGGTGTGCTCAGTCCATACAACTATGACGCTTGACCAGAGGAACCGTCCCACAAACACCTGTAGTGTGGCTATCTGGCCCCAGTACCACCAGTTTGCTCCCCTCCCACTGCAAGGGGAAGCAGACAGAGTTTCAGTGGTGTGCAGCCAGTGTGACCCTTCATTTGGGTGGTGGGGCACATGACAGATATGCTGGAGCACTTGCCCTGGCGTTTGATTACAGTCAGGAAATCATGGTGATAACTGTTACTATAGTTTATGGTTGTTGTCAAACATCTACAAAGTGGAGATGCTCCCTGCCCACAGAGTCTGTTTTTTTGTGTGGCATCTCTGTGTGATGGTGTATATGTTAATACACCCAAATAATCCCTGAGGGGGAAAAAGAAAATCTAACTTTCAGTCTGGAAAGTAATGTATTGAAAGTCATTAATTCAAAGGTAGGTTTAGCTCCTATGGCATCTGTGGCTGGGAAGGTGCTGGAGGCCCTGCATTTTAATCTTCTGCACCTCAAGAATGTATTTCTTGCTCCCCAGATGGTTTAAGTAAGTGGCACACTTTCTGACAAAGGAGAAGTTGCAGCTGCTTCAGCTGTATTTTTTTATTATGAATCCTTACTGCATTTTTGTGTCATAATAAACACACACACACACACACACACACACACAAAGCCCTCTTTGACTGTATTACAGTAGAAACTAGAAAAAAGATCTATTAGAGTTTTAATCATTCCTCAAAAATAGGAAGGGAAGAACAACAGTTTCCAGCAATGTCTGATATGTTATCTTTAAAGATTCAGGAACTTTATGGAGTTCCTTACATTTTCTATGAATAAGAGGAATATATATTCAGCAATCAGTAACATTTTTTTTTTTTTAATCTCTGGGAATACCTGGTTTCCTGGTTAGATATTTGAAACATCTTACCTGATGTGTTTACTAAAAAAATTGTAAGCGGTCAGACTTTGGCAAAAGGAAACTTCAAAATCAGAAAATGCACTTGAGACATACATTTATGCAAGAAAAATTATACTTTGGACAATTGTCTGGTTAGGTTATGTAGAGGGTTGCTTTAAGCAGTCATGCAGGTTATCAGCTGAAATAACTTGCTTTATACATGTTGTTCTTTCATTAAAAGGTCAAATAAAATTGTGCTGGAAGCCTAGTGGGTACTTTAAATGGCTCAAAATGGCCTTTTGGGGATGATATTAGAGAGAGTCTCAAATGCAGGTTCTTTTGTATTTTTTCCCATACTCATTTTTAGGGTAAAAAAAACCATGACCAAAACCCAGATGCTGTGTTTTAATGGTGCTGTCATGCTGAGCTCTTCCTGTTTTCTGCAGTCTTTCTAGAAGATGGATACAGCTCCTCAATAAAAATGCAGAGATGTGAGTCGGTGTCCCTATATGTGATGCCTCACTATTACAAACAACCTTATCATATAACAGCTTTCCAAAGTGGTTCAAGCTCTTTTTTATGAAAAAAAAGGAAATTTGTTATTTTCTGTCCCACTGGAGGGCTTTGATCTGTGCTTTGACACTCTTATATTTTCCTGGGTATCCAGCTTAAATTAATTCCTTATTAATTTATTTATCATTTATTAATCATTATGAACACCATCCTAAAGGCTGTACTCCCTTGGAATATATACCAAAGAGGTATTTGAAGAGAGGCATATTCTCATTCAGCCTTAATTTTGCCTGACTAGACAAGACAGATTCTTGTAGCTCCTTAGTTGAGTAACCTCCTTCTTGCTCACGTGAGATTAAGAGCTTCACCAGACCTACTTTCTCACCTGCCAGTGGCTGGAGGTGGATGGACTACATTAGATGAGGTATTCTCTGTAGTCTGTACAATGTCATCAGAGTCTAGAGAATTCACCAATACTGATACATCATAGAACTGTCTTTGGCTTTGTCCTGAAAGATAAACTGCCTTAGTGACTTGCAGACACTTGCTCAGGAGATTAACAAACTTGAGTTCTTCTTTTCAGATATTTTGAATTAATGAGAACTGACTAAAATAACTCCAGCTGTCAAGTTAAAGCATATTTCAAGCTATTGTTATATTAATGCATGAGACATACTAAAATGTGCTGGATTTGAATTCTCCTGAATGTTTTCTGTTCACTCGTGTTTTCAGCCTGTTCCAGTGGGTGGCACAAGAAGCACAAAAACCAGGTGAGTTTCCATTCCAGCATGTCCCATTGGATTTCTATTTAACTATTGTAGTTCTTAGTTAAAAATAATAAAGGAGATCCAAGAGGGTAAGGAAGTGCATTCCTCAGTCTGAGTGTTTGGTATTGGACATTGTGAATGTTTAATTCTTCAATATTTTTTTATATTCGTCAGTGTCTACAAACACGGGCTCGAGGGGATCAGTCTGAGAGCCTCCCTTCCTGAGAGCACTAAGGCTGAGAGCTGATGTGCTGGGCATTGTGTGGGAACCTGGATTGTCCCCACTGAGTGCCTTCGTGTTCCAAGTGCTGTGGCTGTGGGCTCTGCATTGCACCATATTCAGAACTGTGCACGTATGAGCAGTATTTGGCTCTTTCAGTGACATTGAAATGATCTTTATTATAATCAGTTCAAATTTCACAGCTGGGATTGAAAAAAAAAAAGATAGATCTAAAATAAATACTGCAGCTAAGATATTGCCCTGGAGAACATCCTACTGTAATGTTTTGTGGGAGGGTAACTGGGGTGTTATAGGAAAGCCTATAATGATCACGCAGGTGCTCCATCCATGACACATCCATGTGGTTGCTGTCTCAATGAAAAATTGAAATTACATTTACTTTGCAGAAGTACAGGCAAAACCAAACACCAAAGTTTGCTGTGACAAAAGGATGGATTTTGTGGAGCAAAATCACTGGGGATTTGAAGATGTTGTATATGGTTGGGATCATCAGCTGGTGTTTCAGTTCAGTGGTAAGAGAGATTGGAAATATAACAAATTTCAGAAGGCCTTTAGGAATCAGCTGGGTCTGAGAGAGCTGTAGGTGGGAGAAGTCCCCATAGTACTCTTGCCAACCAATGGACTTTGATCCTCCTCTAAAGCAGAAAGGCTGTGGATGCAGAAGGAATGCGAAGGAGAAGTTGTCTCTATGGACCATATGCCTGATGAGATGTGCAGCAATCTTCTGGGCCATTGAAAGCCGATTTTGTCTACTGTTAGAGTGGAACCTGGATACATGAAAGAGTCAGAGGAGGAAGAAGTGAGAGCAAAACAGAAGAGATACTGGTTAGAAGAAGGTCTAGTAACAAATTTTCCAGTGTAGTATTTTTCCAAATGATCAAAGATAGCACTTCTTTGGGGAATATGTGTTCCATCAGAAATTCTCATTTTGTTCATCGCAGCTTCTAGTAGAAATCTGTTGGATTTTGGCAAGTGGTGCTTGGAAATGCCCGAGTCCCTGGGCCACTGGTGCTTAGTGCCCTAGTGAAGCTGAGGACTGGGAACTCTTATGTGCCCTGGGGGTTCTCTGGTCTTCTGTGCTTCAGTGAGGAGGCTTCTGGGAGCCTGAAGATGCATAATTTCTGAGATCTGAAATTCTGGTTTGAAGGCAATATGTGTGTGTATGTATGTAAGACCCAGATGGGCTGGCCAGAGGCCTGAACGATTCACTCCTGAAGTGCCCTGGCTCTAGACAGATGTGGGGACGTCTTGCAGGCTCTAGAGAACTTAACACTAAGGTACATTAAGGTGTGTGGTTCTGGTGGTGCTTGCTGTTCACACTATGCAAGGCTCCAATGCTGACTGATACAGGTTTCTCATGATTTGGGAAACTGATGAATTCCTGAAATAGGGAAGGAAACAAAAGAAGAAAACAGAGAAGGGAAAAAAAATATGGTGAAGAAATGGAAGTCGAAAGCTTCTAGAAATAAAGACAGGATTTAAGACTAGAGAAGATTCAACCACTGGCCCTTTCTGTGTCAAAGTCTTAACACAAGTGAAATAGCAAGGAGGTAGTTTTATTTCTGCATGCTTCTTTTGGAGAACAGGGCAATTAACACTGTCCAGCTAAATGATGGAGAAGAATAATTCATCGGCCCTATGGGAATATGAGTAAAACTTTACTTCGCATGAAAAAATACAGAAAAATAAGAATAGAGGAAAAAGGGGAAAATGTGACTTTGAATCCTCAATCTTCTACTGGTCACAAGCGTGCAATTTTTGTAGACTGAAGCACTGATAAGAGATCAGAATCTGACTGGGACCTGAGCCAAGGAAAGGCCAGAGAAAGACTCAGAGTTTAATCTTGCAATGCAAGGACGATTTGCATGCAGAGCAAGCCAGCTCTCCTGCTGGAGTTTTGTGAGCTGTGCTCTGTGATGCCCAGGCTGGTGCAGCATCCACAAGCAGCTCTAAGCCCCAGCAGAAGCACAGGGCAGGTGCAGTTGTAGGTGGGTGTCCATTAGAAATAGCAGCAGTGCCTCATCATCACAGGCCCATGTTACTCTGGCAAAGAGACGTGTAATTATTGGGATCTCCCCGCTCTCTGCAGGGCAGTGCAGCAGCCAGGATACGCCCACGCTCGGTTCCCTGGGTCTTGGGGATATTTGCTGGTCGGGGCAAGATTTTTAGCTGAAGGAAGGGGGTGTGGTTTTACTCACTTCTCTGTGTTTCACTGACTGTGTTCAAGTCTCTCCTACTTGCTCCCAGCTCCACTCTTTCTCTTGGCCTCAATTCTCCAGGGAGAGGCTGAACTTTCCCTGAGAGTGAGGAAATGCCCCATTTTTTTGTTTTGATTCATCTTTCCCGAGGTAGTCGTCATGTTAAGCTTCAAATTCTTTCATGTTATTTTCCCTTGGCAGGGTGCCAGGAGAGAAGAGAGGTGATGTTGATCGTGGGGAGACACAGCTGGACACACTGGGAGAGGTGCCTCTTCTGTCCCCTGCATCCCCACGGGCTCTGGGCAGCAGCTCCTCTGGATGGTTGGGACTCAGCTTCCTCTGCTTTTCTCTTTCTGGGAGAAGAACTGCCTCAGGAGGTGGTAGAAAGCGAGGAGTTTGAGCCCTGCTCCCTATGAGGGTCTGGATGTCTCCAGAAGACACTAAGAAGCCAGCAGGAGAGACCAAAAATCTGGTAGAAGAGCCCAGATGAAGGAGATAGCCAGGGCTGATTCAGCATGTGATCCTTCCCACAACACCGTGATTTTACTTTAGAGTCGCCTTTTCACAGGAAAAAGCTCCAAAGCAGAAAACCACGGCCTCTCTGGGAGACCCCAGGAGCAGGGGGCTGAGTGTTCAGGGGATGCAAGTCTGCAGGAAGAGGAGCGTTATTTCCCTGTTTTCCTTTTGTCCGTGCGCGGGCTCGGAGCGCAGAGCTCCCGGAGCGGAGCCGCGCGCTCCGTGCCACCGCCGGGTGCCCGTGTTCGTGCTGCTTTGATGGCTGCGCTTCACGGAGCCAGAAGGCAGGCAGAGGTGAAGTTGCTTTAGGCTGTGCTCTGCCTGTCTCGTCTTTGGATTCTGACTCTGAGCCGCTCAGTTGCTTTTATTCCCACTGCAGCAGGGGAGAATTGCAGAGATAAAAGTCCTCTGGATGGCCCAGAGAAGAGAAGGAGTGTCACTTGGTGGTTTGTAAAAGCTGGCTGAGCAAAGCAGGTTGCATACCTATGCAGTATCCTCAGGGAACGAGGTGTGCTTTTTCCCTTGCTGTTCAGTAAATGACCCAGTTTGTGGTGTTTTTTAATATCACTTTGCAACATTTTTTTTTACACAAGCAGATGGAAGGAATCAGCATCTGGGTGGCGATGCTCCACAGGAAAAGGCAGGATGACCCAAAGCAAGACTGACATTTGTTTGTATTTTTAAACAGATGTAGAGGTTAATTCTCCCATTAAATTTTTTGCTTTGTCACTCAGTATATGCTGCTGCTGAGGATCAGAAGGAAACCATGACACTGCAGCTTTTTTTTACTTTTCATGAACGCTAGCCACTTTGAGATCTTTCATATATATTTTTGTAGATGCAAGTTATCTATTAAACTGGACCAGAAGCATACTAAAATAAAATTTGCAACAATCCTGCAGACAGAACAAGAGAATAAGGTTCAACATATCCTGCTTGGTAGATACTGTATTCATGATAACCAGACAGGGACCTCAGAAGGTTACCCAGTCAGCATTTTAAGTTTAGGGTATCACATTAAAAGACATAACCATGTTCAGTAAAATGTACATTATCTGTGGATCTTTTTCCCAAAGCTTCTCTTCTGAAGCTTTCCATAATTCCTTTATTGCTTGCACTGTCTGTTTCTAAGTATTATGCTGCCAGAGAGCATTGGCTCAGCAGCAAACTTGCATGTGTGAGTCAAAACAAGGCTGGTGGGAAATATATTTTAGGGCAGAATTGTCTGAAATAGACCACAGGTGAGCTGTCATTGGGCATTAGTGTACCTGAGGAACTGTGCTGTTCTGAAAAGCCAGCAGAGGATTATCTGGGCTTCACAGGTAGGCTGTGACAAACATGATCAGCCTTGCCCGAGGCGAGAGCCAGAGATTCCTGGGTAGTCTGCTCCACACCATGTTCTCATAAATGTGGATGAAACTGAAATAAAACTGCCTCCATATGGAGCAGGACAGGCTGATACATTGTCTCATGAGTGTACAGTTGAGATGAAATCCAAAATGGGAAAAAGTTTGCAAAAATGTGTGCAAATGGGAATAAATAGAAAGATATAAATACAGAAAAGTGAGCTATAGAACGTCTCCTAGCAGTCTTTGCTGGACGGGACATGCTTTGTTACAGGCTCTGTAACAGGCTGTTAATCTCAAGGGTGAACAAAAGAGCTGGAGTGGGTCTTCAGGTGCATAACAGAAATTAAAAATATTTGCATTTATTGACAGATTGCTTAAAAGTCACTGCTACTTTAATGCACTGCTACATGTATTTCATTAGCAGCAAACCAATGGTAAGTAATGGTTCTCAGCTATTATAAAAGAGAAATACCCAGCGTCCTTCTACTGAAACAGTTCTGGTAAAATTGTTTAAAGACAGAGTGAACATTCTTCCTTCTTCCCCTTCAAATGGTTTCTTCTGAAATCTGAATTCATTCTTCCCCACAGAAAAAATTCATTCTTGCAGAAAAAAAGTCTGGTGCATGGCATAAACCCTTCACTGAGTATGCAGAGAAGTGGCTTCAGTTCTAGCTAAATTACTTCAAAATGGACCTAGTCCCAAAATCCTTCGTTTCTGAATAAATCCCCATCCCCACTCTCAGAGTTTCTTGCTTCTCAGCAGCTCATTTCTCCTTCCCCTCTGACAAGCAAAGCATTAAATATAAATCTTTGCTATGACATGTATTTTTAAGTAAGCAGAATAGCACTGAAGGGAATAGAAGGCAAAACTGAACAGCATTTCTTGTTGTCTTTTGATTAAGCTCCCCCAGCTGTAAATAAGCAAATGTCATCAGCATTGGCTTCCTTTCCTGTGTGCCTGAAAGGTGAGGTGCAGCAGGTTTGTTTGCAAGTGCTGGTTACAGCCCTGGTTGAGCCTCTCCTGCCGAGCAGCCCTGGGCTGGACACCCCCTGGCCACCTGTACCTGAGCTCTGGGAGCCCCCTGCACCACCTGCTCTCACTTGGTCATGTCTGGCACGTCCCCAGGTGCAGGGCTGGCTGCAGTGTCTGCTGTCAGAGGTGAGACTGCAGGAAGGGCCACTGCAGCTTGGCAGCAGCAAATGTGTGGTGGCTCCTTCCCTCCATACGTGATGTGCTTTCCTTCGACATGCTGGCAGCTGAAGTGTGCCTCTTCCCAGATCGTGGGCTTTGGGAGTTGGCTTGTGCACAGCTTAGCCCCCTTTTTGTGACCTGTGTCAGATGAAACAAGGAGCCATTACTTCTCTCAGCTGTTTCTCAACTCAGACACCCTTTGCAGACACCCAAGAGGCCCCCAGCTCTGCTGAGAAACACCTGTACACTGTTTTTCAGGCACAGGCCTTCCAGGGACAGATTGTGTCTCTGCTTGTCACTGTCTTACATAGTTCTCCTTCTCTCTGTAGCATTCACGGTGTGTGCTTTCAAACCTTGTGTCTTCTCCTGCTGGAAGAGGCCAGGGAGAGCTGCAATAAGAACACTGGCAGGCAGCTGCCTGCGCTGCATCCCCTACACTCCCTCATCTCTCCTCTTACTCTTATTTCCTTTCTTCCAGGCAGCATTATTTTAAGTGTGGTTGGTTAATCTTTGGTGTCTCAATACCTGTCCTCATTGTTAGAGATCTGCTTCAGAAAGTCTTATCCCTGTTGTGACTTCCCTTGCTTTTATCAGTCCCCTGGAGAACTGAACTCTAGGAGGTGACAAGATGATGGGTGCTAATAGGAATTGGAATAACTGGGGCAGAAGCATAGCTAACAGGAACAGAAGAGATGAGTCTCCAAAAATGTTTCATTCTCAGCTCACTGCCAATGCCCAGTGTTTGGCCAGGGTAGAAGTAAAGTACAAAGATGAGAAACAAACCCCCTTGCATTCAGAAAAGGGTCTGTGGCTTAATATTAAACTTGTATAAGGAATCAACCACCATTAACAAACTGTTAACATATTGGTTCCCCAAACTGGCTCAAGTGACAGTTGCATGGGTTAAAGGAAGTGCAGTGTTGTTGAAAGATGTTGTAAATGGAAACAGCACATCAGGAGGAGGTATATTAATAGCATTTAAACATTACTTATCTCTTTTTGAAAGTGGAACAGTGATTTTTCCTTTTAAAGCTTTTCTATCCAGTGATAGATAAAGGCAGTCTATAGGAATCTGTTAAAATCAAGCCCTAACCACCTGTGTTTTCCATGTCTGCTGGTAGCAGTGTGGGTAACAGTGACAGAGGAGATGAGAATAATTGATTTTACTCTGTCTCCCAGAGACAGTAATTTCCAGCAGCCAGCAGGTGAGTATGTACTTGCTGCTTCAAACTGGGTCCAGCTCAGAGTATGTGACAGCAATGTCTGGAGGGCTCATACTGCACTGTCTCTTAATTAAAAATATTCACATGAGGCATTTCTCTTCCAAGACTCACCTGAATACTGCATGGCTGTGCAGGTTCAGCTTTATTCCTACAGTGAAATTTTTCCTTCATTCTGCTTTCACAAAATGCTTGTGTAAATCCCCACCTCCCCAGATGGCACAGACTCTGAAGCTACTAGTTTACTACATATCACATATTGCAATTATTCATACCCTGTTCAGTAAAAAGCTCCCTTTGTTCCAGAGGTCTCAAACCAAGAGACTTGGTACCTGTGAATAGTGTGATTCAGAAGATCCTGGAGTGCCAGAATTACTAAATTGCTGGTTGAAAAGGAGACTACTCCTTGCACTTCAGAGACTGGACCTTCCAGCTACAGAGCGTATAATGAAGGACATTGTATAAATCTGAAGGTGAGGAGAAAATGTAAGAAACATGCACACTGCATCCCTATCCCTGTATGTTCCCCCAAGTCTTTGTAGCATCTGATGACTTTCTGAATGCTCAATTTAGACAGAAAATGCCATGTTTATATATTTTTTTTTAAGAAACAACTTTTCACTTGCAGATATGTTAGCAATTCTGATGCATCAGAAGTTCTGTGTGGGAAAACATTTAAGCAAGAACTATTTTCTCTTAAAAAAAAGGTTTTTTTATTCCCTTCTGCCTAATGTTTGGCTGGTAATCCAAGTGGGATGGGGAGAATTACAGGATTACTGCTATTCTCTAGTCAGTGAATTTATGGCAGTGTCACTAGTTTGAAGTGAGTGGCTAGTTGCAATTAACATCTGTGTGGAAATATTCTTCCTATGACTCAGCTAAGTACCTCCACAGAGGGGTTTATCTCCAGGGCAGAGTGACTGTTGTAATCAGATTCTGGGCGGTGGTTTGGGTTCAGGCAGAGGGAGTAGGGGGGTACTGAGTGAAAGCAGATACCATGGAAGTGGTGGTGTGGGGAAGGTGGAGTGAGTGCTGGGGAAGATGGTTGTTTTGGAGACTAATTTATTGAGAAGGTGGCTAAAGCCCCAGAGCTGGGGTACCACTGGAGCAGTAAGGATCCAAATTCTCTCTGTTGTACAGTAACTTGGCTAGTAGGGCAGTGATCCAGCCAGTCACCCAGCCAGGCAGTAACCTAGCCAAGTTCAGTTCCTTCTCTGCTTGAGGGGGTTTGAAATTGCATCTTCAACCTTATGTCAGAAGTCATAACCATTTAGTGGCTGGAAAAATTGGATATATAGTTCAAGATGCCCCTGTGAGAGGAATAATAGAACTATTTCCTGTTGACACTGCCTTCCTGTAAATAATGCTCTGGGGATCTCAGCTTCTATGTTTCTAATTTTTTAGAGGCTAATGTGGAGACAATGTAAGCAACCTTACTTTTGAGAAATTAAATTTATTGTCCGGCTGAACTGTGGCTGCTCCCCAGGACTCACAGAGTCCTGTTTGTTTGGTTGGTTTTATTTTGAAACTTTCTTTGAAAACAAACTCAAGTTTCTTGAGGATAAATACTCTCATGTGCTGGTAACTAATCACTGAATTGGTAGTAGAAAAGGAGATGTCCCAATCCCTGCTTTTTACCCATTGCCTCTGGCCCCAAACTGTGTAATTGAAGTTGTGCACCATGATTATGGTTGCTTATGTCTTCTCTGCTCCCAGTAATGCAGCCCCTTTTGTCCAGAAGTGTGGTTTTCACTGGTAAACACTGTGCTTCTCATCATATCTGGTGTTAAACTACTTTAATTGCAAGTAAAGAATTTTGCTGGCTGATTCTATCCTCTTCTGATTTTCCATGTCCTTTGATCTTCTGGATCGCTGATCACATCCCTTTCCTTTCTTGGCTAAATCCATCTTGCCCATAGATCTGACAAAATATTTGGTTCCCAGATGCATTCCTGATTAGAGCTGGCCAGGAATTTCCTGACAAAGCAAGCCTTTGTTGAAAAATGCCAATTTTTAAAATCTAAATGCCTTATATATGTGTCTCTTCTTTGATGCATTTTCAGTGAATAATAGGAAGATTTCTGCTTTAGGGATTTGTTCCAAATTGAATTACCATGAGTTTTAAAGTCCAGAAAAACCTGCCCTGAAAGGGGCTCTGGGGGCTGCTATACTCCTTATTCTGTGGCAGTGGCCTCCCTGGGTGGCTCAGCTAATGTGACAGCAGTTTGTTGAGTCCTGCAGAGCCAGAACTCACTGGTGTGATATCCACCCTTTAAGTTCCATATCAAAATGTTTCAGAGTCTTGACAATACTGACATTTTTTGTCAGCATTGAAAAAGTCACATTCCAATGGAATCTCATGCCTTGATGGGAGATGGAAGAATACCTACATTCGGTTCAGGTGTATTCCTGAGAGCTTTACCCAGTTCTGCAAAATCTGAAAATACAACTTTTAAAAACTAAATCACCCTGGTTGAAGAGGAGAATAAATCAAGGTATATTTTTGCTATTGAAAACAAGATCTTGTCTTGAGCTGCAGAGCCTTAGAGACTGAAAGTCTTAGTTTATCAAAAAGTCAGGCAAAACATAGGAAGCTTATTCAGGCAGTGGTAATGCACAGCGTGAATGGTGGCCATTGGCTCTGCCCAGAAGGGCCTGAAAAGTACAGCAAGTTCAACCTCAACATCCATTAAATCTTTAACCTTTCTTGCTATTCTTAATGGAAGCTGGTGGAAGAGGAAGCAGGAATATTATAATAGATTTGAAGTGCTCCCTTCATGAATTATTTTTCTGTGAGGAGATAAAATGCCTCACTGTATGGACACATTATGTTCTCATGGTCTGCCTTATTTAAAGAAACAGTTATAACAAGCAGAGTCACAAAGCTTTATATGGCTTCTTTATTATTTTACTCTTGTTATTGTGTCTCTACGGGGTCTACACAGAAGAAAATCAGTAGATCAGCAGAATGCTGCTTCTATTGTGGAGCCTTTGTGTAGATCTGTGTGGCAGTAAAAATATGAACAATATTTCACTGAATCCCATCCCTCATTATTTTGGGGCCATTTCCTCAGCAGGCTGTCACACAATACTAAGGACAAGTTGGGTTCACAACTACTCGAACGATGCAGAGAATAGAAGAATATATACCTCTTTGTGGAAAGAAAACCTGCCTGGGCCCAAATAGAAGGAAATCACCACAAATGCACCTTGTATCTGCTTGTCTAAACAGACCTATTCATTTCTGTACAATACGCTTTCCAGTCCTTAGGTTGTCTCAACCTATTTTTAAAAATCAATGCATCCTAATAAGCGCACCAGGGATGGATTTTGTTGACTCACTCTTTAAAGCTATCTTATAAATATGCAATAACTATATCTGTGAGAATTCAGAGCTCCACATTCCCAGCTTAAAAGCTCAGTCAGTTTTCAGTTGTATCTCCATCTAATGCCTGATAGTATCACAGAAGGTCCCAAAAAATTTCCCATAATCTGATTACACTGGAAAAGTCCATTATTGGAATCCTTTTATAGAAGGATCACCATAGATTGCTGTTTCACTAGAGATTGCCACTTTCTGAAGAACAGGAGAGGAGCTGTGGGTGCCTGGCATCCCCCAGTCCTGGAGGAGGTAACCTAAATATAGAGGCCATTTTATGAGCCCCTAGACTTAATAGGTCAAAAGAAGGATACTTGGTATTGCAAAGGAGTGCAAGGTAGCCCTAGGCCCAGTCAAAAGGGTACCTCAGAGGTTCAAGCAGCTGCTCCTGGAAGAGCAGGCAACTGACCCCAAACTGACAATGCCTTTCATTAATGCTCCTTATCACTTAGCATCCTACAGGAAATCTACCCACTGGTGATTTAAAGCCCTTAGTGGGACAGAGAAGTGACGATACTGGGATCATACCTCTGTCATGACTGGGCTCCTAATGGTATTTTAAATTTTAATCTTCAAAATGCTGCCCCTGGAAACTGACTTAATCAGAGACTGCAAACCGATTGATTTTGCAATTACTTTTTTCCCCCCTAAATTACCTTTGAAAGTCAGAAAGCCTTTTTTGTATCTTATTTTTGATGTTTCAGTGTGAATATTAACTAGATTCAACTGTTGCTTAGTTGCACCATCCATGTTTTGTACAAATTCATTTTCTGTCACCTGCACTTAGGCCAGTAAATGCTTAACCTTTTTCGTACTCTTAGGATCCTGAAATCAGGAGCATTAATAAATTTATTTTAAGAACATATGGCCTCTTTATCTAAATGTGTCTTTGTTATTTCCACAGCAGGCACAACAAATGCTACCAGGCAATTAAAAAAACTCGTAGACAACAGGTTTTAAATAAACTGCTCTAGAGCTGTCCTACAAAGCCACCCCAGGAGCTGGAGACCTGTAGATGGGATGGCAGTAGAATCAGGCTGGGTTTTGCCACCCACACCCCTTCTTTTCGTGGCTCTCTTCACAGACAGAAGCAGAGAAGCCTGTGCCCTTGCTGACCCCCATGCACGAGGCAGGCGCACGGCTGTGGCTGAGCCAGCGCGTCTCTTGTGAGTGCATTGCCTGAGCCACTGCCCTTGCCTGCCCTCCATCCAGCGTGGCTGGGCTCCAGCCAGCTCAGGTCACACATTTCAGGGCCTAAACTCATCCTTGCCAGCCTTTATAAAGCTGCTGCAAGCTGCCACTCCTCTGGAGGAATTGGGAATGGCAGAATGTTGTATAAGACCCAGAAAACACAATCTACACCTGGAGGCAGGAGGTGCACCATTCCTGTAGGGCAGGTTTATGAAATAGCATGAAAATGCTGTTTTTGAGGTTTTTTTCTTTGTTCTTCTAAGACGAGCTTGTGGGAGGAGGGTATATTTCAATGGTAGTTAATTAAAGACTGTTTTGTTGGAAATTCCATGTGGAATTGTCCATGATTGCAAGTTTGAAGAAAAACAATACACAGCATTTTGCCTTTGGTGGTGTTGCTGGTTTAAATGTTATGTAGTCCTGTCATATAAAGTAACAGGAGAAAGGAGGCACCCAGGTGAATGTTGCTACAGCTATTTGAAAATTAACTGCTTCCTCTTGAAGGGTGATGAAAGCAAATTTCCAGGGCAGAAACTTAGCAAAAATAAAAAGCTGAAAAATGATAACATTTTTGATTTCTGTAGCATCACTGACAAGAAAAATCTTCAAGTCAGGAAGCAAATAAATGTGACACAGCCATCTTTTTCATTTTTCGCAAACCATCAAAACCTGTTTCTTTTCTATTTAGAAAACAGTTTTTATTTTTATTTATGTATTTTAAATGATTTTTTTTGGTGGGTTTTTTGTTTTTGTTTTTTTTAATTTAATCTCTTTTGTGAAAAAGCTATTTTCTGTAGAACACTATTTCAGCTGCAGTTTCAACAAGCTCTTGTTGCTTCTGAGCTCAGGCTTCCTGCGTAGTAACACACTGCACTGTTGGCACGCTGCTCTAACTAACAGCCTATAGCATATTTGGTGTCATCTGTTCCTGTTTCCTTGGCTGAGACATGGGCATTGTGCCACATATCTTTGTATCCTTGGATCACTGACATTTTTATTGTTTTTAAAAATAAACCCCCAGCTGCACTTAAACATTCCTCACAAAATTTCTGTTTTTACTAAATGCTGCTCTGTGTTTAATCTAGTAATGTGATAAAAATGGTGTGGGTATTGCTGAGCTGATTGGCATCTGTTGTAAGGTGGTGAGCATTTTCTTTTTCACTGAGGGTCACAGGATGCGGGTGCTAAATACTTGGCTTCTTGGCCAAATGCTACATATGACTGTGAACATTTGTTTGCATGGTCCTGGTTTAAAAAAAGTTAAAATAATTATTATTCTTTGATGTAGAATCAGAGGTACCTAAGTGCAAGCCAAATTTGCTATCACAGAGGAGCCAGGGTAGAATTTTTCACACTATTTTTGGGAAAGATAAACAGGAAATCTGTATTCCTAAATAAAAACAGATACAGCTGGGGTAATTATTTGTTATATGGGTGTTTTAGAATTACTCTCCCTTCCCTGTGTTATTTTGTGCCAGTGACATTTGCACTCCCCTGGCCCTGGGACAGTGTTTGAACACAAATCTAAAAAATAAACCTAGAGGTCACAAGGCATGGAATTCATCAAATCAAACCCAACTATTGAGACTACACATCCATGGTACTCTACACATCAGCTCTCTTTGCAGGTAGAAATGAAAAGTAAGCACTGCTGTGGTGTAGCTCCAGCAGATGATTCATGTGGTCATAGGAGTCTTGTCCTGGAAGAGGAAGGGCAAGAGGCTCACAGAGAGGACACAGGTGGGATTGTTGATTCTCAGTAACTACAGAGATATTTTATATAATGTGATGTCATGCTCAGCATGTACAGCTGGAAGAAGAAGGAGGAAGTGAAGAGGGACATTGGGGTGATGGTGTTTGTCTTCACAAGCCACTCTTATGAGTGATGGAGCCCTACTTTCTTGAAGATGTCTGAATATTTGCCTGTTCCTGGGAAGTAGGGAGTGAAAACCTTTTGCTTTACTTGCACACGTGTCTTTTACTTATTTAAAATGTCTTTATCTTTACCCATGAGTTTTCTCACTTTTATCCTTCTGGTTCTCTCCCCCATTCTACTGGGGAAGAGTGGACGAGGACATGTGTGGTGCTTAGCTGTCATCTGAAGTTACACCATGACAGTCAGTTCTGCTTTTCCTAGTCAAGTGTGACTGCAAAGACTAGAAAGCACCACCTTGGCTGTTCAGCACACTACTAATTTCAATATGCAATATACAAATGACCACATCTCATTCTGAAGATAAACTGTTCTGATAATTACCTCTTGGTGCCAGCAAATCGGATCTTACTTCATTTGTCTGACTTTGCCTCTAGTCAATATATTTATTGCTCTCTGCCAGGTCTGTTCTTAGTTTGACCCTTCAGGCCTAGCTCTTCTCTGTTTTGTCTTTCATAAGGTATATTTTGAGACCTTAATGCTTATAACAAAAGCTTTTCTCTCAAGCCCTTTGTTTTTTTCCCTGTCTTCTTTGACTGTGCTCCATATCACCGTGGACAACTTCCCAACTGGCCAAGCCCCTGTACATCAGCAAAATCTGTGCTTTGGGTTTGATATTCCCCCTTTTTTGGTGTCAGGGCCTGAAGCAACCCTTCACACCACTCAGTTTGATAACTCCCATGAACCATCCCTGAGTTCCTATCCAGAAAGTGGGATCTGCCTCCCCCACTTTGTCATATTTCAAGAGTTTTTTTCAATGCATTGAGCCACTTCGCCATGCAATTGAAAACCTTCTGTGAGGGCAAGTGTCTTCTTCATTATTTTCTACTCCACTAATCTCTGTAATGTGCAGGCTTTATTGACAATGATTGTAAATCCTAGTTTGGAGCTATATTTAAAATGTCACCTTAGAAGATGATAAGGATAACACTTAATGTGTGATATATGGGCTCACTAGTGCCATCTTTTTAAAGGCAGCCATAAAATTTCAAAAGCCCTTGTTGCTCTTTTAAAGTTGATGGCAAAAGTATAAGTGACAAACAGTTTTCTTTATATTTCTCTGAATAGGCTTTTGGAATAGTTTCATCTGTTATATTAAACGGTTATGACTAGAATAAAATTATTTTGATTTATTGAACTAAGATCCAAGTTATGCATAAATAAGTATGGTTTTTAAGCAATCGTGTGGACAGCCCCAAGGGACTATTAATAAAATGTTGAAACAGAAATTGTTCTTCATGTCTAACTTTCCAAAAAGCTTTCTCTTTAATTATATTTGTTCTTTTACAGATTTCTCTAATTAGTTTTCATTTATTCTTCTGTACTTGTTTTTCCTCTTAGCTGATGAATTCCTTCTTTTTCCCTCATCACATGACTGGTCACAGGCATGTCATAACATGATTAAGCTTTTCTTGGAGTAGTGCAGGGTGGAAAGTGTGATCAGAAAAGATTTGACTGTTTGGTCTAGTCTAACACCATGCAAGGCAGGAAATGTCTGAATGTTTTGATGAGAAACAAAAGAAGGTTAAACCGTGTGTGATTGTTGGTGCTTTAAATTTTATGTCATTAAAAATGACACACTCCAAGACACTTAATATTGAGTTGGGGTTCAACATTTCAGGTTGCTTCTGAGAAAATCCCTGAAGTTAATTGAAATATTTTCCATGGGGTTTTTTTTTCATTTTTTTGTAATTTAAATTATTTATTTTTAAAAAAATAAATGGAAAGAAGTTTTATTCAAAGACTTTGAAAGATGTTCTTTAGGCTTGAGATAGATAATTTGCTACATGCAAAGATGAAACAGGTATGGGACTAAACAGGTATGGGAAAAAAGCAAAAATGAAAAAGAAAGAAAGTTGTATTCACATTAGAAAAATTATGTCCTTTTAGGTCAGAGAGAAGACTCAGCTCTTCTAGCTGGGCTCTGGTGTTTCTCATCTGCTGCTCAACCTGATATTTACTGTGCAGAGACAAAGCTTCATCCTCATGAGAGCAGGTGAACTGGGTATTTCTGACATGAGGAGTAGATGTCTCCTTGACTATGCTGTGAAGTGACTTTTGAGGACAGCTGTAGTTAGGATTGAAAAAAACCCAACAATAAAAGAACTTGAGCAAGCACGGGGGAGATCTTGGCTCACATACAGTCTTCCATAAAGAGCTGCCTTTGTTTCTGAGTGGTTCTGCCCAGACTTTGACATCTCTCTAGGGAGAAAGCTGACATATTTCTCACTGCATGGTTCTCTCTGGAACAGGAAAGGTCCAAGATATTCTACAGATTTTTATTTCAATTTTGCCCTTTAAATCATTATGAACTCTATGCAAAATAGTTCTACATTATGCTGTGAACCTAGCGATAGAATTTTAAAATGGAATTAAAATATTTGATGAAAGTTTTTTTGAAATTGTTGTTACATTGTATCAAGACATAATTTGCTTTCATTTTATATGTTTGCTTTCTGGAAGCATAAGCAGTACCTGAAGTTTTCTGATAAAGACTTCCACTATTTCCTCTATGCTTTTTTAACCCTTCATTATGAAAAAGCAGACACTTTCCATCTTTCTACCCAAAAACTCTTCAAAATCAGAATTTTCAAGGTGCCAAATATGTGTATTTTGAGTTTGAATGTCAATATATAAAAATTGGAAAATATGTTCCAAAAAGAAAGAGGAAAGAGGTAGAGGGACATATTCCTTGACTCTGAATGAGAACAACAGAAGAAAAGTGAGCTATCAGTAGAAATATATTTTATTGTTGCCTGTAATGTATGTTTTCCATTCACACCAATTTCTGAGCAGACTGGGGCCCATTTTCCATTTGTTGAATGTGAGTAACTCACATTGTTGAAAATGGAAGTTATTTGTTGCATCAAAGAGGAAAACATGGTTAGAATGCGATTGTGGATGTTTTTTTCCCCCTAATTTTCTGTACTGTGTGTTATTATTTTATGGAGTGCCATGTTGTTTTCTTTTTTTCTGCAGTGTTTCTCATATTCTGAATAAGGTCAGCTTGCAGTAATTTCAAGAAGAAAGGCATCTTTTGCTGCAGTGTGCTATCATTTCAGGGCTCTCTGCAGGCAAACTTTCAGATTAGGACAGTTTTTTCTCCCTTCCCTTTGGTCTGTTTTACTTGGTAAAGACATGCTGATGGTCCAAATAATCTCTGCTCAGTGTCTGAGTTTTAGTACAAACTAGAAGCTCACAGCAGTCCTGGTTCATATAATAAATTTGAGTTGTTTTTTTTTTTTTTTTTTACAGTAAAGATCTTATCACATCACTAGGAGAAACTAAAATGAATTTCTCAGCTGGAGGTGGGAGTTGGTGGGAAGGATTTTTATTATTGGCAATGCTGCTAATGATTAAAATATTCTTTGTTTTTTCACTGAGCAAATTAATATTTTCCAAACAACTGTACAGGTTCAGAATGATCAAATCTTGTGACCTTTATTGACAAAGGGCATGTTGCCCTTAAATTATTGTGAATGTTGGGGCTTATTGAGTCGCTTCAAGTGAAGGAGCTGAGTTGTGCCAAGCACTCATTACTATGCAGAAGAATAACACAGACATTGTGCTATTGCTTCAGACTTTCCTAGCAGAGTCATATTTGTGCTCTGGTTGTACAGAGAGTGGAGCTGCTATTGAACAGGTGAAGTGTCATTAGTGTCCTTGTGATCTAAACTTTTTTTAAAATTTTTTTTTGTCAGTGTGTTTTATTTTGCAGATTTAGATCTTGTTGGAGAACCATGTGTCTTCAGCCTGAAGAATCTCAGGATGAAATTTGTCTGACTTGCTTTACCTCTCCTTGTAACACTGATGTTTTCATCTGAGCTTTCCATCAATTCCCTTTGATGGTCATTTGGGAGAAACGCATGCTTTTATGTCTTCATTCTAAAAACTGACCGACAAGAGATCAAATGAACACATCCCTCCTAGAAGATGGATATTCCCTTGCAATTTCAGTGGTAGCCATATTTGCATGTGAAAATACCCAGTGTCTAAGAAAATCTCTCTCAAAGGACAAAGAAAATCAATTGGCATGAAATGATCTGATGACCAAAGATCTCAAAGAGCCCTTTCTTTCTCTATTTTTTTTTTTTAAGTTGATGTGTCTGTGGTTTAGATCTCTGTTAGCTGACTCCCTGGCTACTTCCTTCTGCAGTATAACTGTGCACTGCAAATAAATCTGTCCCCTGAACAGAGGTCAGTGACCTTTTTTATCCTGCCAACAAGTGGCCTTCCTGAATGTCACTGTAAGAGAAAAGGATGAAGTATTTGAGCAACCAGCTATAAGAATAACTGTCTAGCAAGCTCTCCACTCACTGCTGAATGATTGATTGCAAACAGTCCAAATGCTGAAATTTTATTTTGCTAAATTCACGTTTTAGGTAAATCACTCTGAAATACATTGGAAAATTGAGAGCCTTTATGTTCCTACCCAACAAAGATAAAGGAGAAGCTGTTGGGTGTCAGAGAATGAGTTTGTGCAGCCTAAGGATGAGTGATGAGTCACATTCTGTACTGCTGTGGTGCTATAAGAACTGCTGTTGAATGCCAAGTCTTGCCAACTGTGAAATTACTATTTCTGCTTGATAATGTTTTGTTTCCAAGCAGGATATAGATAAAACGCAATAACCGAACTTTTGAAACAAATCAGACTGCTTGTCAGGCTTTTTCCTTTGGTCTTCAACTAACACATTATGGAAAGTTTTAGATTGATATAATCTTAACTATCACACAATTTTCATTTTTCCCCACTTCATTGCCTAATCTGGCTGAATTGGTTGAAAATTAAAGTAATACTGTCACTATTATTTTGTCAAACTGGGATATAATACTTTAAACAAATGCCTACACATTGAAGTAATTTATATGGTAAAAGTAACTCTTGCTTCCAACACAATTAAAAAAGGGATTTTGGTGTTTGATTACAGAGTTAGGCTATCATCCTTGGAAACTGAAAAACGCAAGCTTTTGCTAACATGGTAGAGGAAGGAAAACTTTTTCCTTTAACAGTGCATAGTTGACTCTGGGATAGTTCAAGTATCATCTGGAATTTGAGGTCTGTTTGCTGAAAGCACAAAAGGGAGATTGGCTATCATGGAATGCTGATTTCTCTCAGTTAGACTTGTCTAAGAACTTAACTGAGCAAGGTACTTAGGCCTGATTGTAGTATGAAGCTTCTGAGCAGTGTTCCTGAGTTTAACAAGCCTGTTCCAACAATGGCCAAACACTTTGGCTGAGGTGGAGTCCAAATGCATCAAGTTTTATAGGTTTTGATGCGAATATCTTTCTTGTAGGTGCATTTGTCCAGCTGTTTCTGATTGTCAGAAATCCACAAGAAATTTGAGCTGTAAGAATCTGCTTCCTATTTTTAATTGTCAGAATCATTTGGTTTCCCTTGTATTCTTTTCCAGAGGGAATAATTATGCTCATCTACATTGCGGTTTTTTAATGTAGGCAGCTAGGGCGTACATCTTACATGAAGTGGAATGAAATTTCAAACAATCATTTTGAAATAATGTCCTTAATAACAAACAGACTGTGATGTACAGTTACTAAACTTCAAAACAATACTATTGGTTGTAAACATCTGTCCTGTACTTAGAAGTTAATATGAATGCTAATATTTAAGTGTCTATGTTTTTGCCATGTTAGCTTTGTATGACTTACTCAGTGATTCATAAACTCTGTAAATTAAGTAGGTACCAGATCTGCCTCATGAAAAGTTTAGTGATTCCTTCTGCCACAAACTACTTCTATGCAGAATATCATATAATTTGATCTCTATTGGCAAGAAGTCAAACAGCCCGGCTTTAGCAAACAGGAGTGAAATCACCAGATTCAGTGTGATAAAGAGGACCAGAACCCCAAGCCAAATCTGACAGACAGATGGGTTACTTGAGACTACAATGTGACAACTTAATGAGGCTTTTGGAAGACTATCAAGTCTCAGAGACAAAGAAAGTCGGTAAGGCATTTCTTGAATCAATATTTATCTGAAATGTTTTTCTCATTCTGCTGGGACAAAACCGTATCATGCAGCTTCTTGGCTGATGGGTTTGGCAGGAAACGTCTTCAGAGATGGTTTTCCTGCAGAGACGTGGCCTCGTGGTGCCCGCATCCAGAGCGCCGGGCAGGGCGGGCCGGAGGGAAAGGGTTCAGCACCACGGGCAGCGCCCGCGCCCGGGCGGGCGGCGGCAGCGGCGGGAGCGGCACGGCGGGGCTGCGGCTGCTCGCTCATCGTTCGCCCGCCAAAGGGAGGCAAGCCGGCTGTGCTGGCTAGGAAGGGTCTTTGTGCCTGGGCAGAGGCGGCTGTGATGAACCTTGGAGAAAGCACAGAACAGCACAGCACGGCGGAAAGCTGGCACTCCCTGACAGAGCCTATGCTATGAGAAAGAGACACTCCTGGGACACGGCGAGAGCAGAGGAGATGGAGCCGAGAGGCATCCAGCTGTGAGAGTGCAGCAGCAAGGCTTGAGGTGTCTGACCTGAGAATCTGGACTCAAACCTGATGAAGGGTCTTCTTCATCTCTCTCTTTTGCAGATCCCATTCCTTGAGAATGATTCACAGTAGAAATACCATATTACTTGAATTTCAAGAGATCTGTGCAGTGCAGCTAATAACTCAGAGCCTGCTGATTATCACTGAGTGACTGCCTTCAGATTTCTGCAGAAATGGCTTTGCATTTCACTTTTGAAATAAGTGTGGGAAATCACACATGCAGAGTCTATGGAAAGAACAGTAACTTAGCAAGGACTGGTAGTGAGGAGTTACTGCAGGCTACAATAAATCTTTGTGAGCCAGCTTAATTTCTCCTACTGTTCCTGCACCTTATCCTTCCTGAGGTTCTCTGCCCGTACGACAGATATCATAGAGCTGTCCTGACAATGAATCAATTGTGTTAAGGAAGTGGTTGTCTGTAGAACTTGTCAGTGTCAAATAAAGTATAGCAATTGAGGTAAAGGACTGTGAGAAGAGGTGGGACACTGTGAATGTGCAGCTTGTGATGTGCTGTTATGGAAAAATAGATTTTCAGTTTCTGTCTAACAGTTCCTTTACAGTGATGAGAAAATGGTTAAACTATGTTTTTCCACATTTGGCTACTACTTGCACAGCCTGTATTTTCTCATCATAAGTTTGAAGTGATTGTGATTTGCAGAGGTTTTGGCACAAACAGCACCTCCTGAGCTCACTGGAACTTGTCCATGAAAAGAGGATTCTTGGAACATATTAGCTGATGCATAACTGTAGAGCTTACAGAAGATCAGGTCATGTGAAACTCATAGAAGTCTAATTTACATCTTCTAATTTCAATTTTAAAACTCCCTGTGCTTAAATGTCTGTCACTTCATCTTCTTGAAGTGTAGAGAAATAAAATTTTTTTCATATTTTCGAAGTTTTTATACTCAGTAGAAGAACATGAGATGTGCATCCATAGACATTATAGTTGCCACTATTCTTTGCAAGCTTAAACGCTGTGGGGTATAAAGGAAGAATGAAAATCCAGGATAGAGCAACTAAGAAAGCAGATAATGGCATTAATGCTATTTTACCTTTTGGCCACCTGTTGCAATACAGCCAATGCCAGCAGTGACTGCAAGTCATTACTGTTTGACAGCTGCTTCATGTGCTTTGGAAAATGACTGTGTAATTGTTCTCAACCTCCTTTCTTGAGGACAGGTGTCCATACTATGATTAGCACTAATTGGCAATGTTGTTGGCAGTCACAGAAGGGAAACTAATGAAAGAATGAGCATGGTAGGGGAATAAATTTCTCAGCCACCAAAGCAATATGCCTCCCTATATTCCTGCCTGTTCTGAGAACAGAATGTCAGCTCTCTGTGTCCCTTCTCCCCAAACATATTGTTTAGGAGAAGCCAAGTTGTTTTAAGGGAGAGAAACACTGAGCAGTTTAAAATGGAATTGAGGCTGACAACGGAAGAAAGACCTGCTTTAGGAATTTTTAAACTTGTGCTTGATCAAGTTTGTTTGATTTTGACTTGTTTAGAAAGTAAGTTTTCAGAGAGGGGGCGAATGTGGGGAAAGAGCTTTAAAAATATAATATCCCAAGGAAAACTCAGGGTTTCTTTTTCACAATAGAATAACATCTAGTTAGGATATCATCAAATCTGTCTCTGGAATGCTGTCATCATAGTCTTAATGACATGGTGATGTCCATCTCACAAACAACCCACTTCCATCCACTGTGGATAAGTGGATTGTTTGTGAGAGACTTTATATCGACCTATCCGTTGCAATTGTAGAGGACTGTTGGTAGATATAATATTAAAGTTTGCTTCATGTCTGCTGCATGAACACTCAGACATCCATAACATGATTGGGGAAGACCATATGTAGCAGATGCTATACATTTTCTACTCATTTGAATCAGCAATTCTCTGGTTCTTTCACTATGGGACATAGTACCTGAATTTTTGGTGAAAACGGATATACGTATGGTCTCATTAGTAGGAAAGGGTCATGGTGACAAGAGCATTACTCAAGATGTTACATCACTCTGAAAAAAGATCTGGATTCTGATGTCATCTTCTATTCTAGTTGTTTTTCCTTCCCCCGACACCTTGAAATTCTTACCTGTTCTCTTAAGTTTGAGTTGCTAATTCAAGACTGTTTCAGACCTACCAGTTCTGCAAACCCTGAAGGAATCACCTTTGCCATAAATGTTTATAATTATGTCTTTTCCTGAAGCAGAGGCTGGTAGGAACAAGTTGATAGCATTGAGATACAGTGCCAAACATTCCATAAGCATGTCCAAGAGTGTATAAGATTTTGCAGTACAAATGAAAAAAACCCCCAAACCTCCTGGGGATCAGATAAGGGCAGCTAACACTGAGGTATAGTAATGTACAGTTCTTAGCTCCCACATCAGGTCAAACTGAAGCATGTATCTTAAAAAGGGCATGGGAAAAGTAAAAATAAAGAAAGATGAGGATCGTGCATGAGGAAAAATTTCATTCCTAGGAAGTGAAGGTGGGTAGATGAAAGAGAGCTGAGTTGGTATGGGAAACCCCAATACTGTTGTGCTATCATGCAGGAAAAAGAGAGAGGGGCCTGCATTGATTCTTGTATATCATTGCCTTCTCCTCAATGACTTATCAGCATGGAGCCAACTGCATCTTGTATAATGGATGTACTTTCTGTAGGATCAATACGGTCTCATCACACAGCTGGCAGCATTGAACATCTTTTCTGTCTCAGCCTGCAGCATTTATTCTCTCTTGTAGCTCATCCCACATTATGTGTTCTGATGACATGGCAATTGGTTTTTTTGGGTAATGGTAAAAAAAAACCTCAGGCCCACACAGACATGGGAGCACAGATGAACAGTGGCAATGTGAAACATTTATAATACCCTTCTAACACCCTCTCCAGCTTCTTTGGAACAGTGACCTGTCCTGTGGTGTGGGAGTGGCACCCATCACAATGCTTCAGAGGAAAGAGTCTCTGGATCACATTTTCAACAGCCTTTGGGAATATGGAACTTATTATGAGAAGCCAGGAAATGTATTTTGGGACTGCACAAGATTTCTATGGAATGTTTTGGAGAGGAATTAAAAGTGGGGAAAGGGATATATCTAGCTGATTTGAGGAGGAAAAGAATTTGTGAAAAGGGAGAGGTAAAAGGCTGGTTCCATGTAAAAAGGCTGCTGGTCATGCCTGGCTCCTGGTCTTCTCACCAAATCCCATTGTGAGAATTCAGGTATTTTCCCAAACATAATCTTTTCTCTTGAAAATGAGGAAAATAATTCATGGGAGGTAAAAGTTCTAAAACAAAGGAAGCAAGGAGAAATAGGAAACATCATATTTGGGCTAGTCTTCCCTATGGTACATTTATTCTAATTTTCTAGAGAAATTAAATGTTTTTATATTTCTATTTCTCTTTAAACATTAAAACAATGACAGAAAACAAAAATGTAAATGATGTACTGAGGTTAGCTTTCCTGGAGAATAGTTCTGCTTCCCTTGCTAAAGTGCCTACAGGTATTACTCTTAGGATAATTGTAGCATTTTGTCATGTTGGCAGATCCTTTGTAATAATTTTTGTTCCCATGAAGCAACAATAGATGAAAGGAAACCTTGGCTCAGGACACCTGTTGGCAGCCTCACAGTTGCTACTGAATAAGAATTGCAGCAGTAGTTGTCACTGCAGACAGGATGTCACTGAAGAGAGAGCTGGCATTTTACGGACTGCTGTGTGTTTGTAAAAGCTTGGCCCAGTCTGAGAGCTCTGCCCCATCCTCCTAGCACAGCTCTTTTTTTACTTGTTGCAGTGACAGGAAGCAGGTGAATCACAGGACTGAGAAAACAGAACTCGCATAAGTGGGAACATGGATCTCAATTCCATTTTTATGATAAGAAATAAAGGGTTAGGATTAGTGATTTTCCAACCTAAGACAGTTATCTTCTGATTTTATTTGTAGTTATTTATAATGCAGACATTTTAATAATTTTAAGATAAATGGCAATATACCCAATAGCGAAGGTATTTACTTGGTGAGTATGGTAGTAACAATATTTTCAGAAAAAGGAAAAAATCTATAAGTAAATCTCCACTGCATGGTGTTCATATGTTGCTGTGAGTGCTAATTCTTTGCCTATTGTTTTCTCTCCCAGAGGGGTAAAACTTTAAATTGAATTGCTGTACGGTCACACCCCTCATATAATTTGTAAATATGCACTGTGAATGGGATTATGTTTTAGTAATGGCAAAAGCTGGTTAAAATGTTATGAATTCACATGAAATATTAGAGAAGCTTTGGAATGTGGGGCAAAGCAGGAGCCAGAAGGAAATAAAACTCTTCCCAAATGCTGTATAACGTCATACTCAAAACTGTGTTACTATAATTAAAGGGCAATGATAATTGATTTTTCTTTTCTGATATGAAATGCTATCAATAGACATTCTGTGCTTAATACAATCTCTCTTGTAGCAGTCCTCACACAGTATGACTGAAAGCCAAGATGTCACATTCTTTTGCAGGGGTCTCAGCTTTATGAATGTCTCTAAACTGAACAATTTTTTCTTAGAATGTTATGGCCTCTGACAAGAGGACTTCTGTGCCAGAACTTGAAGGATAAAACTGAGCATCTGTGAATGCAGGAGGAGAAGTAATATTATTGAAACTGATTTCTTAAAAACAAAATTAAAGGTAGCTAGTGGAAAGTTGGGCTAAAGTTGAGGAAGAATATATAGCTGCCCTGACCCCTCTGCCCATCTTCAGGCTGGCACTACGGGTTACACGGATGCCCTCAACTCTGACACTAATTTACACTTTTTTGTATCAAGCATTATTGGTCTGGCACAGGGGCAATACACTTTCAGGTGACATACCTTTTAAATCTTACAACTTCTGCACTCTACTTTTTAACTCTGTTCAGCTTGATGCATTGATTGCCAAAAGCTTCTGCTTTTGAATAATTCAAGAAAGTCAGCTGTCAGTAGGTATATAATTTGGAGAATTGCCTTTGTACTTTTTAAAATCCTCCAGCGTGTGCCAGGAACTGACTGAAGCTCAATTGAAGTTATGTACTAGAGCTCAACTTGTACTGAGTTGTATTTATATGAATAGACTCTACGGGTTTAGATTTCTCCCATCAGTTTTTTTACATAGACTCCAATAGCATATTGAAGAACAGTTTCATGTAGAGTTATTGAACTCAGAGCTGATAGGTCTGATGATTTCCATCAAGTTTTTCAATATGTCATGATACCTGAATGTCAATGATGCATTGCTGTAAAGCTGTGAGTACTGCCAGTCTAATTTTTTGTTATTGCAAGGCACTAGAGCCACTTGAATTCAATCATGGAGTGAAAAGGTAAGAACTCTCAAAAAGAGGGAGAGAGAGAGATATTGAAAAACTTTCTTGGGAGATGTGGGCATCCTAGATTGCACACATCTGAAATATGGATGCAGAAATTAAAATCAAATAAATAAAATATAAGCTATTACATATAATTAATCTGTATAAACTAAAACACATGGCTCATAAGCACGTAACAAGATTAAGCTGAAACCTAATACATGTGAAATGAATGCATATAAAAATAAGTCTAATGAATTCAAGGCACTTAACACACTAAGCAACTCCTGAACACCACTATGAGCCTTATGGTCTCCTTGTTAATGAGGTGGTGCATTGTTTGTTTGTTTTTTTTTTTTTTGGTTTTTTTTTTTGTGGTATGACAGTGCTGCTTAGTAATCTAACCTCTACTGTGTTCTGCACTCTGCAGGGATGTGATATGTAGACCTGCAGAGTCCACACTTGCTAAAAAGCTGGGAAAGGATTTTCATGCCTGCCAGAAACACAAAGAAATTACAAAGAGGACATATTGAACCTACATATGCATTTATATAAAAACATAAATATAGATTTATTTGGATATGGACTACATTTTTTCTTTGGAAATGGGATACATAATTTTTAGTCTTTTAAAATGTGTGGATTAATATGTCTGTAATCATTACATGTATGATTAACAGCAGCTTCTCCTTTACAGTACACATTCAAAGCAGTAGAATGCAATGCATTTAGCAAGATGCCATTCTTCTATTCTGGAGTCCACCATGGAAGAAGAAATTAAGAGACATGAGGTAAGCAACAATGCCAGTACCAGCAGGATGATTATGTTTCCTTTTATCTGAATCCAGACAACTCTCTTGGCATGCTAGACACTGCAGTTATGGGGAGAGGAAGAATGGGATGCTCAAGAGTTAGATGAGTGTGGTGGTGTCAGCTTTGGAGGGTTGACCTGAATTTTACTCTCTCAGTCATGTGTTTCTTCCTATTCTTGTCTGAAAGAGACCTCTGTGCTCATGACTTTTATCCCATTGAAGGGTCAGTTCTCATACGATCCCTAAGTTATTTTCCACTTCTCTGGTCCAGTGTCCTGATTTGTTCCAGCAAGAGGATGATGGCTGAGTCTTTATGCAAGGCAGTTACATTTGAAAAGAAAAATGTAAAATTTGCTTGAGTTTCTGTTAACATATGTTCTGCTGTGTACAGTCTCTATGAGGTAGAGGTCATAATTGTGGATGACGTGGGAAAGTTAATTGTAAAGATGTAGGGGTTTTTTTCAGCTGTTAATTTTGTTAATTTTCTGCCCTTTGAACCATGAGATTTTCCTTAGCTTTTTTTTCCCCATGAGTGTTCAATTATTATTCCCCTCAGGAATAATAATTTTTCCTTCCAGGCTACTATTTTTCCATCTCCACTTTTATTTCCTACCACTCCATTCCTGCTCCTCTTTCTCTCATTGCTCCACTCTGACTTCCTTTATAAAAATCTTATTTTCTACTTGTTCCACACATGTCTTCATGTTTTAATCCGTGCCACTTCTTAAGCTTCTCTCCCCCTTAATATTGTTACCTAGCCTAGAGTACAGCCTTACCTAACCAGCCATGTAGTCATTGCTGAAGAAGAAATGCATAACCCATATTAATCAGCAGAGTATAAAAAGCTTTGAAACAATAATGTCTTTCCCTGATGGAGGGCTGAGATAGTGACTTGAGATAAAATATATTTTATTTAACTTTAAAACAATTGTTTTATCCAGTCACAGTCATTTTTCTTCAGTTTTGAACACCAGCTGCTGGGCTAGGTCTAAGGCTATGTTTTATATGGTTCTGTGCAGGGAGGTAAATCATAGCAAACACCTTTGGGTTTCTCTAGTTCCAATCCATTATTGTGTAGTGTAAAGGAAGTAGAAGGTATTTACTAAAACATAATTAAGAGTGTACAAGACTCTGAGAACATTTTCTAGTTGTCACATGAAAAAGGGAGATTTTCTCTGCCCTTAGTGTTTGATTTGTCTTTCAGTGCCCCAGGAAAGCTGAGACCTTTGTGCCTCACCAGCCTTTCAATGTCCTCTCAGGGGGACTCTTCTCTGAATAGCCTGCTGGGTCAGAGGCTGGTCTGACTGACTTGTCCAGGAACACACACCAACAGCATAAGGGAGAACTCTCTGCGGGTCTCCCAAATTCCTCAAGTATATTCCCTGCTGCTGGCCACTGCCCGTGAGTGACTCACACTCACAGTGTAACACTTTTTGTTAATAACAAATTGTGACCGGTGAAGGTTTGGTAGTATCTGCTGGTGATAGTATCTGACTGCAAAAATGTATTCAAAGCAATGCACAGACAAGCTCCAGTACCCAATAAAAGCATTCAGCCAGAGTGTGGCTCTTACCCAGGGGGCATCCCTATGGGAGAGAGAGGTTTGGCTCATTGATGGGTCCCAGCAATTACAATGGAATCTTCCCTTACTTCTCCGCAGTCTCTGCTTAGTTTTATACTATTTCTTCATGTTTAGGCAGAGCTTGAGTCACTCCAGTGATGCATACCTTGGTTACTGGTTGGTGTAACTCACTTTGCTCTTAAAGGTACAGTCAATAAAACATAGAGCACATTCACAGTGAGGGGTGGTTGTAGCTTGGGGGGGTACCTTTGGGATGTAGGTGTGTGCTAATATTACAAATAGGTTATAACGAACCAAGTTCATCTGAGAAGAGTGATTTCAGCATGACTGCTGCCTTGCAGCAACACATCTCTCTCCCCTGTCTGACAGGTGTTATGGGGTTTATCAGCTACAAAGCACCACTGAGTTCCCCTCCCTATGAGGATTCCAACAGAGCCTGGCTGTGGTGTCTCCACTCTGCTCCATGCTCCATTCCATCCCTCTTAGCAGGTGCTATGGTTGCAGATTGTGTGCACATGGAATCATCATGGGATAGGTTTCCAGCGTGCCAACCACATTCCATACAGGGAGAAGCTGTATTTTACCCTACAATTTCTGTACTATTATAACTTCTGTTATGACGTGAATATAACCTCTCAGTTTCCTATAATTTTACCCCCAGCCATGTTTCCACTTTAAGTAGTAAGGTTTTCTTAAAAACCAGCTAAATCTCGGAGCACTGAGCTTCACAGCCCTTTCATTCAGGGCTTGTACCAGGCAGACCTTATAAAAGGGCTTGACTAGGATAGAGTTTTGATATTTCAGTATGCCATATTCTATTATTACTTTAACTTGTGAGAGTATTCACTGAGTCTTTATTAGAAATAAGTTCCCTGGTTTCTCTGCTTTTATCTTGCCGCCTACAGTATTTAGTGAAGTCTAACTTGGAAGGAATTTTTTGACTTTATTCTCTAAGTGATCCAGTCCTAACAATGAGTCCATGATGATCAATTTAATTTAATTTATGTTTTGTCATAAACTGTTACCTTTTTGACTTGTCTGCGTAATATGCAGCCTCACTCAAAAGAGCTGTTGGATACATTTTCAATTGCTTTATGTGAGTCATTGTTCTAGAGGGAGCTTCTATTATGGACTGAATACCAAGGATGATGCATCTACATGTATAAGAACAGATACATGCTCTATTAGATTCATACCTATTTCCTAGGTGTGCATATATTCACAAATATACATTTGCATTAGTATGCATACAGACTCACAGGGTCTTGGAGACAGAAGGATGAGAAGGAAACATTGGGATGTTGCCAAGAGGAGCTACAGTATCTTTGGTCTGATTATTATTCTTTATTTATTCCTGTTGCTGCATGTGACAAGGTTGTTCACACATGGTTGTCCCTATCCTTGCATAGTCATTTAGCCTGCCTGCCTTTGTTCCATGCTAAAGCTGCAACTTCAAGAACAACAGGATGTGAGAAAGGAGGAGGAGGAAAGGTTGACTGGACATCCAGAAATGTCAAGAAAACCCCATCTAAAATAAAAAGCTGAATACCTACCAGCAGAAGAAACTATATTTAACCTCCTGCAAGTACATGAGCAACTAATCAGGAAATAACCAAGAACACGATACAGGGAGAGCAGTTAATAAACAGGTGAGATTGGACCACAATCATTAGAAAAGTAGACCAGATCTAATTGGAGATCTTCCTGCTAGAGCCATAGAAGTTAGGATTAAGGTGTGTGTGTTTGCTTGTCTGTTTCTGGTAACTGCTTTATGTTGCTGGGGGCAGGCAGGACAAGCTGCTCAAGCATAAGGTCTTGGTGCATCTCACCCCACCTTGCCATCTGCAGCATGTGTGGACATCTCTGAATCAGTCACACTGAGCTCCAGCTACACAGCCAAGGCATTTTTGAGTTCAGTTTATCTGCTGGTTTTAGGTATCTGCTTTAAGATGGATGGTGCTGTGGTCGTGCCCTCTCCTCTCCATTCCCTGCAGCGAGGACCCTGCTCCTAGGGATGCCTGCAGCACATGCTGAAGATGTCTGTTTTGGACCAAATGACTTTCAACTGAGCTTTGGGACCTGTCTTTTCTTCCTTTTGCCCTCAGTAAGCACGAGGTTAGCTGTACTGCCAGCACTGTAGTGAAAGATTTGGATTAGGGTAATTTACCTTGCATTTGCAGTAGGATATGCCTGCACATGTGGCTGGTCACTACAGTTCCACTGAGGGGAGCTGTCATGTGTGATGCAGTTATCCTGACAGGAAAAGCGCTTCCATTACTACTTTTTCTGCTACTTGAGGAAATATCAGGCAACATGACAAAGCAGCTTCGATTTTCTCTGGTATGAGCTAAGCCTCTGACAGGAGTTGGCCCTGTAGTTGTGTCTGTGTGCAGGCTCAGATCTGGGACCTGTGGGAGCATCAGTGCAGGAACCTGCTGGGATGGTCCCAGGGGAATAAAGTAACATCATGAGATGGGTGAGGGATGAGGGGTAGAGTCCTTCAGAGAGTGAGTCAGAACATACAGTGTAAACTTGCTCCCTAGAGTTAACTCCAAAGGAAACCGTAATTTTGGATGTCCAAAGTTTGATCCTGGCAACCATGTACACCTGAGAGCAAATGTAACTGATAAACACACTCAAGTAAACCAAATTGTCATTATTTGATTTAAATTATGAAGTGAAATAAAAAAAGTAAATTCAAGTTATTTTCTGATTGCTATGTTTTCCTATGTTGAACTCTGCCAAAACATTTTTTTTTTCATTTTCAAGTTCATCTTTTTCACCTCATCTGCTTGGGAAACTGTAACATTAAAACGGAACAAGGACAAACTTAATTTAAGAAACAAGCTGTGTTTCACATCTACTGTCAGTGACAATAGCTAGCTTTTGATGTGTGATTCTGATAGCATCAAAATGAGAAAGCCTGGCAGTGATGCCCTGTTTGGTAATTTTAGAAGGAGGTTTTGGAGCTTACTTTGGGCTTTCTGAACTATTTGAATTATTTACTGGCAGCCACAGGCGAGTAGCATTTTACAGTGTGTTAAAACCAAGCTTTGATATCTGAAAATAGCTCCTTTGGTACAGTGCTTGTCTTCCTTGATTCTCACATAAGCTGCATATTTATCGTAGCTGAGTGATAAATGGTAAGATTCTGCTGTTTTATATGCAGTGAAATGACAAGGTCAGTTTTAATTAAGCTGAGATCAAGCCCGGTCTGTATTGCACACTTCTGATTAGGTTACTTCAAATTAACATAAGTTTTTGGAGACTTCACTGAAGTCAGTGGTGTTAAACACCAGCTGTGCTGGCAGATAAGCGTGGGATAGAAGAAGGAGATAGAATTCACATTGAAATTAGTACTTGGCACAATATAATTCTCTGATTGCAAACTATGCGAAGTTGCCTGCGCTAATTGGTTGATTTTATTTGAAGCAGATGTTGTTAGCTTTCCCACTAATGATCTGGAGAGAAATTTTTTTTGAAAGACATGCCATGTTAGGTTCTCTGCAGTATAATAAGCTAATTACAACTTTAAGTACTTGCAGTAATTAGCACAATGTGTATAAAGTGGTCCTGATCTTTTCACCCTGCTGTATTATTGTTAGGACATGTAAAAAAAACAAGAAAAAGAGAGCTAGCTGGATTTATTTTCCCCAATCTAGCTTTTTGTTTTCCCAGACTTTTATATTAAGGAGATAATGAGCTAGACTTTATCTTTATTTTTAAGCACACGAAAAAGTTTTAAACCTTTCTCCTGTTTAACTCTCTTCTCTAAATCAAATCTGTTTAGTTTTATCTATGTCCATTGAGGTAAAGTTTTCCAGCATCTTAAAAATCCCATTAGTAAACAGTTCTGTACAGCAATGGAGTGTTTGTTCTCTATGAACTTATTTAATCACTTGCCCATGGATTACCAAGATTTAAAGTATAGAAAGAAAACAAACAAACCCACCCTGGAAACTTCCTTCTTTCAAGATCAATTGTGCGCCTTGTGGTTTGTACTGTCAGTGATTAAAAACTGCTGGCAGTCTGCAAAATAGATACAAGAAGACCCAGCAAGTGATCCTGCCTGCAGAAAGAAGGAAAACCAAAATGAGTTATATGAAAATGGGGAATCATATTATCCTCATATTATCCTCATAATCTTTTCTGAAATTCAGTGTGACTGCAGATGGTGGGTACACTCCAGAAATGGCTGTTCTGAGAACACAGTTTAATGAAAACTTCAGTTTAGCTAGTGGTCTCCTGACATGGTTTGGTTCAACTTGCTCTTCAGAAACTTCCACCAGCTATTTACACTGAAGATGCTTTCACTTCCTAGGGGAAATGACTGGA
This sequence comes from Phainopepla nitens, assembly GCA_013400175.1. Lineage (NCBI taxonomy): Eukaryota > Metazoa > Chordata > Aves > Passeriformes > Bombycillidae > Phainopepla > Phainopepla nitens. The sequence goes on along the minus strand of VXBQ01008253.1, from coordinate 334,434 downwards.
AGCCAGATAGAACCATTTGCACAAATATGGTCACATTTCCCAGTTCCTTGGTTTTTTGGGCTGAGGGATGACACACTCAACTGTCTTGAAAATGTTATACCATTTCAGGAATGCCTCCATGGCCCCAGCCACTCGTGTGACACACATGCTGCCAGAGACTGGTGCCATAAGGCATCTCCTTGCCACCACCTGAGAGAAGGGTCAGGGGACTGTCCCTTTGGGTTCTTTTTCTGGGAAAAGGATTTACTGCCTGGAACTGCAAGGGCAGACATTTCCAGGCAGCAGGAGCCTTCAACAGGCGTTTTGTGTTGTTGTGTTGGGGCTGTGGACAGAAGCCTGTTAAGGTGGGCTGAGCTGTGCTGTTTGCAGCCTTTGCACGGCCCTGAGCGACAGCTTGCAAATATTGGCACAGCAACAAAGAAAGGACAAAGTACAAATCCCACAAAGTCTTTTGGGCTGGCATGTGCAGGGACATCCATGACACTTGAGGGGGTAGAGCAGGAGGGAGCTGTTGATGACACCAGGAAGTTTGACTGACTCTTGGTGTCTGGAAAGATCCTCTCTGACAAAGTGCTTCAGGCCCTAATGTTTCTTCTTTAGGTCCTTTTAACCGCAAGTCATACCTGTGAACAGTGTTTCTCCTTGGTGCAGAACAGAAGAGTTTCAGCCCATCACGTTTTCTCCTTTTTTTAAATTTTTTTTTTCTATACTGATTTGCAAATGAAATATGTCTTTCGCAATTACGGCATGGGTTCAATGTCCTTGTGTAGCTCTCTGTAAAGTGTGTGTAAAGAAGGTATTCAAAAACAAATCTTGTATTTAGCATGTCATATTTTACTGAGATATATTGCTGGGTTAGGAAAAATGACACAAAGTTTCAAATATTCATTTACTTCCATCAAACTTTCTCCTTTTAAATAAGCTGGTAAATCTACATCTTGAGAATGTGGGTGAAAAAAGGAAATATTTGTCATCATGGCAGTGGTGAGCTTTGAGGAAAACCTTTGAATCAGTACTAAATCATCACTCAAAAGAAACCACAACTTGATTTCTGTAACTCCTTGAGACCAAATTACTCACTTTTATTGCCTTGGAAAATCTTCTAGCTATGGGTTTAAGCTAAAGCAAACACGCTACTTCCCTTCAGTCTGAAAAATTGGCAAGTAAAGATTCTTTGTTATTTTAATCTCATGATTCAATCTCCTGCTGCATTAATTTGGTGATTTGACTAATTGGTGGTTTAACCTATTATTAATGTTCCTCCATTAATTTCCTGATGCAATTTTAATGACATCTTGATGTCACTATTGAATTAAAGTCTGTTTAGTCTAAGAAAAAAAAAAGCAAAGCAGTACTTTTAGATGTTGATATCTATTTGCTGAATTTTAATGTCTGTCTTCACTCTAATGAAAGTCTGTATGTTTTTGATACAGCAGATTGGGCTTTAATCCTGAATAAAGCAATTCCTTTTCCCAAGAATTTCTGTGGTTTTCGCTGAAATAAACGGAGTCCATTACACTTTTCCTAGGTACTAGTCCAATGACTGCATGCAATGCATATAAAAGTTTCCATGTGAAAAAGCAACTTCTGGGTCAAGTGGTGGTGACCATGAATATTCCCTCTGGACTATAGAGGAGTAGCAAAGCAGAAACTGAGTTCTTGGCTGTGCTACAGCTCATCCCAAGTCTCCACACAAGTCTCTTCACTTGGTTGTGCCTCTGCCTGCTCTTGACCCAATTAAATGGGAATCTCACTTCATTCCCTTCACCTTTTACATGTTTCATCTGTTTGTAATGTAAATGTGTCAGAGCCGAGACAATTTTTCACCTGCACTTATGATCTCTACAATTTGGGTTGGGATCTTGAAGGGCTGTATGGTGCACATCCGTAACGGCAGCTGCATAATTAAACCCGGGTAATAGCAGATATGGTGGAACCACCGTTATTTATAAACAGAACCTAACAGAAGGAGTGGCTCTACTGCTTCTGGAGCCTCTCAACTGCGCTTCTGAGTCACGTCTGCATCTCACCCAATCTGATGCAGAGAAGCACAAGGTATGTTGACAGAAACTGGAGAAATGCAATGAGGTGAACAGTCTAAATGGTTTTCTAATTTATTTAGCAGTGTAGTGCAGCTTGGCCAGCGACAGATGTGGTGACAATGTGTGTCTGGCCATGCAGCACACACAGGAAACATCTCCACATCTCCATCCCTCTTTGGCTGAAGAGACACTAAGGGTCAAGGCACTGTTACCTAGCAACTAATGAGAGCTGATTAATCCATTTGTGGGCGTCACAGGCTGCAGTGATGTGTGGGAGCCTGTGCCTGCTTCTACTGTTTGTGTAGTGGTAGGAAAAACAAATGCCAATAACATCAGTACAACATCAGTAATGCTAACAATGACATCATCAGATGTGTAAATAATATCAGCCAAAACTGACTGTCCATTTTCAATGCTAGCATCAGATTTTGAATTTCTAACTTTCATTTTTGTTTCTTTGAAGACTTGGTAGAGATGGGATTTATATGTGAAGGAAATTAGATTGTAGATACAGTGCAATTTGATTTTTCCACAAAAGCAAACTTTGGTTTTCCAGTGGACTCCCTGTGAAGGCAAAGCTTCCCCCAATCTTCAATGTATATTCAATAAATGTCTAATCAAACTAAAAGAAAGTGAAACTTTTCTGAAACCAATTATTTTGAGTTTTAAGGGCCACTGAAGAGTTAAATAAAAATAGGGCATTTTATAATACATCTGCTTGCTGTCTGCACCACATCTTCCAGAAGGGCAGTACCTCACCCTGTCAATGTCTAATGAACTGTGCAGTTCCATGTGATTTATCATTGCTGGTGTTCCACCAGGAATGATCAATAATATATTCTATATAATTTCTTTTTTTACTTCCAAATGCACCCAGCAGGGTAGAGAAACTTTTATTAAATTGTTTGAAAAAAGTAGAAACACTTTCCATATTTTAACAGAGAAGACCTTAGCCGACTTGGTTTACATTTTAAATGCTTAAAGTCAAAAGCAAAACTATCTTTCACATACACTTTGCTTATTTTTAAATAAAAAATCTCATAAAAAATATTAAGACTTTATATGTGAGAAAGAGACTTTAAAGTGAATAGTTTTAACAGAGGAGATAAAACTTTAAAGAATGTTCAGTTTAGACAAGAAAGCCAGAAAAGCAAACTCCCAGAGGCTCTAAGACCAGCAACAAGCAACAAAGTTTGGCTGAGACTCAGATGAAGTAAAATGTTGGGTTTTTTCATGCCCTTCATCTTCCAACTCCCTCAAATGCCTTGCATGAGACCTTCCATTTTCAGGCATCTGTTTTACATTCTTTCACCAGCTTAATGGTGTAATGGAGAGCAAAATTATCTCCCCTGAAATGACCACAGTGTTTTGCAGACAGAAGTGAATGAAGAAGGCCAGTTCTCTTCCTGTAACCAGACCAATCTGAGGTATAATACATTTTTTGCCTGTCCCTATCATGATTGCTTACCCTTCTCAATCTTGTTTATTCTGAGAAAATTGTGCTGAAGAAATTTCCTTCTGATTGGTGATTAGACACAAAAGGAAATGTGGACTGTCTTACCCACTCATTCCATTTCCTTTGTGCTAGGCTGTTACCAACACTTATGCTTTCTAACCAGATGTTCCTGAGAAGCTCTTTCTTGTGTGCTATATTCAAACTCCCTAAATAACACAGGGATCAGAAGATTGCCCCTTAACCAAGGGTGCTTTGGAGCTGGAAATTTGTGGTCTGATTTGCTTTTCTAAATCTCTGTGAGCTGCGTGGGAAATGGCTGATGCTGGCTGAGGAACATCTGATAATGCCTGCTGCAAAGGAGCAAGGACCTCAGCCCACAGTCAGTACACACCAGCCAGAGTATGGGGCGCACCAGGCTATCTTCTGTGAGTGTATTTAAACCCTAATTTATCTCTGGAGCTTGGGAGGGGCAGCTGCATGGTCAAAAGTATGAGGATATACAGCAGGTTTTTCAAGCAAGTGAAAATGCCTTTTACATATTGTTTAAACAGCCTTACCCTCCTCTCCTCCCTCTCCATAACTGTCTCCATAACTCCCCACCACACAGATAGCAAACATGGCAGAATGGCCTTTAAAGCCTTTACAAGAAGGAAGAAGCACCTCTACGGTAACTCCCACTAAATTTATTGTGTGTGGGGTTTTTTTTAATTTTTGTTTTTAAGAGTAGAAAAGAAGGGGAAAGAAGCCTCAGTTTTGTTCCTGATTTATTGAATGGCTTGTGCTGGAAGGTACCCTTAAGACCATCTAGTTCCAATATACAAGGGGACACTTATCTGAGAGGCAATTGTGGGTATGCTGTATGGCACATTTTACTCTCTTACCTTCCACAGCACAAAAATGTTGCTGGAGGCACATAAAAGGTGTTTAAAAACCCAGCTCTTAGAGAAACCAGGTTGGGGGGAGCAGAGAGTGGATGACAAAAGAGACATGACAATCCTGGGCTGTGTTGTGCGATTAGATTTTTTTCTTCACAGGTTATTTATCTACTTTTGCTCACTTCTTTCCGAAGTCCAGGCCTGCCTCTCTCTGTGGTCCTCAGAGTTTAATCATCTCACCCAAGTTTCCCAGTTCTCCACCATGAGGCGATGCTCTTCTCCATCTTCAGAAGTGGGAGAGGGGTAAAGCAGTCCCACACTGTGAACATTCAGAAGCTGCTTGCAAAGAATTTAGCTTGCAATTTACGAAGATCTGTGACCATTTCATCCTGTTTAAAGGTAATTTAAACATACCTACAAAGGAAAAGGAAAGTATATTAAGAACATCTTCTTTCTGTGCTCTGGGATTTGCAGGGCAGCAAATGGAAAGCTGTGGGCAGTGCCTGGCCCTTCGTGTTTTCCACCTGGGAAGAGGTAAAAAGGTCAGGGCAGTGGAGGAGGAGGGTGGGGAGGGATGTTGCTCCACAGTTAACACAGGGAATACATTTCTGTTAGAAGCAAAACTAGAACTCCAGATTTTCATCCTAATTTAATCTTATAACAAATTCTAAAGTGTCAGCATCCGAGCCCTAAGTTCCAGAAAAAGCAAAAGGATCAGAATTCAAAAGTTTTTGTAGCTCTTACTAACAGATTGTTAACCTGAATGAAATATTTCCCTTGGCCTCAGTTATCAGAACAAGTAACTGAACAAAGTTTCTTCTACAACCTCTTTTCAGGACGTACATCAATTTCATAAGTGGCCTGAGAGGGTTTAAAATTGGACTGAAGAAGGATAGCAGCACTTAAGTTGTCCAACATGTGACTTGCGCTAAGAGCCCTCTCTTCCCGAGCAAACTGGATTCTGGTCTGTGCCTGTCTGGGGTATGTTTTTGCTGTCTGAGGTTGCTTGGTGCTCCAGTTACGCATTTAACAGCTTTCTTACATGTTTTTCAGGTATTTTTCCTCTGCTGTCAATATCTGCTAAGAATAATGCCCAGAACAGCTTACATAAGCCCAGAGCAGGCCCATTTCCTACTTAGAAGAGTGCAGTGGTAAAGGTCACTTTATTCATCAAATGGCTTGGAGTTGTTCCTTAGCCTGACATTGTTGGAAGCAATGTTTCAGGCTGGGCCATTTCAGCAGGAATCTGAAGTGTCTACACTGAGCTTTACAAGCGGCACACTTAGCAAAGGAGGGACTTGCTTCTTTCCTAGGGAATAACAAATATTCTGTCTTAACAGGCAAGAGAAGTCTGCACTATGGACTAGAAGGGGATCACCAAACCCAGTTTCACCTGTGGTGAAGACAGAGCTTAAATTATGAGCTTACAGTGCATTGCTCCTTGTTATGCCAACAGAAACTTACTCTGAGTTTGGAGAGCCATCAGCTTCTCCTGAGTCATCTCAGACCACCACATTATGCAACTCCAGCTCCCCTCTAACACTCCCACATGCTGGGTACCTACCAAAACTTGGTGGGGACTAACAGAGTGAATATATCGCCTGGGATGATCCCTCTCACCACATGACAGGTGTGGTCTCTTGGTTGTGTTATTCTCCTTTCTTGCAAGACACTTCTTTTGCTTTGTGTTTGTACTGTATGTCTTCCTCAAAACCTGGGTCTGTAAAACAAAAATAACAGCTTTGTTTTACTGACAGGGCAGCTGGCAGGTTTTTAACCAGTCTGTTTTTGTTGAATGTCAGTCACTGATATGAGTTCATCTAAGTTGTCTTCCTTCTCAGCGCTGCAATCTGTTTTTCTTTGTACAATATTGATAATTTTTTAGAAAAGGGAGCCAAAATCAATTAAAACCAAACAATTTTTGACACTTTTGGCTTTCTGCAGTGGTATCGGTTAATCACATGTTCATAAATACTCTAACATACAGGTCAGAAAGATGACATTAAAATTTAATGCACTTGGGAAAAATAAATTAAGAAGGTCTCCTGGAGAGGTTTTGCCATAGTTCTCTTCCTGCAGTCTGTCAGAGGATGCATAAACCTGTGACCTTTTTTGTACAAAATTACAATATATCTCCTCTATCTAAAGCCGGGTAATTACAAGGTTACATAGTCCCTTGGCAGGCTGAAGAAAAGGTTACTCTCATTTTCGTCCAAAGGCTTTAGAGTAATGCTGTGCACTGGAAAGGTGTACAGTCATTTAATCCAGTGTGAATGGAGAGGAGGGATGGTGTCTCTTGCCATTGCTGCTTAGTTACTAACGGAGTGACAACCCTGAATTTATGTTTTAGTTAGCACTGTCATTCTTACACACACAGCATCCTGTATGCCGCTTTGTTTACAGGGATTAGCTGGAGCCAGTGCTCAGTGATTCCTCCCAACATCTCCTGGGTGCACGCAGCAGTTTCTTCAGGATTTACACTATAATATTTTTAATGGACTGGCTAAGACTGATTGGGAAGATAAACTTCCAAATGAGAAACTGTACACTGGATGTCTGCCAGATGGCAGAAAAATGAAGCAAGGTCTGCCCTGAGTTATTAGTGGGATTGAGCCTGGGAATTTCTTTTGATGTGCATCTGGGAGGTGTACTCAGTCCTTTTGCCTTCAGCATCAAAGCTGAAACCTGATGATGACTATGCAAGGGATAACTTTACCAGCACAGTCATACTCACTTCAAAGGGTGCCAGTCAGACTTGAGGAGACTCAAGCTGAGTCTGGTGCTTTGCTCCAGACCTGATTCTGACCAAAAGAGTAATGTAAAAACTGGGGAGTGAGTTGGCCATGTTTGTCTCCAGGGAGAAATCTGTAACAGAATGGTTAGCAGATTGCAGGCACCTGTGTGCTGCTGAACAGCTGGCAAAGGCACAGGTATAGCAACTGTGAACTTTTGGATGGGAAATGAATAGGAAGTGATGGATGTAGCAACAGCTGTAGATAGAAAAATGTGTACACAAATGGTGCTGCAAATTAAAAAAGCAGAAAGTTAAGGTTTAAAGGTGTTTAAATTCATCAGCGCAGCCACAGCCAGTTTAATTGATCCCTCTGTTACAACAATGGCAGCCACCACATCTGATGGATTCCTCATTATGATGTATGATGTTAGCACACTTTGCTGCCATGAAGAAGGTGACTCTCTGTCCCAAGCTTGGACTCTCTGTCATTCTTCTTTATCTTGTCCCTGCGCAAAGGCTCACAAAAGTAGTTTCGTGAAATTCAAGAAATACCCCAAAGAGTCTGCAGCTATTACATCCAACTCACAGCAGACTAGCATATCATGGAGCACCTGTGACAGTCCTGTGAGGGCTGAATTCGTTTCTGGGTGGGCTTGGCTGCCCTTTACTCTGAGCTTGTGACAAAACTACAGGTCTGTATGGATCAGCATGCCAGGCAGTATTCTCTGCTTGCTGTGGTCCTAAGGTCTTGAAATACTGTTTAACACTTAATGCAATTAGCAAGACTAATAATTAGAAATGCTTGGAAAGAATTCAGGAAAAAAAAATCAGAAAGAAAAAAATTATTTCTCTGGAATTTTTCTTGATATTTTCTTCTCATGATCCATCACCTGTCCTGTAGTGAAGTCAAGGTACTGGTGCCCTGCAGTAAGGGGGATGCCCACTGGATGTCATGATTGCTCCACAAAAGTGCAAACACCATGTAATTTATCTAGCAGTCAAAATGTTATTCCTGAGAGGAAGCAATTTTAGGACGTACTTTTTGTGTAGTTATTCTCTTTCTCTGTTTCAGCATCTCATCCATACACACACATAAATCCTCGGATTTCTTGAACTGTACAGAATCAGTAAGCCATAGCTAAACCCCCGTGTCTGTTAGGTTTATATGTGAATTGTGTGGAAACAAAAAATGACTGAAAGTTATTTGAATAAATTACATAGGAAAAGATTCTTGTCACTGATTTTAGAAAAAGCTGGTCACCTACATAACTTTGAAAATCATGGTCTTATTGCCATGATTAATGAGAGAGAGGTAGAGTCTGTAATTGCAATCAAATAGATTCAATCACTTAATTCAGTGATTAATGAGATCAAGAAATTGTATGTGGGTCATCTCAGATTTAGACTCCTGCACTGCCTATAAGTTCTTTACAGAAGGAAAGTAAATAAGAAATGAAACAAACAGAAAAAATATCCAGTTCCCCTGCCAAAAACTCTTCTCCAACCATCTGAATTGATAGTACATGGAAAATATGACTGCAAATGCCTACATTCTGCAAATGTCAGTAGTGGCTAGCTCTTGTTTTAATTTACTATTTAAATGTATTAAACATGAATGGAATCTTGTTAAATGTCATAATCATAATGACAATCCAAATGAAATTAACTAGAAGAGTCAATTAGATTCAGAGGCCAAGCAGGAAGTAAAATGAGTCATGGGGAAAGGAGGATCCCCCAGACTCCAACAGCGTGGATTACAGTCTTAAATGTCATGTGGAAATGAATACAGTGCTAATGTTCTCATATTCAAGGGTAGGTTATTTGCTCAGTCTCCAGGAGGCAAGTTTTATTTTTTTCTTAAGGGTTAGGCAAACCTGTGGACTAGGCAAACCCAGAAACTGTGCAGCAGTATGGTGCTACCTGAATTGCAAGCACACAAAGACTGTTTGAATGAACAAAGATTAAGTTGTAGAAATGAGGCTGAAAGTTATGCAGAAATCATGATTCATAGAATCATAAAATCTTTTAGTTTGGAAAAGACTTGCGGGGTCATCAAGTCCAACTGTTAACCCAGCATTGCCAAATCTATCATTAAACCATGTCCCCAAGTGCCACATCCACATGTGTTTTTTGAACACTTCCAGGGATGGTGACTCCATCAGTTCCCCTTGTTTCAACGCCTGACAACCGTTTTGGTGAAGAAATTTTTCCTAATTCCCGGTCNATGAATACAGTGCTAATGTTCTCATATTCAAGGGTAGGTTATTTGCTCAGTCTCCAGGAGGCAAGTTTTATTTTTTTCTTAAGGGTTAGGCAAACCTGTGGACTAGGCAAACCCAGAAACTGTGCAGCAGTATGGTGCTACCTGAATTGCAAGCACACAAAGACTGTTTGAATGAACAAAGATTAAGTTGTAGAAATGAGGCTGAAAGTTATGCAGAAATCATGATTCATAGAATCATAAAATCTTTTAGTTTGGAAAAGACTTGCGGGGTCATCAAGTCCAACTGTTAACCCAGCATTGCCAAATCTATCATTAAACCATGTCCCCAAGTGCCACATCCACATGTGTTTTTTGAACACTTCCAGGGATGGTGACTCCATCAGTTCCCCTTGTTTCAACGCCTGACAACCGTTTTGGTGAAGAAATTTTTCCTAATTCCCGGTCTAAACCTCCTGTGGCACAACTTAAATCTGGTTCCTCTTGCCGTATTGCTTGGGAGAAGAGACTGCCTCCCATTTCAATGCAACCTTGTTTCAGGCAGTTGTAGAGAGTGATAAGGTCCCCCTCTGAGCTTCTTTTTCTCCCAGCTAAACATTCCCAGCTCCCTCAGCTGCTCTTCATAAGACTCATTCTCCAGACCCTTCACCAGTCCAGTTTCCCTCTCCAGGACATGTTCCAGCACCTCAATGTCTTCATTGTAGGGTGAGGCTGAAAACTGGACACAGTTTGAGGTACAGCCTCACAGGTGCTGACTACAGGGAAACAATCATTTCTCTGCTGGCCACACTGTTTCTGATAGATTCCTCTTATTTTCAGTATCAAAATAGCTGACACTCACATGTGACCAGAAGGTACAAATGAAGTGAAAAGAAATGCATTTGTGAACAGGATAGATAAATTGATATGTAGCAAAGAAAATTTAGTCCTTTTCTCCTCTGTCTCTGGCCTTATTTTTCTGAAATGTTGATGGAGGCAGTTCCATGATGATCTTCTGAGTATAGATTTACCATGCCTATCAACACTGCCATGTTCAGTAGCAGCACTTAGAGAGTTCAACAGCAGATATTTTCCTTATTGGTCTGTCTCATGTAGTTGTATGTGTTGCAATTTTTATGGACATATTCTTTGATCAAAGAACCAGGTACATATTCTTTGATCAAAGATATTTCCCAAGATCAGCTTTCTACTGTCACATATATTCAGCAAAGAACAACTTCAGATTATGATTAGGTTATATTACTCAGTCAACTAATATCTTGTGACTATTTGTAGCAGGAGGAGGTCAGAGCAAAGGTACAAGATTAACTCATAGCTTGCAGATAACTCCAGATACTTCAAGGGTGTAAAAATATAATTTAAGCATTATGTTAGTTAAAACAAGGAAAGGCCTTACAGTTTCAAAAGTATGTATCATACAAATGTTATTCCTATCTTGTCCCCCTCTCCCATTAACTTGCAATTCATATTACAGCTTCTCTGATCTTTGTCCCTTTTTTCTTCCATTTCAACATGAAAGATTGTGAAGGACTAAATGAGAATAGCAGTTTCATCAAGTGAAAGTGACTCTTAAATGCTTACATTTTTGGTGGATGATTTATATTTTACAACACAGCTCTGGAGGGCACTAAAACCAGGAGCAATTGCTGTGCAGTTTAATGATTTGACTATTTTGCCCTTGCTTTGAACACAGCAGATGAGTTTCTTTGTCATAAGAAGCAGAAAGAAGGAGCTCAGCTGGGATGGTCCAGGCATGAAGCAAAGACCTACTGTCCTTCAAGGTGCAGCTGGTGGTCTGTAGTGTCTGTGCCTCTCAACAGCTCTCTCCCTCATGGATCTGCCCCATTTGTTTTGGGATGCAGTGATTGGGAAGGCTGTGGGTGAAGAGTGATTTTGTTCTCTGCTGTAGTGATGTTTTCTGCTTGCTTTCATTCTCTTCCTCCTAATCCTTACTGCCTTTTTTTGCCTTTCTGACTATTGAACATTGAGCTGACATTTCAGGAAATTATCCAGAGTTATTCTGAGACCTCTTTCATGAATTGTTAATGTAGAGCCCATCATTGCATATGTATAGTTAGGATCATTATTTTGCCATGTGCATTACTTTGCATTTATTGACATTGAATCTCTTCTGCCATTTATTACTCCACCATGAGAGCTTTCTGCAAGTATTTGAGGTCAATCTTATGTTTGATTTTTTTGAATGCTTTTTTAGCAGCTGAATATTTGCCACCTCACTAAAAGAGATTCATTGCATTAATAGTGATGAGCAAACTTCTAAAATTAATTTATGAATTAAGGGTGAACAGATCTGGTTGTAGCCCTGACACTTACTCCCTGTGGAAGATCCTCCCTCCACTGTGAGAACTGACCAGCCACAATTTTTGACTGCTTGGCTTTTAAAATAACAATTATTAATTAGTAGACTCTCTCTCTCTCTTTTCTTCCATGACAGCTTCATATCTTTAAGAGTGTTAAGTGCCCAAACTTTTCAAAAGCTTTTGGGAAATTCAGGTATGTGATATAACCATGTCACTCCTCTCCACATCCTCACTGATTTCTTAACAGAGCATCTCTAGCTTTTTGAAGTACCTCTTTCCCATAAAAAGCCATGCTGGATCTGACTTTCCTCCAATATATCTATGTGCTATTTATGACAAAACTACCACTATTCAGTTCACTGTGCCATTCAGGCTCAGTGCACAGGAACTGTCACCATCAGCACAGCTCTTAGAAATCATGGTCCCATGCTGTGCCTTTTCTTTCTCCTCTACAGATAACCTTCTAAACCAGAGATTAAATACCAAGCTTCATAGTTTTGCAGTGTTGTACCTCTGTTCCTTCACTCTGGAGACCATCTGATCCTTTCAATTTCTTATGATTCTTTCAATTTCTTCATCACACTGTGGGTTGGGATTGTTCCCTGGTCTCATCCTCACGAGGAAAGGTTTTGGTGTCAGTGAGTCCCACAGCTCCTACAGGAGGGACACCCTGGGGAAGAATTAATTAGGCTTTTTTCCTTCAGATTCTTCTTCCCTGCATGCTTCTTTTAGATATAAGTAGACTTTTCAGCCTGGCTTCTTCACTGCCAGACTTCCAGGTAAAGTTGTTTGGAAAAGTTAGTATTTTTATTATTTTCCTTCTTTAAAAAATATTTTTCCTAGTAATTTAGACATGTATAAGGTTTTATAGACAACTTCTTAACATTTAAGTTGATTTTTCTCATTTAGGCCTTTTTATTTTTTAAGGTTGCTTTTTACCTCTAATGGCAGAATTTTACTCTGCCATTGAACACTTTTGCCTTTTACGGTGGTCAGATGGTAATCTTCTATCTTTTCTCATGGCAGTGCATTTTGAGTCTCTAATGGGCAATCTATAAAGAATTCCTACCTATATTTTTTGCCTATGCCAGTCCATTGAACTACCTGCTGTGTAGCCCTCTCATTCTCCCCTCTTTGAAATGAAATGCTCCTAGGAAGTTGAATGAAATACTCCTAGGAGATTTTTGTATTTTGAGTATCTTTTATGTACCTTCAGTTACTACCCTGGGGTGGTTGTTTGATTGATGTCATGGGACAGCTACTGTGCCTAGGGTTAAAATATTGACAAGAGAGAAATGGCTTGTCTGACCACTTGGTTCAAGAAGTCAGGATTCATGCTGGTTAATAATCTGTCTGCAACATCTTCTCCATGCATGAATTTTCCTAGGTCATAAGCGGCCAAACTCAACAATTTCTACTACTCTTCCTAGGGTGGGTTGACCCTGGTCAGCAGGCAAACACCCACCCAACATCTCTCAATCTTCTGTCTCATAGGATTGGGGTGGGGAAAAGGGGAAACACAAGGGAGGTCAGAAGACTCATGGGTCGAGATAATGACAGTTTAACAGGGAGAGGAAAAGCTGAGTGCACAAGCAAAGCAAAAGGAGGAATTCATTCAGAACTTTCCATAGGCACAGAGATGTCCAGTCATTCTGAGAAAAGCAGGTTCTTAGCATATGCAATTGTTTGTTTAGTAAGATGAACAACGTCACAACAAATGCTTCCCCTTTGTCCTTTCTTTCTTAAGCTTTTATTGCTGGGAGTGCAGCCATGTGGTGTGAAATATTCCTTTGATCATTTCATGCCAGCAGTCCTGCCTGTGCCCTCTCTCAGCCTCTTGCCCACTCCTACCCTACTCACTTTGGGGAGAAGGAGATGAGAGCCTTGACACTGTGCAAGCACTGTTTCAGCAGTAGCCCAAGCACTGGTGTGTTATCAGGACTACTCTAGCCACAGATCCAAAGCACAGCATCGTACTGACTGCTATGAACAAAGTTAAGTTCTTCCTAGCCAGACCCAGAACAATCTCCACCCCTCACTGCAGATTATTTGCATCATTTCTAGCAGGCACTGATGTGTTGGCACCAGCCCATGTGGATTAACCACTGTGCTGCCAGTTGGTTTGTTTCCACTGCCACACACTCAGGGGGTTTGCCCATGGGGTCACTATGGGAGTAGAGCCCCGGCCACTCTTCTCTAAATCCAACTGGATGTCCCTCACTTCTGCAAATTTGCTTGGCCCTCTTTCTGCTTTGGCAGCTTTGCTAACTTGTCGTGTTAGACTCCACACCGCAGCTTTCCATTTCTGATGGTTTCTCGTAACATGACAGGATCTGTTGCTAAACAGAGCACAGAGCCTTTCACCTTTAGGTGTTCCCAGGACTGGTGAGTAGAAATGTGTTCCAGTGTGTCTTCATGTGAGGAAAGGTTCCCAATATGAAGAATAATGGGAATGAAACTGAAGAAATGACCTATACCTTCACAGACACCTCCTTTCTGTGGAGAAATTGGAGACTTTGATAGATGGGAAAGTCCTGAGAAAGGGAAACATTTGTGCCATCAATATAAAGCCCAAGGTGTTCTGTATTCCCTGTAGCAAATCCTTGAATGCTGATTGCAATTCATGAGGCAAATAGTGGCGAGGGGGGGGTATATGTTGTAGCTGTGTGTTTTACATGGCTATACCAAGCTCTACAATATCAGACAGTGTAAGCACAGAGGTAAAGGCACTTCTGCAAATACTGGGGTAACTGCTCTGCCTCGTCTGAAAGAGAATGGGTGCCCTGCAGCCTGCCATATATGCAGCCTGCCATATATGCTGACACCTGGAAAGTAATAGCTGGCAGTTCTTCTTTATTAGGGGGTTATTTGTATATATACATGTTTTTAGAGAATTGGAGCATTTTGTCCTTTTTCAGAGACAGTCACTTGAAAGAGAACATATTTGTCCAGGCTGTGAGATCTGACTGCAACCTGGAGTCAGCAGGCAGTCTTTCAGGTTTAGGAAAATCAGAATGTAGGGGTCATGTCTCTATTTTTAGCCCTTTATAGTTACAAAAGCACTTAATTTCTTTCCCCCACCAAAATGGCTTCTGGCTTAAAAAGGCTGGTTATTACATGCTGAAGAATTGCTTTGGCTTTGGAAATAGAAAATTCAGTAATACTGAATTCAGAATAAATTCAATCCACTCATCTGGACCACTAGAAGTGATTTAAGGCTATTTCCAGTGAAGGCAAAGAATGGGCAAGTAGATTTACCTTTTAAACACTATCCTTCAATCACTCCAAATATGAATATATTTGCTATTTATAGCATTACCAGAGGAGGGGAGGGAAGGGAAAAAATACATTAAAATTTTATATGATAAGGAGTCTGGGCGCAGTCTATACTTCTTTCACCTAAATTAAAGATTAATTTATTCTGAAATAGGCACTCATACAAATGTGGTGTAACTGTTAGGCCAGTAGATTACAAGTTTTGTAGCCAGCACATGGGCATCTGGGGTATTTAGTGGTTAGCTGATATCAGGAGAAGTGAGTGACAATTAGGCAGTGTCAGAACAGTACACTGACAGGCATGGAAGTAAACTTGTGTGTACACCCATGTGTTGTTGGAATCTTTGCTTGTTGAACTAAACAGGAGCAGGCATGGGCTGAGCCTCTGACAGTCATCCTCATGGATACATGGTTGGCTTTGCTTTAGCATCTGGGCTTTTCGTTCCTTGCATGCACTTTATTGGCAAACAAAAAGCCTGTCTTGAGGCTGAAGACTCAGGTGAGACATTTGAAGTCTGAGCACTGCACTGCTGAGCTGAGCAACGCATTTTGAAAAGCAAGACCCTGGTACATCTTCCATCCTCCAAAACACATCATCCTCACAAATGAGTGTAGAGAATTGCTGTACCTCTGTAATATGGGAAAGTAAAACACAGGGAAGACACAGACATTTCATCCAAAATAAATGGGCTCAAGAACAAAATTGCTTATCAGAGTAATCAACTTTAAAGAGTCCTTTTCTCAATCTCAATCTCTTTTCACTTATTGTGCTTAGGCAATTTTAAAGACATCATTAGTTACACTATTTTATGTGTAACTATTTTATGCCTGCTCTTGTTAATTTTCTTTAAGTACAGTAAAATAACATTTTATTGCTTGCAGAATTCCCTGATCAATTGCATTTTCTTTGTCACGCTTGCTTGGCAAGTAAAACTGCCTGAGCTATGATGGTTGGGTAAATTAGTATCATTCACAGGCTCATTTTGCACTTTGGAGTGTCAAATGTTGTTTGACTAAGAAAACTTCTTCCCTGTTGTTGTTGTTGTTGGATGTGGCAGGAAGGGAGAATATAGGTAAATTTTTGTAATGGAAGAGTGAGACACACTTTTGAATGTCAGTTTTATACATGTTGATGAAACCTGAAGACACAAATCAGCTTCTGACTGTGATTTCACTAGTGTGCCATAACTTCCCACATGGTCTAATGAATAAGCACAAAGGGAATAATAGGTGTATTGATTTATATCTTATTTAACAAAACAAAAAAATATTGGTGACAGTGTGCAATTCCTGAGGGATTGTTAGGAAAGAAAGAATCTACAGGCAGGAAGGAGGTTGGGGTTCTCTAACATTTGTGTTGCACAATGCAAGGGATTTAAATTAGGAGTGTCTTAGATTAACCTGTGAGGCAAGCTCTCTCTAGAGATTTGATGCCCTGTTGTCAAGGTCTTGGGATCTGCAGGAGAGGATGTCAGCTTCCCTGCTGCCTGCCTGAACTGTCTCCCTGCAAAGCCAGGGCATGGATGATGAGGGGGCATTGACTCGCTCCACAGCCTTCAGCATTGTGGCCACAATGCAGCTCGATGTGGCTGTGAGATCACCCTGGCAGGTGATCCAAGGACCTTATGTGGCCTGAAGGGATCAAGTTCAGAAACTTAAATTCTCTCATTAGCCTATGGAAGGAGAGAGACTAAACCTCTGTGAGTTTAACCGGCAAACACAGATTAGATATTTGCCTTAGATGGAGTGATGAGTTCCACAGAAGTTAAACAGATTTATCTTCCTACAAAGCCCAATTTTGGACAACTTTAGGTTTATGTGCTGACACCTGATATAGAGGCATTCTGTCTGATGTCACACAGGGACACAAAACTCAGGTTATGGAAAATAAGATCCAAAATACTGGCCCGTGACACTTCCAACTGACAAAACACTGTGAGTACAGAGATGAAGGAGGCAGCCTTATGAGTGCAGGATTATGATCACGATCATGAAAGCTCATATTTTTTATGCCACTGGCGCCATTCCTGACATAAATATTTGTTTTTAAAGCCAACTAACAGAGACAAAACACATGCAACTGAAAAACTGCTGATTAACTACTGCGTGTAGGTTAGAAAGGTTCAGCTGCATTTACTTCTCTGCAGTCAAGGGTAATATTGGTGTGACGGAAAAAGGCAGAAAGACGTACTTATTAATGATTATCAAAGGGCAGAATTTTAGATCTTACAACTGACATGGGCTCCTGAAGTCTCCTAATTAAACCATCTGAAGATTTGATCAAAGGCATTTAATGTGGAGCTTGCTTAGCAAGATGCAGATAATTAGATTAAGGCTACTAATGATTTACTTCTGCAAAGTGTAACCTAGCACTGCTGTCTGAAAAGTGACATTTCCTGCAAATCCTGTGGTTTGTGTTCCTTGGTGTAACAGCCTAATGATTAAATACCAAGTGCAGCTCAGGCCAAGAACACGCCTCATATTCTACTTCACAGTGAATATAGATGGTTTAAGCTGGAGAACAGTGATGATGTAGGTTAAGAGGGGATAGCTACCCTTTCACAGACACACAGTGCTCTTCTCTGGCTGAAGAGATGCCTCAGTTTGTGTGCCTGGAGCTAAGTGAGATGATTCCTACAGCTAGTATGGGATTTAGCTGTGACTGAATTAGCAAAAAACAGCTGTGCCTGCAGTTCTGTCACTACCTCCTGTGGCTGCTGCCTTCACATCAAACTCTGGGTCTTGCCTTCTCTTTTGCAGTGCCATGTGCTTCCACAAGCCTTAGAGCTGAATGCGCTCTCCCAGATACCCCTGTCCTCTGGAGAAGGCTGATCACCTCTGCACCCCACAGAGCTCTCTTTCTGAGACAGAGGGCAGCTCTTCATCCACCAGGGTCTCTTGGGGGTGGATTTGTGGGTTAGTTTTGCTTCCCACAGGAGCAGGAGGTCAAGCTGTCTGCTTGCTTCCTAAACAAGTACTCTGCTGACTGGATTATGAGGTAAGGCTCTACTCTTTAAGAGGCTTAGAAGGAGCTTGAGGGCATTTTCCAGGTGAGCTGCTGGTGCTGCTGCTGCTGTTGCTGAAATCTGGCAGATTGTCACTGCCAGATTTCAGACCTGAGCTCTGCTGAGATGATTGTTTCTGTCAAGGTGTACATGACACTCAGCATTCCTATGGCAGAAATCCTGTGCTGGGGGAATTCTGTGAGTAGGAATGCAGGCGTCCCGAGAAATTTAAATAAAAGTTAATTTAGGTAGAAGGTGGCCTGAGGTTTCAGATTCATACATCATGTAAATCTAACCCCTATTGTCCTATTGGTTTAAACATTCCCGTCCAAAATGTCTTAGTAAGTTATTAATTCTTTCTTAACCATTTATAACTGTAATATGAGGTGTGATTAAGTTTTGTCCATTTTTTCCCAAAAAAAACCCAGCTCCATGAAAAAAATTCCCATAAATTATCCAAAGCAGGAGCTTGGATAATTAATTGCAGCATTCATTGCCCACTTACATTATCATACAAGCTCCTTGGATTTAGTGAAACTCAAGAATTCTTTTTTGGTTCATAATTTTAACATGCATCCTGAGGGATGTTTCTGTGAAGAGGCAGCAGGCTCTGAAACGAGCTATGGCTGTTGCTGAGCATTACAAAGCAGCTGAGATCTCCTCCTCCCAATTCAGGCCCTGCTCTTGCTCTCTGCTGCCCTTACTTGCTCTCAGGGGTCACCTTACAGACACCACTGCACTTCTCCAAGCTCTGAACCCACCTCTTCAGCCAGTGCCAGACAGGCAGGCACTTTGCTGTGATCCAGAAACTGGGTGAACATTTTGTCAGTTTCAGGAGGCTGGATCTTGCATGGTGCCCCATGGGTCAGACTCTGAGGTCTGAGGTCAGACCCTGAGGTGAGGAAAGAGAGAGGAGCATGAGTGCATGGCCAAAAACCTCAGGGCAACTGGGCTTGATGGCTGCGTTTTTGTGGTGTCTCCTCTGTCTGCCACACATCACCTGGTCCAGAAACTGAAACATCAGGAATTGCCACTATGGCTTTGTCTGTCTGCATGCAATAACCCCTGCAGTTTCCTGGTTACATGCTGGGAAGGACCTGGGGACTCAGCACTTCCATTGTGCCTGCAATGGCTTTCCTGAGAGCAAACCTGGGCAAGGAGAGAGCCGGGCTGAGCAGGGCTGGGCTGAGGAGGAGCAGCCTGGGGAGGGCAGTGGTCCCACCACTCTGCTACAGCCACAGGATTCCACATGGCAGTGCAGCTACAGGATAAGCAGGCAGGATACAACTGTGTCTTAAATGTTCAAAGAAACAAAAATCACATTTGGCGGACTAAGGTGGAAGTAAGGTGAGAGACAGATCACAATGGATAGAAAATAAATGAAAGAAATCCATGCTGGGTTTATCAGTAAAAGATCTGAAGGGAAAGAGAAATAATAATAATAATAATAATAATAATAATAATAATAATAATAATAATAATAATAATAATAATAATAATAATAAACAACCACAATTAGAAGCTGGCAAGTCAGAAAGGGAGTAGAACATGAACCCTAGATAAGAGAAAGCCAAAAAATTGCAATATTTTAAAACAAAACAGTGATAGCGGAAAACCTGTTGAAGACTGCAAATAATTTCTGTTTTAGAGGAATCCTAGTAGTTTCTGATGGATTAGTATTTAGACCTGGCTAGTTCTAAATCAGCATGTCTTGCTTCCAATTTTGTGATTGATGTTCATCTTCCATTCTGAAATAGGATAGAGATGACAAATTTTAAGTTTCTGGGAAATGCTACAGTCTATAACATTTGTTTCCTCTAGATTGATATGTTTCAGGTGAATGTTTATGTTATTAATTTTTACAGTGCCACAGGATGTAAGAAAACTTTCAACTATGTTAAAAATGAAATTAAATGAAAAATCAATTTTCAAACAAGTCCCAAAATGTTCCCTTTAAAAATGATCTATTTTCCCTGCCCCAGCAAATGTTCACAGAAGAACCATGTTTCTACAAAATATTTAATTTTGGCTTGCCAGCAGTGGCAATTTGCTTCATCAGGAGCTGACCAGCTTTGTTATTGATTCAATAAAGCAAAGAGTGCAGAGGGAAAACCCAGTGACTGATTTAGTACTGCCTTTTGCTCTTATGCATTCATTTACACTTATGGACAGGAAATGTAAAACACACATACAAACACAAAACCAGGCCTGTGCAATTCATAATGCAGTTTAGATCCATGCAGTACAGGTATAGTTACATAAAGAGCAAAGCAATAGGGAAGCAGGTACAATATTTGTGTTGTCCCTGAATATGTAGAATTAATATAATTTGGGTTTAATTGTCCATGAACTATATCTGGCAGTCATCTGTTTTGAGACTTCATCTGCTTTAGCCTTAATTGCCAAAGAAACATTATGTCTCAGCAAGGATAAAGACCATTTTTGTTGTATGTTGTTAAAAAGGAATAAAGTGCAAAAAACCAAATAGGAAATATAATCCCTTTGGGAATAAAACCCCTCAGCAATTGAAAACCTCTCTGTGACTGGGGATGATGATATGACAAAAGGGTAGAGAACTTCCTCCAACATCAGAGAATGAGCAACCTCTGCATTTGAATGCTCATGCAATTGAGCAAATAGATCACACACGGTTCTCTGGATAAAAACAAAGGAAGTAATTAATTGCAAATTATATGGTGATAGCAATTCCTGTTGAGCACTTGCTAAATTTTCTTGTGTTTAGTAGCTCTCCATCCCACAGTGCCTTCCTCTGAGATACAGGAAAGCCTGAAAATGATGGGAAGAGACACAAGCTCTCAAAGGCTTGCCAGTACATCACTTCTCTGTGCTCCCTTGCTGCTTACGGTGGGCTGCTTTAACCCAGAAGTGCAGACACAGAAACTGCTTCAGTAGGCATCCCTACACAACCTATATTTGATTTTCTTCCATTTGCTAACCTTTCCTGTCCTGTATTCCATATCAGAGAGCTGTACTTTGCATTTTTAACTCTGATTAAGTCCTGTTCACTGCTCCTTTTATTGTTAGGTCAGTCACCTCCATTGATACCCAAATTTTACTTTCACTGTCCCTTCCAGATCTCCAGCTTTATCTCTTCAAGCTGTGTAACACAGTCACTACAGCCACTTTGAATCTGTGAACTGACTGACAACTTGCTAAACTGTTTCATATGCTATCTGCAAACATCCACACTTCTATCTTGGTTCTGGAAGCAGTAAAATGGTTTAAGTTAGAGGGTAGATCTGCTGGGGAAAACTGCTGGTAGTGTGCTAAATGTGATGCTCATGCAAATTGCAGGCATGGTGTTAATATCAGTGCAATTCCCAGGGCCCAGGCTGTCTCCAAGAATAAAAATGTGTGGCATCAGTTTGAGGTGATGCTGCTTGTTGGAGGTTGAGTATACACATTTGGGGAAGCTGAAGCATAGACATGTGGATGTTGTGTGTTTTACTGCCTTCTCAGACATGCAACCACAGCTCCTCTGAAGTCACTCTTGCTCTTGTATGAATTTGATGAGAATATGGTAGCTGCTATCCAGACTTGCCTTTGTCCTCTCCATTGTGCATTTCTGCCTGCTTGTTCTCTGTCTATTCTGCCTATTTCTCCTCCTGATTCTGTAGTTCAGGTCCTCATTCATGCCTTCTTAACATTTCTCTGGCCAAATTCTTGCCCACTAATATCCCTATCAACCCTACTATCATTTTTTCATTGGTGTCTTTCCTA
Source organism: Phainopepla nitens (assembly GCA_013400175.1). Taxonomy (NCBI): domain Eukaryota; kingdom Metazoa; phylum Chordata; class Aves; order Passeriformes; family Bombycillidae; genus Phainopepla; species Phainopepla nitens. Next base: position 312,763 of record VXBQ01008253.1, on the reverse strand, counting down.
ACTACCATCTTAATGTTACCCACTCCTGGCATACAGACTGCCAAATGGACTGTCTTGCCCTTTTCTACACTTGGATAAACTCAAGGGTGAATTGATACTGGTAGGGAGCCCTGATTACTCCATTTTCCCCAGCACTGTAGATTCTCCAGCCATTGCCTGGGAATAGTCACTGTGAGGTGGGTGGCTTTAAGGGCTCCCTATGCAGGGGATCAGCAGATGCCCGGCATGAGAAGGAGAGGTCAACTGGGGATTCAGTGGACAGTCTGATAAGTCCTGCAGGTCTGCAAGATGGATAGTTTATAGATGTGTGTGTTGGGGTGTCTTCTCAATTTGGATGTCAAACAGGAGGTATTCATGATGCTTCACAGTTTCATAATGATTCACAGAGATGTGCATCTTGGCTGACTAAAGTCTCCTGGGTATTTTTACATTTAGTCTTCTGTTCAGAAAGCTGTGTTTCAAGTTCCAAGGCTTTTCACAGCAGTCATCTTTAAATATAAATAAATATATTTTCTAGTAAAAGCAGAAGACCAGCATTCCACAGTTAGTCAAATACAACTTCATCCTACAGAAGTCAAAGGGATGCTGTCCAATGACACTGGAGATCACATGATAGCCATTAGTCAATATTTGCTATACAGTAATTTTCAGTTCATTGTTCTATTGGTGCAGGTGTGAAATGGCTGAAACAGTTTAGCCTTTATTTTAAAAGAATTTCTTGTTATTTTTCTACATCTCATGAACGTATTCAGACTAGTTTACAAATTTACGTAAATTCTATTGTTTAAAGAGAAAAAAAATGTCATAATAGCTTCAAATATCTTCCATTATGTTCTTTGTTGCTCTGCTGTGTTTCTGTCTTTATCTATATTTTATTATTAAGAAGGTCTGATTTTACTTTTATGATGTGAAGTCTGTCAAAACAATGCATTAAATAATTCTGAATCATTATTATCCAATATTACATCTGTTGCTTTCTTTCTTAGTTTTTTCCCCTTCCCTTAGACAGTCCAGGATTGAAACCTGCTATTTCCTTAATATTATTCAGCTGTGGCTGAAGTGTTCTTTTGTCCTCCTACTTAGAATCCTTCAAACTATTGTGTTCATCATTCAAAGACCTTGAAGAGTCTTGCCTGTGACTGTTCCAGGTGTCTGAAATGGTCCTTACACTGGCTCTTCCAGTCAGTATTGAGAAGATGGTCTGCAGCAGCTCTTGAGAGGTATGGACAGAAAGGTGGAGAAGGCCAAGTGTTACAGAATGATTTAGGCCTATCCAAGGCCTCAGTTTTTCATGGCCTGCACAATTTTTTGGGAGTGTTGAAGTAGTTGAGATGAGGTGCAGCCTGCAGTGGTTGCTTTAAGCCTTAGGAAGCCTGAGGATAGTCTTACTCCCCAGGCTGTGGGATGCTCTATGTGAGATCTACCAGTCACCAAGGAGTAGAAAGCACAAACAAAATGTATGATTCTTCAACTCAGCCCCACGAAGTTGTAGAGAATCATGAACAAATGTCTAATTTTAAAATGTCAGTTCAATTCACAAAAGGCTGTAAAATGTTTCCCCAAATTTTTTACAAGCTTATGGGCTGGCCTAAAATACAAAAAAACTCCAACCAAGCTATGCTTCAGGAAAGGGTCAAGGGCAAAGCCCCAGGTTCCTTCAGTGACAGGAACTGCCTTGTTGAAGTATTGAGTGATGTTAGCAAGTGGAGTTTCCTCATCTTGCAGATGAGGGCAAAAATCTTCATCCAGTGCTCTCATCATATCAGGGAAAAATTACCTATCTCTCTCTGAATTAACTGTGAGTACATGGACAGGGCACACAAATCCACGACATCAGTGCCACCAGACTTAATGCAACCAAGACACGACTGCGTCAGTGCACCCTCTGCAAGGACTTGGGAGCAACAGGGTTTCAGAATGATGCAAACTGCTTCTCTCTCCAAAGCTGCTTACATCATTCATTGGAGAAACATGTTGGCTGTGCCTGCTCCTTCTTCAGACTCTTTTCTAGCTTGTCTAATTGTGGCTTTCCTTAGGGTTTTTTTTAGGTTTTGTTCTCTTTCTGCCTGCTTTACGTAGTCACTTGCTTTGCCTTGAACAGCTTGTGCATGCAAGGTGGCACTTAACATAGAAAAATCAAAAGCAAATGTGGACAATTAGTCAGTAACATCTGTGTTGGAAGACACCATTAGAAATCAGGATTATTTAATCATGGCTTTACTTTGCTTGTCTTCTCTCCTGGGCAGCCCAGGAGTGGAGTAATTGCTTCAGGAAAACCTCAGTTTAGAGACAGGCTTAACTTTGTCCTTTGAAATGCCAGTGTAGCTTGTTAACTGGTGGCCACTGTAAAGGTGTGTGAAAATGTATGCACGTGTGTATATGTGGTTTTATATATTTCAAATTCAATTATTAAAATGTTCGTGTGATTTACAAATGGTGTTCCAACCAATATCACATCATTCTAGAATGAGATGGAGCAGCAGAGATGAGACAGACTGTTTGTATAATCACCTCTGGTAAGAGCTGGGAGCTGGCTGTGTCTCAGCACAAGTTCCAGGGTGATGTCCTAGCCAGCGAGCTCTTCACTACATTGCAAAGAGTATTACTGGTGACTTCTGTTCATTTTGTGCTGCTGTGTGCTTAAAGGAGCAAACACCTCAGGTCCCAAGGAAACTTGGGACCTGATGGGGAATAGCCAGCTTGCCCTTAATTAGCACACTTAGATGGGCAGAAAGATGTCCAGAGTCAATTCTGTGAAATGCATGGGTATTTTATGGTAGAGCAGCATCAGTTTGTGATTTTTTTCAAAGTAACTGTAGGGAGTATTTTAAGTAACTATAGAAGCTCTAGGAACTTTCTTTCTGCCCACCACAGGTGAGAGTCCAGCTCCATTTAATCTGTTCACCTTCTGACTCAGAACTCTTACACTCCTGGAGGCAGGTTTCAAAGGAGTTGGACACAGGTGACTGGTTTGGATGCCTTTCTCAGAAGCAGAAACAGCATCAAACCTTTGCAGCCTGGAGAAAGGCCCGAGCATCAGGCAGCACTCCTCTTGTCTGAGCTGTGCAGAGGTGTGCTCAGTGGCTCTGGGGGAGCCATCAGCCTGCCTTACCGCACTGCTCCACAGGTCGCCTTGCCTGGAGGAGGGCTGGATTTCCAGCAGGTATCCAGCCCTCCTCCCTAGTTCCCTGTGCTGGAGGAATGAGGCAGACATCTGACATTGATATTTAACAGCCTTGCCTCTGGAGGTCTCATTGGAATTCACTCAACAGAATAAGAAAATTAGCTACTTATTTCCAACAGGCTGAAATATTTTCTTCTCCTTCTATTCCCTCAGACTAGGTGGTTACATTTTGATGCACTTGCAGACAAAATGAAATGAGATGGACTGGAGCCAGTATAATACTGCTTGCAGTGCTGTAGTCAGAATCACAAAGGAGAAACCTCTGTGTCGTGTTCTACTGAAATCACATCACTGGCATCAGTTACTGCTGTTTCTAGTCAATAAAAATGTGCAAAACATTGTGTAAACTCTTTAGATTTTGCAGATAGCTCCACAATGCCATTAATTCTTTTTGACTACCTGGGCAAGCACCTGTTTACCTGGCAACATGATAAAGCATTAACCTTCCCCTGTAAAGTGATGAGAAAGGAAAAACAAATGAGGGAGAATTCAGATATTTTTCCTTCTGAAAGCTGCTTTTCATGAAAGACATCTAAAATTTTTATGCTAGACAGAAAACAGGATTTCCATCTTGAAAAAAAAATCACTCTGTTTCTGAAACTTTGGATATTTTTAGATCAAAAAACATAGAACTCACTTTACTAGAAAGATGGCTTGGCTTATTGAGTACTGAAGATGAGGCATTACAACTAGAGGTATTTATTCATAAAGTTGGCATCTCTGTTGCCAACCTGATTTGCATTTGCAAATTGCACCAGATCTTCAGACCTTTACAATTCTATGCTTCCAGAAAGCTATTTCTTTTCTAAAGGGATATGTAGTTTTAAGTGTTTCCACTAGTGTTGTTATAGAGTAATTGTTTCTTATTGTAAACTCTCCGGTGTAGTTTGAGGAATTTGGCTTTACCTCACAGAAAACTGTCCTCTGAAAGGCAGAGTAGGAAGAACTTGTTGTGAAACTCAAGCCTGTTAATAATCTTGGGCATAACTCATGAAGATTAAAGAGTGTGTCTTTCTAAAAGCAGCTCTAATGTTATGAATAATTACCTCTTTGAATTCAAGGGAGGCTGGAAATTCACTTTTAAGCTGCCTGAAATGCTTCTTAGTAGTCTCTACTATACAGATGTAGAAATTCGGCAGGTACCCAGATAGGGAATGGAAATTTCATTCTGATATCTGAAAGAGTTGTGTAATTCATTCTTTCTTGACAATCTTTTAGCCTTTCATTTTCTGAACTGTCCATAAACCACAGAGTTCTGCAGAAGTCTTAGAAGTTAATTTGCAAAATTTTAACCTATAAAGCTACCTTGAAATTCCTAGTCTTCTAAACATATTCACCCTCCTGGTAAAATAGAGGCTGGTGGCTGTTAGTGTTTGATAAATGCTGTATTTGCAGAGAGCATGGCCTCACACATGTAAAAATTACCATTTTCTTTATGGCATTCCTTAGAAAGAGTAACAATGTTCATATCTCTTTTCTTACCAACTGAAAACTAATACCAGGCTAATGATAAATTTACCATTGATGGATCTCTGTGGAGTGCAAATGTCCTACCCAGACACCTTAAAATGAGTGTCCCATGTGATCCCAATAAGGTAGGGATGGGAAATGTGCAGAATACAGACAAACCCAAGAGTGTTTCTACTTTGCTAATACCTAAGTACCTGTGGCTGTTACAAATAATCTTTCCTGGATACAAATTTTAGCACCCCAGGAACAATTTAGGTTTTTCTGAAAATTGGAAGAAGTGTATGAAAAATACGAACAAGGTCCTATAGATGTTCCAGGCTAAAAAGCTGTATAGACCTGTCTGAATTAAGCATGCTGTGCATGTGATTGTAGAAGCCACAACTCAGTGATGCACCTGGTTCCTTCCCTGTCATTGTCCCTGTCAAGGGCACTGATGAAATGTCAATTTTGGAGTTGTTTTTTTTCAGATAAAGTGAGATTTCACATGATAATATAATCATATATTAGCGACAAGAAAATCATAGCTAAGCATCTTCACATGAGATTGACACTTGGCCTCCACATCCTTCAATGTGTCAGTATCAGATATGCATGCAATAGTAAAGCATTGGCTTGTGCCAGAGTAAAACTAGTGTACTGGAACAAAGCTGGCCAGACTCTATACAAATCAGGCAGGTATACAGTTTTTCAAATTCTTTTCCTTGGGAGGTTTAGTCATCTTAACAAGTACAACTGGCCTTTCAGCTAGAAATGATTTGAGTTGGAAAGCTGCTATTCCTGCCCTTTCCAACAGCCTGTGTCACAGGCAAAGCCTTGTGCTTTTTCTGCAGCAATGTCTGTGGTAGCTACTGTGGTAGCTGTGTGCCAGAAAGCAGACCTTGACATTTTTGTTCATGAAAAATGGATTGAATTGTGCTTACTTCATCTCTGGCAAGAGCAAAGTGGACCTGAAGCATGCTGTATTTTAGAAAGGAAGAAAAGCACAATGAGTTTATTTAAAAGCAAGTACATGTGCACACATATTCAGGCATATCTCTTTCCATCCAGGGGAGGTTATACATTCCTACCACACAGTAATATCAGAAAATATCATAAGGGTACAGTATATTGAAGTCACTTGGGTTTTAGGCATTGCATCTTAGAACTAGAATTTTGCACCACAGGTATAAGAAAAAGATTGCCTTGGCTTTACTATTGCTCAGAGATAACTGCTAGTAAATGCTGGTGACCTTTCAGACAAAGGACAATGTTTTGCAAGTAAAGGGAGGATGAAAAATAATGCTTTAATATATTAAGCATCCCATTGCTAAGGCAAAGAAGAAGCAAAAGGTGGACATGTTTGTCCAGGTCAGAGTACTGACCTAGAATGAGATGAAGGTAGGCTTCCCAAAGTGTGGAAGTTTTCTTTTTTCCCCCACCTTTTAAAAAATTGCTTTATTTCCAAGTGTTATACAAGCTCAGCAGAGGCTCTAACCTGAAATACCTAAGAGCAAATCTCACTCTGTGAAGAAACAGCTTTCCTTTGCTGGAGCAGGTGTGTTGAGAACCCTGTTAGATGCTCATACATCAGGAACTGTGAGAGGACTGAGACAAAGTGTTTCCAAGACTGCAAGGAGACAGTTAAAAAGAATGAGCTTTGTACGAATGTCTCAGAGGAAACTTTAATAAAAAAAGTGAAGGAGAAATGGACTTTTTCCAAAATCTGCAAGTCACTGACATTGATTTTTCTGGGCCCACTGTATGATCTTACATTTGCTTCTATCTTCCATATAAGGATAATTGCAAAAGCTATTTAAAGAGAACTTATTAACAGGGTTTGTACATGTTGTGAGCTGCATTCAGGAATACTGCAGCAGATCTTTGGCATTCTCTGCTTTTGCACTTCAGGAAACTTTTGTCCTATACTGGATATATGGGAGAAGGAGTGACAGGGAGAGGAAAAGGTGTTAAGAGCAGGTGCACCCAAGAAATTATTTAGAGGTTGCATGAGTAATGGTAGTAATATTTCAAAGGAAAGCAGTAAAACAATAAAAAAAGAAAGGAAAAAGTTGGGGAGGGATTCATGTGAGTTCTCTAGCTTAAGTGAAATGATCTCAGATGGAGGAATGGCTTTATTCCCTGGACACTTCCTCTTTCTGTAAAATATCTTACATAATTAATGCAAAATTTTCTTAGGCAAAGTTTGTTTTTACAGCTTGAAAGAAAAAGAAAAGCAGAAAGAAAATGAAAAGCCGCAAGCCATTTTGAGAATTAACAAATGTGAGTTGTGTCATTGAATCTCCAATTTGAGGTACATACCATGAAAGAATTTTATTTTCGTCTAGCTCAAATTGGTCTCACAGCACAGCCTCTGTGTTGGCAGAGGAAGGAATGTGATGCTTGTGGCAGTTCCCTGCAGGGAGCACCAGAAACAGCTGAAGACTCCCCCAGACTTCCCAATATCACATACAATACACTGGAGAGTAAAGCCTTTCCAGAGCATTGTCTTTTACACAGACACGTGACAAATACCTTCATTAGGACTTGAGGCAAAGTCACAACTGAGTCCTGATATATTAAAAGGCTGGTAGGGAGCAAAATGAAAAACCAGAAGGTCAAGCTGCTACCTGACGTATAGGGAAACCTCCACCTCTCTTTCACAGACTGGTGGCCTTTCTGACTACTTCTGTGTTACTGAAGCTGGAACCATCAAGCCGCCTCTGAGCACACAAAATGCTTGCCCAGGCTATACAGTTGATGTGACTGTCAAATGTGTTGAGTGATTGATGACTGTTCAAGGTCTTTTTGTAAATTGGCCTTGTATCCTGGATGGTAGAAGGAATAAGTTTGACAGTTACTGTGATTTTTTCCTTGTCAGAAGTCAGACCTCTGCAGATTGCTTTCTGATCCTACTGAACAGCGTGTCAAATATATTGCTGTTTTATGAGCATCTTTCCACCTTCCCAATTCCAAAAGTTTCTGGGGAGAGTAAGGCTCATGAGCAGAGTGCTAATACAGCCCATAAATTGTGTTGATGGCACTACAGTGCCTGAACATTCCCACAGGAGAAGGTTTTACAGCCTTTACCAAAATCATTTGCTCTACATCAGGCATGATACCTGCCATAACGACCATAGCTTGATTCCATGTGGTAGTTTATAGTTAGCTGCCATTCACTTTTATTTAATTTGTAGCAAGACTCAGAGGCTAACAGAACTGGCTTAGGAAGGCAGTATTGTCAGTAGGTTGACACTAACCAGCTTGTGTAGTCTGGACAAGCTCCCACAGCTGCACCTGCAACCCAGGGTGTGCAGGTCCCAAGCTGCACCAAGTACAAGCTTCACCCTTTTGTAGATTCTTCCTACCATCTGAGCAAAAACTGTCCAAGATGAAAGGGTTAAGCACACTAGTACTTAGTACTCTGTGACAAAACAGCTTTTACATGCCCAGCTTGGAGAAACAGTCCAAAATCCTCTAAATGCTGAGTAAGAGCATGATGAAAACTCAGTTCCACACGTCTTGTTCTCATTAAGTATGGCACTCTAGCAAACCTCAGAGAATCAGTTTGAGGGAGTGTTGAACAGACCTGATATATCTCTCCTAATATAATATAGGCAATTAATATGTAAGTTTCAAAGCTTTGTCTACCTGCCAAAGCATAGTTAAGTGCCTGAGGATTAGATCCAAAAGAGGCAACATGCATAACCATTGATATGTTTAATGAGTGCTGATGCCTTAAGTTTTTAGCTTTTATATTTTCCAGATCCTGTACTGAATTAGTGTATAACTCTGAACTCCATATAGAGTGTTAGTAAGCTCTCTTCACAGTTTGGTCAGACTAAACAATCCTTCTAAGCCTGAGACCCAAGGACATCCTTGGCCTCAGGTCCTGAAAAGTATAAACAAAAGTGAATCAAGAGGAAGAGCAAACTGGGGGAATATGACTTCCTTACCTGAATCTGTAATTGGACAATTAACCCCTGATATGCAAAGAGACCAAACTTATATCTGTCTGAAAAACTCATCACCATCGTCCATCTTGGGTGTAGCCTCTGTGAGGCTCCTGCACTGCCCAAGGTGTATCTGTTGAAGGCCTTTATTAAATATCTACTTTATTCTCTAGCTCTGTCTAGCCTCTGTTCTAGTAGCCATTCCAAGGCATCAGTGCTGTGGATAATGTAAAGTAGGACTACTGGAAGAGGCCATAACCCTGAGCCACCCCACAGCTGGGCATATAGTGTCAAACTCACTTTGACTATTCATTTAGTTTGTTTACCAACATTTTCCCCAGTGGAAATGAAAGATATAAATGGGACATAAGTGATTCTTGCTCTGAAGTCAAAATAAACATTCCCACATTTCACAGTAATATCTTAAATACTTGAGAAAACAGTAACTTCCTTATCTCACATAGAAAGGAAATTATATGAGATGCTTGAGACTGAATTAATGGTAATCTTGAAAAAAGATCCCTTTGGGCAGAGATGGTAGCATTCTTCACACCAGGGCTGATGTGCCGGGTATCATGTAAATATGTAGGGAATGACACTTTGTCCCCCAGTCCCAGTTATTGTCCTCCTCTAGTAATGTGAAGTGCAAGCCCAGTAGCCTGTTTGCATACTCTTTGATTGGTATCAATGTTTGTATTAGTATTCAAAAAACAACAAAGGGTGTGTTAAAAATAGCAGAGATGACAGAAAGAGGGCAATTACTTGGTTGTGTGAATAGGAAGGATAATATTAAGTTACTGTGTAATTAAGGTTAGACCAAGGTGAAATAAAGATAGCAAACAAGGAAAGTAAGGAAAGGTTACTCATTCTGGACCCAAACCCATTCCGGCTGAATTTAATGACAGGTTTACACCGACCTCTGTGAAAGTGAGTAGGAGTAGACTTGAGGTTAATTTAGAGACATATTCATGAGGTAGTTTAGTGAAACTTGATAATGTATAACAGAAGAAGAAAGCACAGACAAATGCGAGGGAATTTATTGAACTGAGCTCTCATCTTGGAAACAGTTTGATAACTGTTCTCACACATCATGCTGTGTGCTTATTATGAGAGATGAAATGCATGGTTTTGTTTCACATTAGATTATTTACGGGATTTCTTCAGGGCAAATTGTTTTCAAAAGGCCTGAGCATGGATGTGTTCTGCCACTGGTCACTCTCAGGTGTGCATGGCTGCTTACCAGCAGGCTACCAGTGTCGTTTTCATGCTTGACTGGGAAACATTTGTGGCCTAAATCCCATCTTGTTTTCAGCTATCCAAAAATGCTGTGTACTTTTACTGAACAGGCATGGAAGGCATGGAAGTTATTGATTTCTCCTCTGTGTTCATGGGGATATTTCTTGGGGGGTTGTTGGAGCTGCCTGAAACAGTTCAAAAAAATTGTGTGTGAGACAGAGAAGGAAACTAATTAAATCTTCAGAGAGGAAAAGGACTTAAATGATGAAAGATGGTGGTAAATTACTAAGCTAACAAATAGGTGCCTTGGAAATTGAACTACAAATTAGGTTATCTAATTTTTCACCACAAACCTAAGCAGTTCCATTACTATGATTCCCATCTTGTGATAATATTTCATGGCTCATCAGGAGCTTCCTGAGACATCTTAATGTCAGCTAGAAACAGTGGTCATACAAAGCTTTTGATCCCAGGTAAGGTGATGACACTTTTCCGAAGAAAAGGACAATAAAAGTGATGATGTTTTCATGTGTTGTTATGTTCATATTACCAAAGAAGATAGTGCTGTTTGTGTCCAGCTGAATAGAGCATTAAATCATAATTTAGACAAACAAATTTGATCCCTTTACCATCATGCATGTTGTCAGCCCTGCCCAGTGGGGCTGTGCTGAGGGGCTGTTGAGATGTACAGTGGCCATGCTCCAGGCTGGCTTCCTCTGAGGCAGGACCCAGAGCTTTTGTTCCTTGACTGGTGCTTTCTGGCCTTTACCAACATCTTTGTAAGTGTTGGATCAGATTTTTCAGATTTCTCAGCAACTGTCTTTGTGTCCACTACCCCTGCATAAAATCACTCACTTGGAGCATATGCTGCAATTATTAGTGATTTGATTTTCTCGTACATATACTGCATTAATTCTGCAGTGAGAAAAATGCATATTGCACAGTATGTTACCTCATTCCACCTGCCTGCACACTGATATTCAGCAAGCTCATTTTCTAACATACAGGGCTTTTTTCCCTTCTTTAAAGCATGATTTTTAAATCACATTGTAGGTGGGAGAGCTGTTGTGGATTTATGGGAGGCTTTTGTTTCTGTCCGTGCCCAGAGCACCTTGCTACATCTTGTTTGTGGTTAGTGCAATGTGTCTAAGTGGCAGAGACAGATGAGCAAACAAACATGGGTCTGTCTAGCAATAGCAATATAGAGCACATGTTTGACAAAGGAGGAGGGAAATATAAATTTTCCTTTTAAGAAGTAACTTTAACCTTTACATGATTTCAACATGATTTTGGATTTCATCCCCCTTCCCGTCCCTGTTTTCTTTCCAAGTGAATAGTCAGAGAAGCCATCCAGTTGTTATTTTGCACTATCAGATGTGGTGGTGTTTAGCTGTGGCAAATGACAGCATGTCTAATGTGTGGTATTTTAAAGAATTACTGCATTTTATATCAAGTTGAACAGGTTGTGTGGGCTCCATCGCAGGAACAGTTAAGGGCAGCCAATCAGATCCAAATCCTCTGACAACTTTGCCAATTTCAGACAAGGAATGTGCATTTGTTTCTTTCCAATAGTCGCTGTCTTGTCAGATGACATTTTGAAGCTCAGGAATAGCAGATCAGCTTAAAGGCCTGAAGAAATACAGTTCAGCAGTATTGCAGAAGCAGCTCCCTTCCTTTTCCTATCAGCCCACCAGTGCTTCCTACCAAGCCAGTCATTTGGGCAGGACCCTGCAGAGGCTTGGCAGGGGAACTGCAAAAGCAGACTGGCTCCTTACAGTAATGTTCCTTCAAGCTATGGAAATAGAACTTTTCCCCTTTTGATTCTAACTCTATATGAACTATCTATATGAACTATCCATAAGGTGACATACAATGTCTAGTTGCAGGATCCAGTTTCTTCATTGTTATGACATTGTTTTCCCTGTGGCTAAAGAAAAGTGATAATGTTTGGTTTTTTAAATTCTAGAGATCATCCTTAAAATAACTGAAACCCACACAACTGATTTAGGAGCTTGTATCTCATTAAGTCTATACGATATAATATCAGTATACTCAGAGGTAATAAGCTTTAAATCCTACAGACTTGGACAGGAGGCCCTGCAGTTAAACTGCTTAAAGGTGGATTTTAAGATGGGATTTAGATGCCTAAATGTGCAGATGGTTTCGCATTGCCTTTTGCAACAAGCACTGTGAAAAGGTATGCTTCAGGATTTAATTCTCCTAGATGTGTGCATCTGAAAGTTTACTTATAAAAATCTGCTTTGAGGCCTTTTGAAAATATTACCCATGAGAGTGTCCATGGGCTGTATCTGGAGAGCTTTAAATGCAATATGGACTTCAGGCTCCTTCTGTAAAAGTTCTGGTTTTGGCCTTTGTCACAGATGTGTAGGGGATCTGACTGAGTTTGTTTTATTCTTCCTGAGGTGTGCATGTTTTTGGGGAAGGAGATGGATAACTGGTAACACAGTGAAAGTGTATTTGTTCATACATGCGAATGATTATTCATGGAATATTTTTGCTTCGTTGGCTGGCTCTGTCAAGTATCCACCCACCTACAATAAGTGGACTCAGAATGTCACAAAAATAAGGGCTTTAATGCTTAACACACTGAAGGCTGGATTCAGTTGAAGATCTGAATAACAGGTCTTTAATAACATTGCCTTCAAAGTCAGCCAGCAAGAACATCACAGGATTGGATCTGATGTCTGTATGGATGCACGAACTAAAAATCCCACCATACCAAATAGGAAACACACTAGAAATGGGAAAAAAGAAAATGTGATATGCAGCAATGATTTAAAAAGTGATTATTGTTGGGTACCTGAAGGCACATACATTTGGGTAGATAGAACATTTGTAAGAGTAAGAATTTTCCTTTTAAGAGGAGCTCTGACCTTACAATTCAATGGCAAAAATTATTATTTTCTTCTTACTTCTTTTTGAGAAAAGAAATTCTTCACCTCATCTCCACTTCAAGATCCTCTTACTGCTGTGCCTTCTAACTATCAGTCTTCATTTACATTTCCGTACAAAAAATTAGCCTTGTAGAAGGGCACTTTTTAAAATGTGCAGTGTAATTCCTTTGTACATTGTCACTTGTTGAATTCTTGCTGGTTGTATTGGGTGAGAAATGCCGATGGTGTCTGTACTTCACCTCAATGAGAGTATGATGATCAATTTATTATTTTGTCAAATACATTCTTTAATATGTTGAATTTTGTGTGGTTGACTATTCTGATAAAATCAATTTAATTAACTATCAAGATATGACAGAACATATTCAGGCAATGTCATTCATTTCAAAAGAATAATAATTTCAATTAAAGACAAGTTGCCAACCATTCTAATGAGGTATCTCAACATCAGCAGGATTTCATGCTAATGATCAAAATGAGATATTTCAAAGCTTCTAAAAAATCATGATTATAAGCCAAGATATTGCATTAATACCAAGAGACACTGTCACTATTTAGTCACCAAATCATCAATATTTTAAACATATTCTTATTAGCTCCTGTGTGTGTAAGTTGAAAAAGGAAAACAAATTACCCTGTGCTCAGCTTGTTATTCAGGAAGGTTTCTGTGGGGAGGCAGGTAGTGTCCTTACAGCACATCTCAGACTTTGTGGGGTGCAGGTTTCCTATGATCAAATAAGCAGTGGTGTATGCAGCTTATGAGAGTCTACATTGATGTACTGTGCTATCGCTCCATATTATTATAGTGGGAGGCTGAGTATCAGCAGGGTCTATTACAACACTGGATGATTAAAGTACTTCTTGACTTTCCACAAGATTTTAAATTCAGGTTGAAGGAAGGGGAGGCATAGTTTGTGAGAGAAACACAGAATGAAAGTGAGAGGATTATGCTTCAGCAGCCTTTGTGATAAAATAGTAGTAATTAGTTTCAGTAAAATCCCATAATAGTTTTTTTGGGCTTTGCAGGAAACCAAGTGGCAGACAGATAAAACAAATGACTTTACTCAGGGCAATTAGCATGCTATTTCAAGGTTCTGACTATGTTTCCCCATGACTGCAACGATCATGCCCTATTTTTCCAAGAACTTTATGTTCCTGAAAATCTCATCTATTTTAAACCTTTCATTGTGTACATAGAGCTGCCACATCTGTGAGCACAGCCCACATTGCAGGGACAGCCCAGGAGATAATGAGTTCCTCATTATTGGGGGGAGGGGGAATTCGCAACACTTGCTGCTTACTCATCTGAAATAAACCCCCAGTATCACTGTTGTGTGCCTGGCTCTCTGACACGTAGCACAGGGAAAACATTTGGGCTTTTTAGTCCTGCACTCCTGTGCTGCGCCGCTAGATCTAAGTGAAATTGTGCACTGCAGTTTTAGGAGTTCACAATTTCGTGGCTGTTTCTTGATAGTGACCCTATCAGAAAGGAAAAAATATTTCTTGGCAAGTTAGTGCAAAGATTTCAAACTAATCAGAAATGGTGGTGAAAAATGCGTTTTGAAATTTTTTTCTTTTGATTTAAAGGACTTTTCAAGTTTGTGTTTCAAGAAGGCACTTATCTTGATAAAGTAGGGAGTGGCTTAATGTATGGGTAATACAGGCATTAAAAAAAGACAAAAAAAAGAAAAGCTGAACCTATATGGTACAGAAAAATTGTACATTTGAAATTGCTATTGAGAACACAACTTAATGCATGGTCATCATTACTTCAGGCTAAGTTTAAATAAAATTATGCAAAACATGAAGATCATCACATTTACAATGGGAAGTTTAATTTCTCTTTTTGAAGAGAAGACCTTTGTTACTGCATTGAGACCAAGGGAACTATACTGCTGTAAAATGTAGCAATGGCATAGAAAGAAGTAGCTTGTTGTCTGGCCAGACTTTGTCCAAGGACACCAGCTCTCCTCACTTAGCCTGCTATGATGCTATGATAAAAAGGAAGAATGTGAGTTTCACACCAATTTCTGCAAGAACCTGAAAACCATTCCTGAGCTGTAGAAGTACTGCATTTTAATTAGGCTTAGCAGCGTTCAACATATCTTTTTACTGAATGTCGGTTGTTAAAGCTTATTCTGGTTTTCCTTTATAGACTGCTTCAGCCTCTTGTCTCACTTCTGGACCTTCAATCCAGCTATTTAATTTCAGATTTGGTCATCCAGCTGTTTTAAATCACAAATTATAGTTTCTGCAGCTGAGATGAAATCTAGTGCTGGCATCCCAAAGAAGAAATTTCATTGACATGAACATACAATTTTCATAACTCATTTTATTAGTATCATTACTTCTAGGTTGCATAAATTGGATTGATGTAATTTGATATGGAATGAGACCTTGTACATAAATTCATTTATTCCCTCGGCCAGCTGGAGGGAAGGAGACTCACTGGTCTAAGGTAGAGACACCAATAATTGAATTGTGAAATATTTGGATTTACTAGCAGCAATCAGAAGAATTGAATTATTTTAATCATGATCTTTTCCCATTACTCACCTTCTCTTCCTATCAGTGACTAATGGTGGCAAGAAAAGAAAAGAACCTAATGGGTGTATCTTGAAATAGGATAAGTTGGAGAAGGCTAATGGTATCTTTGTGATTCTGACAAGACAATAACAAGACTCAGCCTGCTCGAATAATGGGGGTGGGAGGAACCTATGGACTGTAGGTGATGGCTCTAGTAAATAGACTTCAAGAAAAAAGAGATTTTATCTGAAAGTTTTGCTTGAAGGCCTTGGAAATCTCTGCAGTAAAAAATCAAATTTAGCTATAAAAAGTCCAGTTTTGCTGTTATCCCCTTGGTGAGTCACTGATTATCTAAGAAAATATGCTTAAAGGAAATATGGGTGCTATAATTGTTGCTCTAATTTTTTAACATTGTCTTCCAGTGAATCAGAATTAATTATTAATTTTATAGGGAAATGTTTTTACAGTGATGCCAGGACTTAATTGTGCACTTTTTTTAAAAAAGAAGGGGGTAGAACTTGAATGTAGATCACGCTTTTAATATTCCTGTTTCTCATAAAGCTGCTACTTATTTACCAGAATTATCATGCAACAATATATGCTGCTTACAGCAATTATTTAATGCTTAGTCTTCTGTCACTATTATGTAAAAATTTACTGTTGTTTTATCTGTTTTGTTAAAGAAATAATTTATGCTCCTTGAAAGTGTCATGACAAGTCTAATATAATAATCTCAGTTGTCTTTTTCCATGGCAAAGAAATTGTATTTCAAAATGGCAGAATTTGTGCTCCAAGTCCTGGAGCTACAGACTGGAGGAATTCACAAGGGAAACAGAAAAAAGAGCAGTGGCAAATTCCCTGTGCTAAAGCCCAGGCCTCTGGGACTCAATGCACCTCTATCCTATTTTTTTTTTTTTTGTGTTCTACACTGTTCAACTTCAGTGTAGAATACAAATACAATACTAGTAAAAAGTACCTAAAGGTGGTGCAAGGTCCTATGCAAACTATGAACATCAAAATTGTGCTTGGGGTTTGTGTGTGGATGTTGCTGGAAGAGGGACATTTGGCTGTAGCTTTTCCACACCTTTTCTTACAAGGTCAGAAAATCCTGCAGGGTTATGGTTGGTAATTCCCTGAAAGTCCTGGTGTTCTCTCCCTCAGGGCTATGGAAGGTGTTGGAAGGCTGAAGACACCACTTGCTAACACACACCTCCAGCCTGTGTCTGAATATGGTGTTGCAATCCTCATTAGCAGCTGTTCTATATGCGGGCAAATGGCTATAATAAGGGCTTTAAAATGTTTGTAAATGACTTTAAGCAAGGAAAAAACAGGAGAGAAAACAATTCATTACAGTTTGCATAATTATTCTCCCATGTGGCAATCAAACCTGGATCCTATCTACACCCTTGATAATATCAAATGTTTTTAATTGGAAGGGTGCACCTAGAATGAATTTGGGCTCCTGAACAGTCCAGCTGACTGACAAGTTTGCCAGTAGGAAAGGAAAAAAAAGAGAAAAAAGAAATGTCTATAGAAATGATTTAACTTTGATGCAGGAATGCACTTGGAGTTTGCATAACATGGCCAGAAATCCTTTTGGGTTTAAATATATTCAAATGGACAGCGGATGAGTGCTTGAGAATCTCAGCTATTCTGACCAAAATAATTCTATGAGGTAAAGTTACTGTGATACAGCTGATAACTTTAATGTGGATATCATGTGAATATAAGTTGAAGCAAAGAAAACTGTTCAAAACAAAATTCCTCGGTAGCATTGAGGTTGCATGTTCTGGGGGACAGCTGATCACACACAGTTTTACATGGATATGTGAATTCATTGGTGTGAATGCTAAAGGAGCACGTTTGAAAATGATTCATCAGGCTTTTCTTGGAGATGACACCTTTACTGCCTATTGATCAGCTTGCTCAGCCAGATGGAAGGTGGTGCTACAAATGCACTGCCACATTTTAAGTTTACGTTTGCTTAAAAATGCAGGCAGAAAGAATGGTACTTTTGTCTTTTTATTCCTGCCCTAGTACACATGTAATTTTCTGCAATAATTTTGATATAAATGTTCAGATACACATCTGGTGAAAGTAATGAATATCCATCTATTTAGTTCTGTCAAGTTTCCAGCCAACCTGGTGATCAACACTGCTATTGTCACATATATGTATTTCTATTCATGAACAGGAGTTATAGCAAGGCTACCTAAAAACCTCTGGTACCTCCTCAATTAAAAAAAAAAAAAAAAAGAGTTTATGACAGGAAAAAAAAAAGAAGCACTTTTTGCCTGAGAAAAATAATGGAGACTGACATGCTAAACAAACCTCATGCAGAAGGAAGCTCCTAGAAACAGTTTCTCTACATTTGAGCCCCTGAGTCTCACTTTCAAACTGAAAAGATCATCCTTTAGTAAGAGTGAACCATTTACCTTTTAAAATTCAACTCTTAAAAAATGATTGCAAAAATTATATAATGGGTATTGCGATAATTTTCAGTAATGAGAAACCTCATGTGCTCAATTCCTAAACAAAACTAACTGTCTCTTTCTCTTCTATCAGCCAGCCTTAACACATAGCTTGAGAAGAGGGAAGTCATCTTCTCAAGAGGATGGTTTCCTTCATGATCACAGTTTGCTAACAATAATGTACTTACCTGGGCCCTAGCAATTCTGTTTGTGATGTGCAAGATGGATTAAAACCATATCACTCCCCTGTAACATAATGGACTCTGCAGTGCTAACAAGAAGTAGTAAAGGTAATAAAAGTATATTTCAGGCAATAAAGCAAGCAGATACTACTACTGAGTACACACTAGGAGCAGATGGCTGCAATAAGACAAACAATTTGCACAGACACTTTCAGAGGAAAAAAAAAATTCCTTTTTGGTCCTGATTTCCCCCTATTTCCCCCTATATCGAAACATCATTAATCACACAAAAGTGGCTGTGACTTCCCCACAGAGGCTCAAGCTAAGGGTGCTGGACTATTTTCCATTAAAATTTTGTTTTTTAAAGGAAAACAAAATATTAAATGAAAATATACATAGTATGAAAAGCATCTGTATAGCTCAGAAATCTGTTATTAAAAAGAAAAAAAAAGAGTCCCAAAGCTAAAATGTTTTAGATAAAAAGATGAAGTCTTTCTGTTGATGCACTTTGCTGAGATCTTCTGGGATTTAATTTTGTTTCATCTTGTACTCTTTTTTTCCCCATGCATTTAGAATCCAATTAAAAACACATCTCTCCTGGAGAGATGAGAGCAGACCAGGAGCTCTCCTGGGAGATGTTGTGCATCACAGAAGAGCTAGTCTGGCTGGAAAGCCAGGCATGTAAGGGAAAAATGGAAATTGGAGAAAGCTGAATCAAAGTTCCGGTGAGGCATTGCAACTGCATTTTCAAATTGTATTATTTCAGCTTTGACTAATTTTTTTCTAGGTTTTTTTTTTTTTTTGCTACACATGGGCATTCAGTTTTGTGATGCAAGCAAGGTTATAGCAGATGATAATGAAAAATCACTTCTAATATTTTTTTGTGGACGAGAAGAAGAGAAAAGGAAAATAACTTCTACTGAGCTCTAGCTATGATAGCAGATGCCTCCTCTGGAGAGTTAGGACCATTGCCTGATTCTGCCCTGATGGTCACATCCCTGGCATTCCTCCTTCATCCAGTTAGTCTCAGGAATAGAATGAACATGTGACTGCTTTTCCAACAACAAAGGCCCTACATTTCTACCCTTCCCTCTGCTCTGAAGACTCGAGGGAGAAGATCAAAGCAAGCAAGGTACAGGAAGAGAAGGGAGCAATAACTACAAGAAAGACTGTTTCTCTATCAAGATGCAGTAAGAGAGAAACTGATCTTAAAGAAAGGAGACTGCATAATACTATCAAAAATTGTTGGAGGGACTTTGTTTAGCAATATAATGCAAGCTAAAATTATTGCATATGTGCTAATCTTCTTTGATTTGAGATATATAATATCTGTGCTGCTGTCCTCAGCTGGGTTGACCCTGTGGAAAGGAAGGTGGAAAAAACTGTTAGATCAGCTGCTGCCTAACCAGGCACAGATAATATTAGCATCAGAACCCTTAGCTGAAGAAAGGACAAATATTCAGCCCAATAACCAGGCTGGTAGCACACCTGCACAGGAGTTTATAGAGATAAAACAGGGGCCCAGTGAACTGTACATAAAATCCAATCTGATTACTGAAACAATGAGCCACAGCCAGCCTCAGATTGTCTGCACACTTGAACTTAACAACAAAAGGATTGCTCTGTTAGGATTCCTTGATACAGGTGCCGATGTGACAGTCATCTATGCATTATTTTGAATCTGATTGCAGTGATGAGGTCACATTTTGGAGTCAAATCTAGAGAATAGTTGCGTCCATTTTACTACCTTGGGTAGCTGCAGCAAAAGCTTTAGGACAATTAGACCATCTCAGGTGTTTCCTGAGTAAGCAAACCAATGCCACCTCCCTTGCATTAAGTGGCTTGCTCTCAGATGTAGATGCCATCAGGCACGCCACCTTGCAAAACAGGGCAGCAATGGACTTTCTACTCTAAGCACATGGGTGTGGCTGCAAAGACTTGAAGGCATGTGTTGTATGAATCCTTCAAGTCACAGCGAATCCATACACAAGAGTATTCAAATCCTCAAGGAAAGAATCAAAAAATAGCAAGTAGAAGACAAGAGCAACAGGTTTAATGGACTATTCAAGAAATAGAATTTATCTAATTGGACTCTATCTTTAGTCAAAACAGGTTTACTAATTTTTATAGTTATAGTTACTATACTTATGTTACTACCTTGTTTTTTAAATTATATGTTAAGAGTTTTTCAAAATTCTTTACCAAAGGCCTTTACAATCGAAAGAAAAGGGACAGATATGGGAATTGAACCACCCAATATAGAAGGCTTGGGATAGTGAACTTGGGACCCAGGGAGATAGGACGTGTGGGGATTAGCTAATTAGCTCATTCCAAAGTAAGCCTTATTCCTAGCCCTGATTTTCTATTGGTTCAAGACCTTTTGACTTTTATGGTCAATCCCCTGTTCTGCATTTGGGATTGGGTACCTGGCCCCAGGTAGCCCTATATCTTAGAGGACTAGCCACACCTCATGGTCTTTGGATTGCTGCTCTTGGACCACACGGTCCCTTCTGATTAAAACCTATCTCTCAGCACACCATATTAGCCGTACTTTCATTAAACCCTGCTCAGACCCGGCCGGATCAGACCCAAGAAGCACTGGGAAGGAATCCTCGGCTGCTCCAGAACTCTAGCTGTGACAGCAGATGCCTCCTCTGGAGAGTTAGGACCACTGCCCGATTCTGCCCTGCTGGTCACATCCCTGGCATCCCTCCTTCACCCAGTTAGTCTGAGGAACAGCGTGAACATGTGACCATGAAGATTTGGGCTGAAACAGGAGAAATGAATTTCTTGCCCTGTCTCTTGGTGTTTCCACCAATTGACTGAAATTGTCAGCACTTTGGAAATTCAGCTGTCTTGAGCCAAAGGTTCCCAGGCAATGCAGAAGAAAAAAGTTCTGTACAAAAGAAAGTTTCAAACTTTTAAATTGGTTTTGTCTGGCTGTAAAAGAGGACTTAATGTTTGTATCTGTTAAATATTTTTAATTATTAAGTAGTCCTGAGGGCACCTGTAAATTAAAGAATGATTGGAAGAAATAATAACATGATGAGGAAATTGGGGAAAAGAGTGTTAAACTATCCTTCAAAGTGTCAGTAATTAAAATTAATTACAGTTCGTGACTTGCACTGATTGTAGGAATATGATGCTATAGGGAAATAATATGAAATAATAGGGTAGGAAATACAGGAAATAATGCCAGAGGTTATTAGAATTTTTTTTTTTTACCTCACTGGCTATTTGAATATTACTAAAGGAACTTTGAAAAGTTTTTTATATAAGTGGTTAAACTTTTGAATCAGTTAGTTTGTTTTGGGTGGTTTTCTTCTTCCAATAAAAAGACAAGCTCAATAAAAGGCAGGAATAATTTTTATTTCTAAAAAAAGACGAAATAATACCTTGTATTACTTTCTAATGCCCTTAATGCCCAAAAGACCTGTCCCTTGCATGTTTGTGTTCTATGAAAGGAGCAATAGATCTATCAGTATCATCTGATTTTACAAATATCCATGTTTACTTGCCTTTTAGAAGGAAATATCATGTGTATTATATAGTCAATTTAGAAGGTAGTTATGACGACTGGACTTCCCAGAGAGAAAGAGACAGCTGCTGAAAACAGGGATGCACATGTGCATAGCTAGGAGCAAAAAAAAAAAATTAAAAAAAAGTAGGTTCTTTCAGTCTGTGGCAGCAATGCAGCACCTTTAGCAGTCTGAGTCCTGGGTACAAACAATTAACATTTTCCCATTTTCCCAGTGCTGGTGTGACACATCCTGTTTAAACATTTTGCTTTTCTATAGTCACTAAGTCAGGTCTTGGGTATGGAAAAAACCATGTCTATCTGGTCTGTCACAACAACTGGGATGGATATCTGTTCCATACATAATTTTGGAGTGAGTGATCTCTGGTGTTAGAAGGATGTAGCTCTCCTCCTTCCTCAGGAAGAACAGGCTGACAGGACTGGAGAGACTTTTGGTCTCCTTCTCTGGAGGAAATCAGTATTTAATTACTTTATAAAAGATGCAAGATTCTTTTCTCAGAAAGAAATAAGAATTCTCCTGGAAAGTCTGTAACGTAATGGTGAGTAGGTACCCTCTGGACCTTGGTGTTTAAATCTGGAGGCGTGAAGTAGATCCACGTCTCCTAAGCAGTGGTGTAACCAGTGCCAGGCATTAGAGTGTCCAGTAATTTATTATTTTGGCTCAAGATGTGGGAATAAACTCTTCTTGAATTTTAGGAAGACCATCTACACCTCAGACTTACATCTGTGTCTTATTTCTCATGTCACCGAAGGGCCTTCAGGATCAAGTGTCATTTCACTGCCATGGCTGAAGCTGTGGCTCCAGAAGGAGAGAGGCAAGAACTGACTGGGCCAGAAACAGAGAGGCGAAACTGGGCTGTGTCCTGCTGATTCCTGTTTAGGGTAGCACTTGGCACTGTAATCACTGCATAAAATATGCAGGCAGGGTTACCTGGTGGCCTGAGTCCAGGTGCGTGCCGCAGTGCTCAGCTGAGAAGTCTCGCTCCAGCTTGTGATCCTCTGGCAGTGGGAAGGATTAAGCAGCTCCCCTGGAGGCAGGTCCTGAGCATTCCCTGCTATGAAATCACAAACCAAGACCTGGGAGGCATAAAGTGCCCTAGGTGCCCATGCTGTGTGCCTGGGGTGTGTTACCCAGAGTGCAGGCTGGGGCAGCCAGCAGCGCTTTCCTCTGAGCTGCAGCCTGGGGGACTCCCACAGCTCCGATGACCTGGAGCTACTGATGGGGAAGGAGGGTGGGGGACAGGCTCATATTGTGCTGGCCTGAAGGAAGAAAGCATTAGATCCTTTACTTTGAGGCAATCAAACCAGAGTTATCTCAGGGTTTACTCAGGCTTAGCAATATTTGCTTTAAACCCAGAATGCTTGAAATTTGAAATACTTGGATATCCATGGACTGCTGCTGTCAGCCCCAGAGAGGGCGGAGCAGTGAGGGAGGGGAAAAGAAGGATTAATGTCTTCGGAGCAGCTTCTTTCCCCTGGTATCAGAGAGGTGTTGTGTAGGTAGAAAGATAAATATTTGTGTTTTGTGAGTCAGCTGCACCTGTGGTGGATAAAGGGCTCAATAAATCCTCTTGTGTGTCCAATAAAGAAAACAATGTTTCATGCTTGTGTGATATCACAAATATTTGCCAGGTCGACCTGGAGGTCATCAATATGCACTTGTGCCCTTCAGCCTCTTATTTCCAGCTAGGATTTAGCTAGTGCCTTTGCTCTGCCTTATCAATGCTGTTTTTTATTGTGCATAGAATGAATATTAACTGGTGGTTGGAAACCTGCTTCTCTTCACCTAAGCAGCTTCCCTGTCTCCTTCGTTACACATAGCACTACTGTGCTAAGGGGTTGACAAATACCAACAGAAAAAAAAAGGAGGCAACATGTTTAAACAAACATTTACTATCTTGGAAAGGCTGGGATGAAAGTCTTTTCTTGCAGGACACAGATTTAGGCAGAATATTAAGATGTTTTCTCTGCACATTAGATTATGCCAACATACTTATTATAAATATAGATCACCCACTGTTATTCGATATTTTCTTGGAGAGGTGATGGCCCTCCTCACATCTGAGGTAGTGACCTCAGGTGAGGAGACACTATGAATGTAAAGGGCAATACCTCTGTAGTAAATAATACTACTTCTATCAAGAATTGTTTATTCAGAGTAACAGGAATATTTCTGAAGTGTTATCCTGACTTGATGTTCTGTGTCATCTGGTTGTTGTCCAACAATGATATGCCTTTACCAGTAATAAAAAAAATAAATCTTTATTACCCATACAGATATGCCTGCATGTCATGAGAACCCTCTGTAGTTCTTGTCACTTGTAGAGTAGCAATATCTTACATAAGAAATGTATATTTTTGTCCATTTTTTTACTCATTGCATCCTGTTTTTCTGCTGCAGGAAACAGTAAATTGAAGAAATGGATTTGTTTTCTGATACACCTATCCCTCCCTAATCTAGTCACTCAGGTGACCAGTAACTTCAGGAGCCTTTTGTGTCTCTAAACACTTTTACTACAAGGTGTGGATTTTTTTTTTTCTGAGTTTAAAACAGAAAGGGAAAAAACCCAAAACAACAGAGAAAGAGATATCTCTATGTCACACATTAATTGAAACTTTCAAATAGAATTGTTTGAATCTCATTTTCACCTTTCTGTATGAGTTTCCCATTGTTACCAGCTCCTTCAACAGGCCTCATTATCCTGGAGATTTCTTAAACCTCCAGCCAGAGGATTAGTTTGATTTTTCAGAGAAGTCTAACTTTTACCAAAAGCAATAATAATAATAATAATAATAATTTAAAAGAAAGAAGAAAAAGGAATTTTTGGTCTCTGTGACTAACTAAAAAACCTCAGGCACTAAATAAACAAATGGAATGAAAGGGGAAAAAATTTAAAAATTATTCTGCTTTTTTTTCACTTGCAAGTTTATAAGCAAAAGGAATATTTTATTTTATCTCTTTTTGATCTTGATGCATACTTTTTGAATGTTCCAGACTGCCAGAATTACGTCCTGACTTCCCTGAGAGTTTAGATATTTATCAATTCTAAAAGCTGAGGGTACATTTTCTAGGCAACACACGGTTCCAGCTAGCTAAGGAAAAGGGAGAAGTTGATCCTGGATCCAGTGCTGTATGGAGGTATTTTTGGGATACCTTAACACTGGGCAGGAGGAGTAAAAGCCAGATTTGAAGCTGCCATTGAACTCTTACTTGCAACAGTATAACCAAATGATGCTTACAGGATATTTTCATTCACTTTCTTGGGAAAGGAGTCATTTACAAATCTTAACATGCACATGCTGATTATACATGCTGGTTCATACAGTTTAATATATATCGAAATCTATGGGCATTGGAACAGATAAAAACTTGGCATAAACTTAATGACTCAAGTGGTTTAAAAATGAGGTAAATTTATTAAACCTTCAGAACAATTAAGTTCAGCTCCTTATTTGTTAAGCATCTGCTCTGATCACAGTAAAATGGGCCAAGAAGGTACTGTATGCCTGAATTATAGCTTTCCTTTGGAAAAAGGTATTGTGATTCCCAGCTGCTGGCACACGGTGGGTTCTGAAGTTCCCACATCTGGAAAGTGCAGTACCTCAGGGGCACTCCCTCCCTCAGCAGTGCCCAGATATCCAGCAGCTGCTGCATCCTCTGCCCCTGGTGTGGCACTGGCAGCCACAGCCTGAACTTGGCTGCATTTCCTACATTTGAGCATCAGTTCAAAGGGCACCAAGCCCTTTCAAAGGCTGAGCAAATCAGAGTGCCAGTGGAACAGTAACTAAGCACATACGCAGGCACTTCAATACCAGTGACCTGCTTTAGAGCATCTGCAGTGCCTGCTGAATTCAGCAAGACTGATCTTCAGATGTTGGGCTACTAATTCTTCAGAAAAAGCAAAACTCTATTCGTTTAGGCTCCTAAGACACAGCCCAAGTCTAACAAATACCTTGCAGATCTCACGTAGGAGTCAGAAGGTTCAAATATTACTGAGGTGATGCCCTTACTACTGCACAGCCACCCAGCCATCCTTATTATTTATTCATTACTGCCTTAACCTTGTATTTCCCTAAAGTAGATTGGGGTGTCCTCTTTACTACTATACCTTTTTATTCCTTTGTGATTTAATTTTCTTTATTCAGACAAAACATTTGGGTAGTGTTTTTATTTTTTTAAATTTTATTTAATTTTATTTCTTCATAGTTCAGTTATAGTTTTCCTCATTATTTTCTCTAGTTACACACACATTCCTTCCTTGCACTTCCTCACAGTTTTGATTTCCTCCTCACACTGACAGCAGTGTTTGCTCTTTTTTCATAATAAATGAAAACTAAATCTCATTCATAAATGAGACACTGGAGCCATAATTCCTTAAAGTCACTAGCTTGAACTACTGGGAAAGTCCTTTTAACATTGCCACCCTGAAGGACTGGTTAAGTGAGCTGTCTGTGTGTTGGCATTTGACCACCACAATACATTAATTAGAAATGCAGTTCTCTTGAATGTCAAGGGAGACCTACTTTTCCCTTTCCTTTTCTCTTTAAATGAATTGCTTGCAGCAAGAATTTGATGACTTTTTAATGGGATATGTTGTTGTTGTTGTCATTGTTTAGATAACTAATGCCACAATGGGGTGAAAGAAAGGGCCCAGATTCTGGTTGCTTTCAACTTTTTTTTCCATTTGACAAACATCAAAATACCATACATTCACAGAATGAGAAAAAACAAATAATAAATACAAACACTGCAGATGATTTAATGCTCTTCACTGAGAGCTAACAGCGACTTCTGCACAGGACAAGAACTAGAAGAAACACTTTGTCACAGATACAAACATGCATTGAGTAAAGGAGGGAAATGAAAGGGGGAAAGAATGTCATATGGAAGTGGGATTCTGAGCTCCCTAAGCCAGAGCTGCCAAAACTACACCCCTTGGACCAAGTGCTCATCAGGGAAACAAAATTCTTGTTGGCATCAGCATTTTCAACTGTCGAAAGGTTGAAAGGTCATAATAATTTTTTTTTTTAAAGAATCCTTTTAGCTCCCGGATGCTTGAGGCTGTCACACTGCTCAGTTATGACGTGCCCATCGAGACAAAAAGAGCCACAGAAGTTCGTCACAGCAGAGTGGTGACAAACAGTGCCCGACTGTACCATTACAAGCGGTGCTGCACAGGATGTTTGGAAAACCACTGGGTTTGAAATGCTGATGAATGTTACTGTGACCCTTGCAAAACTGGCCTGAAATTTACAGTTGATCAAAGGTGGCATTTTAGGAACAACAAGCTCTTTCAGCAGAGAATTAGCAGAGATGCAATAGCCATGAATATCATTCCACTGTTTCATCCCTTGGTGGACTATTTAAATGGTGGCAAAGCCACAGGAGTATGAAGTGTTTTTTTCCTGCTCCCAAATCCTCTCCACTTCCCCTTCTCCTGACTTACCTGATACTGATACTGCTGTTCCTGGGGTAAAACACTGCCCTACAGCATTTTCTTCAACCAGAGCAGCAAGAGATAATGACACTTTATAAAGAGCTGGCAAAGTGCAACCCTGTGTGTGATCTTAGGGCCCACAGGGTTTCCAGGGCTGTTACAAGATCAGGGCAGGAAGCAGCTTCTGAAGAACTGTTCAGGTTTGTATTTTTATCCTGACCTATAAACAGGGGGACTAGAGTGGAGTAGTCTATCACCAGCATGAGCAGTTTCCTCCCAAGTGGTTATGGGACTCAGCTTCATGACCTATGAAATCTGTGAAGCACCAAGGAAAGACAGTCCTCTGAGAATTTCAGCTGACCCAGAATCTGTTTATCAACTTTATTCATCCTCTTGGATTTACATAGACACAGGAATAAAGGATGTCTCAAATAAGAAGGACTGCAAAAGAGTTATAATGTTATTGCACTGAATTATCCCTAAAATGAATAAATATTTAAATGTGACCGACCATATTGGAGCCACACATATTAGATGTTTATTGTCCAGTACTGACCTTGTTTTCACACAATTTTTCTTCTTTTATTTTCCTTTGTAGGCAGTTTGGTGATGTTATTTTCACTTCACTTCATATGGTTCTTTTTTGCTGTTCACAAATTGCCAGGGACTAATGGGACAATTCTTCAGGAATTGCACTGAAATGCATCCAACAATACCTGTTTATGTTTCATATTTCAGTATACGCAAGCACTCTATTCCATCTTTTCCCTTGAATTTTCAATATATAAAAAATTAATAAAGATATTATTCAATTTTAGGTAAGACTGCTGACACCAATGAGTTATATTTAAATTTTTCAGTTTATAGTCCAGATGTGGCATCCATGTGTTATCCAGTCAGGCCAGATAAGATTGAGAGCACAGAGGAGTTACCGTGCTGACAACTCACTGCTCAAGCCATTCCTCCTGTATTTTTAATTCTGTGACTGTCTAGTGACAAAGCTGTTAAGTAGAAACAACAACCCAAGACTTGCACTTCTTGCTGAGTGCCCTGAAATGCAGTGAATGCCTGTCCCACTGGCATTTTACTACATCTATAATTTGCAGTGCACAACACCCATCACTGTTTTTCTGAAGTGACAGAAGCAAATTCTGCAACTGTGCTTTGCTTAAAAATCAGGTTGGTGGTTTTTTTTTATTTTTAATTTTTAAAAATTTTATTCCTGTAGATAAAGAACAAAGCCTTCTTGGCTTATATGTTTTAGTTCATGTAAGACCCTTAGCAAATTGCTGGGGTCTAGCAGCCAAGCACATACAAAATAGCATTTCTTATGGCTATGTAAGGCAACTGAGATGCAATCATTCCTTTAGAAATGAGAGAGGGTCGGATATCCAAATATCCTCTACAGTTTAGTAGTCTTCAACAAAGTGTGTGTTTTCTGCTCAGAAGAACTATCTCATATCCTGTGGAAAGAACTACTTAAAGAAAGCAGTATCCTTTATTAAGAGACAAAATCTTGAAAACATCAGTAACATTGAGGGCAGTTCTGATTTCTTTTTCTTGAAATATTTGGTTTCATTCTTTGCCTTCAGCAATGGTCTATCACAGAGCTAGAAGTGGAGGATGGAATCAAATGGGCAGAGGAAATAACTGAGTAGGAATGAATTTCTGTCGTGTTATATAAAAGCCATTGATTTATAATGTCAACTGTTTGTGATAAGAACAGACATCTCTCCCCGCCTTGTACAATCTCTCTTGTTAAACACTGAATAAACTGTTTGGAGGCATCTATAAATAAAGGTATAATCACTTAGTGCAGCCACACTGGCCTGACCAAAGTATTTCTATTTGTGGACAGTTATGTGGATTTTCCCAGGCAACTTCCTGGAGATTCTGCAGTGAGGAGTTGTCTCCTCAGGGAGACAAAACATCTCAGTGACCACAGTTTAATGTTTTCTTTCATCTTCTGGTGTCACCCTTCCGAAAGTTGGATCTGTTGAGGAATACCTGTGCCTTTGACTTGAGTATGTATAGATGCTATTACTAGATGCAAAGGTCAAAATGCCTAGAAGGCTCCCACTTTTAGATGCAATCTCCTAACTCAATTAGATGCTTATTTAATCTTTTGGATAAATTATTTAAAATTTCTTTCTGTCTGCACCATGGCATTTCGATGTCTTAGTCAATGAAATTATTTTAAAAAATTTATTATTTCTTGCAAATTAATTTTTTTTTCATTTCCACTGTTAAGCATGTTTTGTGAGCTATTTGGGATGTTTCTGTGTCATGCAGAAATGTCCAGGAAGTTGTGTAGATACTGTATATTTAGGTGTCTAGATATCAAATAACAAACTGAGGAAGCAGAAAGAAATCCTGCCCTTATGTAATCTGGACATCTACTGTCTACTTCAAAAACTCTTGAGTTGACAAGTCTGTAGAGAGCTTTTAAATTTACAGCTTCTGCATATGAAACATTTAAGCATGGAGCTTTAATTTTTCAAGCTGTCATTTATTATGTCATATTACTTAATTGTCGTGAATAGTGCACATGAACATATATATGTCATGGTATGAGAGAACTGATGGGTTCTCTGTGATGCCCTACTGGATAGGGCATTACATGTGGATCAAGAAAATTGGGTTCTGTAGGTCTTTGTGTCTTAGCCCTTCTTTTCTTAGGGACACTGGAATGGTGAGTGGATGAAATTCATAGAATCACAGAGTGGTTTGGGTCAGAAAGGATCTTTAAAAGAGCATGTAGCTCAACCTCTCTGCAATGAGCAGGGGTATCTTCAAACAGACCAGGTTGCTCAAAGTCCCATCTAACCTGGCCTTGAACACTTCCAGGGATGGGGTAACCACAACTTACTAACTTAATAACTACCCTATTTCAGTTTAAAATTCATGCCTTTCTCTTGAAATTGAGTGAGATTTCTGCACTGTAAATTCCTTGCTAAGTAGACTCAATTTTTTTATAAGGTAGTGAATACAAAGAAGCACCCAACTCAGAGGGGCCATTTATATTTGATGTAAACAGGGAAAAAAAGCACAGCACTAAAATAACTGTGTAAAATGTGAAATGCCAATGCAAATACAGGTAATTCCTAAGTGTTTCTCCTTACCTTGATTTTACATGTTTTTCCCTAGTTAAACATGTTTGCTGTTGAAAAAATAATATTGAAATAGGGAGAATATCCATGTCTTCCAGTGAGTTGTAAATTCTTCCTTAATTCTTCTTCTTTTCATTACCCACAGTTGGTCTCCTCCGGTTCTTGAATGCTCTTGCACTGCCATTGATTCATATTATTTCAGATCAATTACTCATATTATAATATAGTTTTCCTATTAGAAGACTATCTTGCTAGATAAGCATTCTACAGGTTCCTGTTCTTTTGGGTGTTGGTTTATTTTGCGTGTGTGTGTGTGTGTGTGTGTGTGTGTTTTATATGCAGAAACAAACTTTGTCATTGGTTGGGTTTATTTTGCAAGGCAAACTTTTAAACCTTCTCAATATCTTCTAACCTGTCAAAAGAAAAAAACCTCTTCAGCTGGGACAGATTTGCACTGATTAGATTTGTCATGTTATTTTCAGCTGAAGTTTGACTGTGTAGGAGTTAAATAAAAACCAGGGAAAGTCTCAGATGTGAATTCATAGACTATTCCCTTGAATGTAGCTGTTAAAAATCCCCATGGATACTATTAGCCTTGCTTCTAGTGCAGTAGTTACACTGCCATTCTTTGTGTGTGCTTAGTGAGAGTGAGTTAAGCTATATAATAGCTGTAAAGATGCCTGAGATTCAAAACGGTCCCTGGGTTATTTCATGCTATGAAGCATGAACACTGACAAATCTGATTCATTTTTTGAATAAGATTTGTCAGTACCAGTGGTGCAGACGATCAGCATATGCATCAGCAGCACTGCAGAGCCATATTTTCTTTAGATCACAGTACTTTTCTGAGAGATCAAACTCTGATTGATACACTGAGCAAGGTCAAACCCTTCTCTCTGAGTTAGTGGAAACAGCGGGAAGCACGAGGTAACAAGCCAATACTAAATGCCCCTGAAAATTAATCACTTCATGAGCTTCATCTTAGCAAGTCAGTGTCCATGGAGACTGTGAATAGAGCAACAACAAACGGACCTTAAAGACCTTGGTGTTTCTGTCGGCAAATGCAGCTGTTGCCAATGCTTGACAGAATTACAGACTTCGAGGTACAATTGGTGTTTCCTTCCAGAAAGACTTGGCTTCTTAGATCTGCATCCTAGGTCACAGAAGGAAGGGAAAATGGTCTAAAATATTGCAGTCAAAAAGAGGGTTTGTATGTTTTTGACTACAGCAGATTCAGTTCCTACTCAGTTTGTTGCTTGATTAAACTACATAAACATTATACGAGGCAATAAACTGAGACCTTAGAAAGGTGAATTCACTCAGAAGCAAGCCAAGTGTC
Source organism: Phainopepla nitens (assembly GCA_013400175.1). Classification (NCBI taxonomy): domain Eukaryota; kingdom Metazoa; phylum Chordata; class Aves; order Passeriformes; family Bombycillidae; genus Phainopepla; species Phainopepla nitens. Next base: position 281,425 of record VXBQ01008253.1, on the reverse strand, counting down.
CCCAGTGTTAAAGCTGGAAGGTTCAGAATTCACAAAAAAGCTTGTTGCCCTTCCTCCTCTCCCTCTCTAAAATGTTAGCTTTCCGAAATCAGAACTTACAGATGATATAGTGCAATGCCTTAGAAATTCATTTGGGATATCTGGACATTAATCTGATATTGATTAAACTAAGATTCTCTTCCCATTCCTGCAGTCTCCTTGGATCTTTCACCTGACAACATTTTTCTTCAATACAAGACCTGTCTCTTTGGCCCATGTGAGTAGTGCAGAGTCCAATGTTAGTAACATTGTCAGAGGTGAGCCTCAGTTTGAGACTGATCCAGCTTCCAATTGCTCTGCCATAAATCAGTATCTGTTAGTAGGACTTATCACACTGGATCCAAACTGGTGAAGCATAAGAAAATCAGGGTCTGTATGTCCTATTTCTGGTGGGCATTTACCCTGCTATTTCTGCACCCTGCATTGTTCATGTTTGACAGTGTCTTAACCTTGTGAATATGATGGTCCCATTTACTGTCATTTAAAATTTCTCTACTAGACCAGAGAAAGAAGGGTGCTCAGTCGTTTCTGGCCTTTCTTTTCTCCTTGTTTCTGTTTTTGGTATAGCTTTCACAGGTCCAGCCCTCTTGAAAATAAAGGAATCAGATTGTTGGCTAGATTTTACTTTATTGGGTTGAGTTAGTGCTTTAGATCTGCAGCTTTTTTTTTTTTGAAAATTCATCCTTCTGAAATGATCTGTGATCTTTCTGGAAACCCTTTGCAGTAAAAGAAGGTGAACATGGAGAATTGTTTGGCATAGTATTTTTTTTTTTCCAGAAAAAATGCCCTACATGTATAAAGAAGCTGAAATATTTGCTCCAGAATGAATAATGTCAGGTGCTGTCCTAGCAGTAGCAGTTTCAGCTAAGCTCTGAAGCTGTGATCTTGACAGAAGGCACTTGTAAACACTGCAGGATTTTGAGAACATGACCCTGGGGTGCCTGATTTTGCCATTGTCCATCATCAAAAGCTAAATGAGGGGAGAAAAGCAAGTAAAAGTCTGGCCTCACAAGGATATTCATGTGTCCTCACACCAGAGATATTAGATGCAGCAAGGACTGCAGAGGATTAGCACCAATGCTTGTTAAGCAGCCTCATGTACATGTTATACTAAATGAAAAGGGCAAGTACATTCAATGAGGAGCTGGTAAAGCAGATAAAGCTTTGACTCTTGTGGAAATTGAAGCTAACTTTGTTGAGCTAATTTCGAAAGTTGGCCTAACCTAAGCTTTTAGAAACATAATTAAGTGAACATATGAGGATATTTTCTCTACTGAAAAGAGATTAGAATATCCCTTCTGTTCAGTGTAAAAGTTCCCTGATGTTAATATCTCAATATTTTTCACTTAAATTGAGAATTCAGGGCTGTTATGGATCCACATGCTAGGTCCTGTCAAACACTTCTTTCTCTCTGTCATCTACAGACTTCAGAGTCACACCATCTATTTATAATACTTTTTTTTTCTTTTCTTTCTGTGTTAGAGAAAGTTACTCATGCGTCCAGTTTCCCATATATTGTGACCTACTGACACAAGTCATTGTCCGTATTGGCTGCCACAGGACAAGGACAAAGAGAAATGGAGTGAATTGCTTTTCACTGCTGAAAAAGGAATGCCACCAGAATTCAGTGAAATTAATAAAGAATATAATGGAGCTGTGAAATTTTAGTTATTAAAACCAGTCAGAAAATCCATGTGTTAAGGTTGCCGGTGAACTTTTAAAAATATGGAAATAGTTAATATATGACAAATATTTTTTTCCTATTCTGCAGGCCATTTTATGCTCTTTTGTGAGCTTGGTGGTACCAACACTGATGATGACAATCTGCAAGGGTTACTTCTGCATGTCATTCTGATAGAAAATTTTTTGTGTTAATGATAGCCATTAACACACAGACAAGATATTTGTACAAATTTTTTATCTCGTGAGGGTTATAAAAACCCTATATCATAAAAATGAGAAACAATCAACACTTCTGATTGCTGAATAACCCAGAAGCAGTGGAAGAAAAGGATGTTTCAGTGGTATTGCATGTTTTGTCTGACCCTCAAAACTGCAGCTCCTTTCCAGAGTTGTTTTTAGAGCGGCGTTATTGAATGCTGTGTTGCCACAAATTGTCAATTGAACAGTAAGTCTATGGCTGTGAAATACCATGGTTAGCAGACTCTGTTATCTTAGAAATGCAAAATGCTTAAATCCTATTTGGAGCATCATCACTTAAGCATCATTCCAAAAACAGTAGTGACATTTCCCCCTAGCTGGCTGTAGGATGCTCAGGCAGGGCAGGAGAGGCTCACAGCCAGTTATCCACTCCTTCCTGAGGCATTTCAAGACTCCTCCTGCATCTCCTAATGGGAAGGTCCATGGGGATCTTCCAGTGCCATTTGCCTTTGGTTTCACTGGTGTAGGCTGTCAGCTGAAATACATGCTCACGAAACAGGTCATGATTTTTTGATGAACTCTATGTTCCAAAATTAATCCCAAGCTATTTTTTGTTTGTTTGTTTGTTTTGTCTTTTGGTTTTTTTTTGCCTGATTAACAAACACACATGGTTACATTTCTTGTTTTCAGTGTGAATCACTCTCCTTTTGAGTTTTACTCCCAACAGATTTTTTTGACAGCAACAGGTAATAAGAAGCAGAGACACAGAAAGACTCAGGCCATGCTTATTGCCTGATGCACTGCTACTTAGTTTGTTTTTAATGATAAATGTCAGGTACCTGCCCTTTTAAGAAAATGATGTGAAAAATAATTCTCCATATCAGTAGGGGAAATACTTTGCATCTTTTAGGAGTGTGGTTCTTCAGTTTTTCAAAAATTAAAAGCTTGACCTTTTATAATGGCATCTTTTATTTTAGTCCCCCAGCTTGCCTTGAGTTTATTCTAGTAACAGTGCACTCAGCATTGAGATATACTGTGTTAAATGAACATGGAAAACTCTCATTTGAGCAGAAACACTGTAAAGTGAATATTGTTAAGGACCATTTGGTATGGAAAAAAAAGGTTATTAGTAAGCACTCTGTGGCACCTTAGCTTGTTTGCCCCCTTTTCATGCTTTCATCTAAATTCTTTCCACTGAAATCTGGCTTAAACTGAAAAACTTGTATGGCACAATCTCACCTAAATTATGCCTTGTAACTACCTCAGCCTAGTGTATCTCAAATCTGCACTAAAATAGCTCCCAGGAGTTTCAAAAGTTAGTATGATTGAAAGAATGTTATTGTCTTGCCCTTCAAGGAAGGCAATGAAAAGTACTTGTCAACTATGTTTATTCTGAGTTATTCCCCTAAATACTCCCTGACTGTTTTCTTGTTTTCTTGCCTTCTCTTGTACTACTTTGTTATCTCAGAGTTTTTTCAGTGACAAATTCCTGCATGGAATTTGACCTTTCCATTAATGTCAACTCTGTCTTTATGGAGCCACTAGTCCATTGTGTTTAAGAGGGATCAAGTAAGCCAGACACTTCCTGGGTGTCTACTTTTTTGCTTATTTTCCATTTGAATTTCAATTTCTTAAATGAGATGAAGGATAATGGTGCACTTTATCCATTTCTTCATTAATACATGGTGTAATTGTAGTAATTATGGAAAAAAAAAAGGATAAACAGTATTTCAGCTGAACTTTAGACCAAAGCTGAAATTACATTTTCCTATTTGGCCTCATAACCTTGTAGTTGGAATCTTATCTTTGTCTTTTGAAAATGAGATAGTAAGGAGGTAGAGCAGTGAGCTGCAAAAAGAGTGAATATCAATGTGTATAAGTATAGTTTCTGAAACTGCAAATGACTGCAAATACTGATGTTTCTGTACCTCTATTGAGCCAATTGCAGGATGAAAATCTGAAAGTAACGGGGGAATGAGAAACACAAACTGAAAGAGAAAATGCATTTTTCACAGGTGCAGAGTCACTGACAATGTCAGCAGTTCTTGAGAAATAAAAAGCTTTTATGAAAACATCAATTTGGCTATTTAGGGAAATAAAAATGCACTTAGGAGCTGAAGCTTAGCCATCAATTTTTGAAAAGTGTCCCCCATGGTCCATGCAGCTCTCTTCAGAGAACTATGGCCTTCAGCATGCACTTTGAAGTATGGCCAGCTTTACTCTGCTACAGACAGGAGAAGCTCAGTTGCAGTGGTACTCTGCCATTTCCCTCTGTGACATTTCCTTAAGCAACCCAGAATTCACAAGCAGTCTGAGTCTCAATAGGATCAGTTTGACATACTTTTGTGGATAATGCTAACTTTTGTATTCTCGGGGGTTAGAGGGAAAAACAGTGAGCTTATGATTTAGGGTTCAAAACACTGGAGAATTTGCCTCTCTCTCTTGCTTAGAGGTACCTTGCATTTTTGGAAGGCAGTGGTTGCTGATCTGAGCTGAACACCCAGATTTTCTACAAAGCATAACCACAGCATCTCACCCCAAAGGACTGCACAGAATAAAAAGTGCTGGAATGCTGTATGTCTTACACTGCTTCACCTAAAATTTTGTATATTTCTCAAGCTGGCAAAGAGAAACAATATTTTTAGTGGGTCATATCTCTTTTACTACATTGGCTCTTTGTATATTTATCCCATTATTTGCAACAGCTAGAAGCTCAGACATCTCATTGAACAAGACTTTAAATGTCTTACAATTCAGTTAATATCATATTGACAGTCTTGATAAATGTTCCAAACTAGGTTACTGCTTCCTTCATGACACTCGTAGCCAAGTGACCTTGTCCTGCAAAACAGCTGCTGAGATCAGTGGTGACCACAATCCTGTAGCAGAAAATTAGCCTGGATAGGCTTATAGGATATTGCTGCTTTTTGTAAAGTGATACCTATGTCCATTCCTTTCCTTATGGTGCTGAGGAAATAACAACTCCCCAGCACTTTCAGGTTTACATGAGTAGCATTTTGAGTCTGGAAGCAGAGGAAAGGTCTTAGGTCTAATTTTCCCCTCCCCTTCTGCAGCAGAGCTCCTACCAATAGCAATAGGCTCAGAAATAGCTTAGGATTTTTTTATCCATTCTGCAAAGGGTTTAGGGGCCCATTTGGAGATAGGCACCTGCCAAGTAAAGAGCGGAGCATTTGCCTTCTGGAAAGAGTTTGAAAAGGTCACAGAAAAGCTCCATTCTTCCTCTCCACTCCCATTTATTTTTAAGTATATTTGATCCTGCTGTGCATGAAGCCTCAAATCTATAAACAAGATTGAATGCTCTTAGACTCTCACTTTTCCTAACAGTAAGCTTTGGGTGGATTGAATTGACAGAGAGGTTTATTCAGAATAGCTCAGTATGAGATTCAATTCTCAGATTAATGATTTAATTTCACTGAGGGACATGGAAGTTCTTTTAAAATGTGTATTCAGGCTCACAGGTAGCAGTAGGTCAAAGTATACCCAGGGCAGTTTCTAAACAACCCCTCCATGGTTTAAATTTAAGCTGTTCTATTGTGAATTGGAGGTACTCTTATAAACCTTCATATTAAGGTAAGGAGCCTTCAGACCTGTTCCCTAGTGAAAAAATTAACTTCAGAAAACCTGAAGAATCATGAAAGGACATCAGAGTGGGAGCACTGAGTGGAGGCAGTGTCAAAGAGAAAGAAAAGTATGAAAGAGCATTGTACTTTGATTAAACTTTTCTTCCCCTGCAGTGTGGAGGGCATACTGTGAAAAGAACATCTCTGTAGGTGGTTTTTTTTTTGTCCTGCAAGCTCTCACAGCCTGTGTTTAAAAATACCACCTTTTACTTTAGGCAAAAGAAGAAGTATTTGTGCTATTAAAAAGATGAATAAAAATTGTTGCTAGCAGAACAGATCTGAGCCATATCGCAGCAACGCAACATCTGGGATAAGTATAATAGTTAATCTGCTGGCTGTGTTAGGGGAGCTGCCTTCTGTACTGAAATGCTTGAGCACTTGCTTTAAATCTCAGAGATCCCAGGGTGGTTTAAGCAGCAACATGTTCCGTAATTAATTGCATGTGTCATGTAGCCCATCTGAGAGGTCTGTGATTACCTGCCTGTATGTTCTTGAACACATTTCAATACCAATAACTACTAATTAAAACTTTGAAATGTCTGTTGGCTGAAATATTCATTAATATCACTTGATTGTGTTGTTTTGTAATCTTCTGCACCCTCTTCATTACTGATTATCAAGACTATGCAAAAGTATGACACTTCAAAGCACATACCTTCCTGATAAGGGCAACAGTCTTCAGAGATGTATTTTAATTTTGTTTTTGCTAAGAGACAAAACAATCTCCTCCTCCTCAAAGTACTAAGAGTCTCTGTAACACACAGACAAACCCATCTGTCATGGCCTCAATCCTACAGTTCAAATAATCTTCAAAATGCTGACTGAAATGTAAGGCTTGTGCAGTGATTTGCTCATTTATCCTTTAAATCTAGATTTTTTTTTTTTAAATTTAGATCTACCTGATAGAGATGAGACTGAAATGAAATGCTCATATATACCAATCACTAATATAAACTTATGTAATCTAAAATTCTACCATCTCACTCTTAACAAAGAGTCTTTGACTTCAGTGGGCATCCACTTTTTTTTTATATTAGTGGCCCAAAGTTTCATTTTCTGAAAACTGACTCCTTCCCTTGGATGTCTTTTTTGCCTTGAAGAAACCTTCTATCAAACCTTTTGGATGGACAAGGAAGTTTCAGTGAATTCTGTCATTAGAAATTATTTAGAAATCATCAGAAATTATTTAGAACACTAACCCCTCATTCAATTAGAGTCATGAGAGGTTTTTAAAGAAGCTTGTAGCCTATGACTACCCACAATACTCCATGGGCATTATCTAACAAATCCTGGCCATCTAGGAAGCCACACAAAAGTAAAACTCCAACATAAACGGAGTGAGAAAAATGTTTTGAATATCTGTTGCCAATAAATAGCAGCTCCTCTGGAAGGAAGAATGACCTCAAAGATAGAAATAAAATGTGCTGATGCTCTCACACCACAGAAGGTAAGAATCAGTTTGTCAGCACTACAGAAAATTCTGTAGCAGCTGATATTTTTATATACCATAGAAAAATAACTGCTATGGTTTCTTTGTCTCATCAGTAATTTTATTGCTTTAATTGTGGTCATCTTGATAGCAGTTATTTCCTTAGTGACCTGTACAACAAAATATTAGGAAGACGGTTTTTCAGACTATTAAAGAGATAATAATAATTGTCCACTGCCATAGTTTTGATACATAATGTTCACAGACTCAGCAACTACCAGATGTTAAGAGATGGTCCAGGGTCATCTGCAGCACATCATGCTGCCCTCAGACTACTGTGAAGGGAGGAATCTTCCTTGCAAGTAGTGTGGACATGCTGACCCTGATGATATGCCTCATTTTTGGGCAATCACCCTCATTTTTGGGCAATTTGGGATGAGCTGTAAGATGTATTGACTATTCCAGAAAGCCAAGAACTTTCCGGACTTGCCACAGTGCTCAAGGCTTCACAATGTAAGCAGCAGCTCACTGAAAGCCTGTGACAGTGGGGGCACTGGAGGCAGTGCATGGTCTGTCAGGCCCCTGCTTGAAATGGGGACAAAAGCAGGGCTGTGAATCGAAAGGCAATAGCCTGTAACAATCCCATTTAGACTTAAAATTGTCCAAAGTCAACATATTCACTGCAACGGTATATTTCTGAGCACAGCTCAGAAATTCTGCCATAACGTATTGTTAGCTTCAGTTTCCAACTATTGGCTCTTGTTGTATCGTTGCCAGGTAGACAGGAAAACCAGGTATTGTCAAATTCCTCTTAGGCACTTATGTCTTTCAGATTGCCAAGTAATTTCCATTTCATATTGTCAAGCAATTTCCAAAGAGATGAATTCCAGGTTGTGAGATTTGGGTACTTAGGCAGAGTTTGAGTGCTCTCATATATTTTGCCAGGGCTCCAGCTGCTGATTCAGAGAACCACTGCTTTCCTGTAAGTACTGGGGCACACCTGCCATCTCCTTCCAGGTGCCTAGCATGGTAACCTGGTCAGTAACAGTTGTTTAGGACAGATGTCACTGCATGGCTGAGATACTCCTCTCCACTCCAGCCAGGCCTGTTGGGCCTCTTCCACATTCAACAAGTCAAAATAAGGTGCTCACAGTAATTTCTCAATTTTGAGCACCACCTGAGGAACGAGAGGAATTATAACTTATATAATAATGACTGTTACTGAAAATGGAAGTAGCCTGTTAAAAGGAGATTAAAAGCTACAGGCAAAAGTTTAAAATACCTGCAGCTGGTATGGTGACTGCTAAAAGATAGTCAGAGATAACAACAGTATTCTGTGTGTGTATCAAAAAGTATTTGAAAAGGCCGAAAAACCCCAAAACAGTTGAACAGCAAAGGTGGCTAGAAAGTAGCAGGAATTAGACCAGATTGAAAGCAAAAGCAAAAAAAGCAGAAGTGGAATAAGGAAGAAGATTTTGAATAAGCTGGCAAGGGTAAAATATACAGTTCTTTTTTTCTTCCCCCTTCAACTTCATAAAAATGAGGCTCATCAGAGCACTCGTAGGACAGGCAGATTCTCAGGGCATAAATGGTCAGCCTATAGCAGGAATGCCAAATTAGTTATCTGACTTTATGTTTTCTACAAGAATACACAGGGAATTTCTTGCAAAGAAAGAATATGAGAAACCTTCTCAAAATGAAGTGTCAAGTTGAATTTCTCAAACTGGAAAGGTTTTAGAAAAATAGGTAAAATGATCAGGAATAAATAAAAACCCAGGTGATGTTCTTTCAAGCATTTGAACGGAAATTTAAAATGAAGTAGAGAATCGATCACAATAGCAGACAACAATAGCATATTTGACTAAATAATTTCCTACCTTAAAGAACTATAAAGTAGTTAATGACAAAGGCAAGTACAGGACTACCGACTAGACTTTGATATAAAAGCCATAATAAACAGGCAACTTAAGTAAACAGAATTCAAGAATGCAGCCTTTCTTGTATAGATACAAGAATATGACACATGGCAAAGAATTAGCAAAGTTTCATACAGGGAAGTGCCTCACAAATAACCCAGAGCTCTTTGAAGGAGTCAGTGATAAATGAATATAATTACCAAGCCGGTCTACTTGGATTTCTAAATAGCTTTTGACATGATCCTTCATCAAAAAGGTTTAAGAAAACTAAGCTGTCTTGAGATTAAAGATAATTTTTCCTTCTGGCTTAATAAAAGCAAAATTGATAGAAAATGCAGAGATGGGAAAATGTGGTTATATGATTATGTCAAGGGAAACAAAAGGTACAGATAAGGAGAAGAATTACAATGGATGCTGCATTTCAGGAAGTTTAGCTGTTCCATATATTCATAAATGACCTAGAAAAGAAAGTAAATACTGGGTGACAAAAATTGCTGCTGATGAGATATTACTCAAGACATTTAACTCTCAAATTGACTGCAAAGAATTACAGAAGAATTTCATGATACTGAATGACTGGACAGTAAAAGAGGAGATGAAATTCAAGGTCAATATATGCAAAGAGATGCACATGGAGAAATACATCCTTAATTGTACATACAGAATGATGGTTTCTAAATTAGCTATTGCCTCTCAGGAGAGAGATATTGAAATTACTGTAGCTGGTGCTATTAAAACATCAGTTAAATTCTCAACAGTAGTCAAAGGAGCATAAAGTTTGATAAGAATGGCTAGGAAATGAAATGAGAACAAAAAATAAAATACGATTAAGCCATTTGATAAATGGTGTGGTGTACCACATCTTAAGTACTGTGTATACTTTGAGTTTATGCTTCTTGAAAAAGGGAAAGTGTAACAAAAAAGGTCAAGGGAATGTTATCACAGTGGTAGAATGGTTTCTTCTCGGGAAAAACTCAAACTTGATGGGAAGGAAACTACTCAGGATGACATGAAATATATATATTTAAATGTTAAATAATAGATGTAATGGACAAGAATTGAGCAAGTTTTTTTCTTTGCCTTCACAGTGCAAACTGCATAGCTTGTCTTCATATGATGGGCATGAATTAAAAATAGCTAGAGACAAAAAATAAGCAAATGGAAGTACCCTTTTACAATGTGTGTAATTAAATTGCAGCACTCCTTGCAGGGAAAGTTGTGATGATCACATGTAAAGTTAGGTTCAAAACCCGCGGAGAATGTGAGCTATTAAACACCAGGATGCAGCTCATGAATTCCATCAACTGCTCTTTGTTGGAGTGAGACAGAGCCAGAGAGACCACACAGTCCTTGCCTGGTCTTTTCATACTTCCTTAACCAGCTGTCCTTGAAGGATAGTGAGGAAGGTGTAGTTTACTTCTTTTGTTCTCTAACTCTTATTATTTATCTTCTGACAGTACCGAGAAAATCCCTTCTTACTAGCACTGTGCATGTAAAGAGTGAGTGCCTCTCCCTGCCCCTGAGTGCTTACTTGAAGACCTTGCTAAAAAAAAGATAAGGAAGTTTGTCTCAGCAAGATTCTATACCTTGTCCAAGGTCACACAGAGAGCCTGTTGCAGTGTGTGGCTGGAATGATCATCCTTGCACTCCAAATGTGGTTAGGAAATATGTCACAGATTTTAGTCATGAGCATTTTTAATTATCTGGGCCTTGCTTGGATTCATTATTCTGAGTCATTTAGGACCGTGGTCTTATTAATTATATGGCAGCTTTTTGCATTAAGTGATTTAATTATAGAATATTACCTCATTAAAGACAACAAAACTGACCAAAATAAAGAATTATTTAATAAACATAATTGAATCCTTAAGCTTTAATCAAATTAAACATCGATTATTAATTAAGTGAAATGGAAAGCATTGTCACCTTAACTGGAAAAAGTGGAGATAAATGAACTAAGGTTTTTCATAGGCTGTCTGAAGGTGGGGGTGATAGAAAACTCATAGGTGAACACTAGTGGGAATAAAGTTCTGATATTGTCGAGGCAGGCACATGTCCAAAATAGACATAACAGGCATAGCAACCCTTCCACATTCTCCTCTCCACAACCTAGTCCCAAACTGAAAAGCAGGATCATCATTTCCAGTCGTTTTATCTGTGTAGTGCGTTTGATGGCACTTAAACTCCTAGAGAAAGTATTTCATGAATATCAGCATCTTAATTTCAAATCATTCAGTAGGCAGGGTGCACTGTTAAAAATGTATCTTCAGCCTCTTTTACGTTCCCTTTTTTTTCTACTTTAGTTAGCACGGCATGGCTGGGATCCTATAATATCCCACAGTTTCTTCAATAAACAAATAAATTGTGTGAATTTTTGACCTTTTCCTTTCTACAGTTTCTAAGGCTTTTCTAGGATAGTGTTATATTCTTGAAATTTCCTGAAGATGTTTCTCTTGATGGTACAACATAAAACTTTTTTCCTGCCTTTATCTCCTTTTTAGTCCCTTTCCTTGAATATGCCATTGTCAAAATCAATCTAACTTACATTTTTTTCCCCTTCCTTCTTCTTGCCTTTTTGCTTTTTCTGTAGCACACACACTGTGAGGTTCTTTCTCATCCCTGCTGTCTCTTATCATTTTTACCTTTGTTCTGATGCTATGGGAGCAGAGTGTTCAGTTATTCCATGCTGCCACAGTCTTTTTTTCTCTCCTCTCAACTTTATGGTCTTTGAGCAACCACTGCATGGTATCTTTGCCCCATCAACCTCAGAGACTCAAAACAGGCCAGGAGAACTTGACTAAAAGAAGCAGATAGCATTGTATGCCATTTTATTAGACAATTGATGTGTAAAATATGACTCTACAGGCAGTTCCCCTGCAATTAATGATGCAGATCAACAGTATGTCGAAACACTCCAGAGGCAGGTTTGAAGTCAAATGTTTCTCTTCCCAAAAAAATCCTGACAGAAGCCCTGCATGAAACTATAGTAATTCCAATCACAAACCATACTTTACTTCCTTTGGTTCCTGAATATGGAGTGTTGCCCTTGGCTGGGTAGCAGGTTGCTGCAAAAGCTGCTCTTTCACTTCCTTCCTCATCAGGACACATGACAGAAAATATCATGAAAGGCTTGTGGGTTGAAATAAGGATGGGGAGAGATCAGTCACCAGTTAATGTCATGGGCAGAGCAGACTCGATGTGGGAAATTTAATTTATTTACAATTCAATAAGAATAGGAAAATGAGAACTAAAACTAAATCCTAAAATCACCTTCTTTCGCCTCTTCACTTCTTCCTAGACATCACTTCTGATTTTGTGTACCTCATCCTTCCCAGTGGCATTGGGGGATGGGGAATGGGGGCTGTGGTCAGTTTATTACCTGTTGTTTCTGCTGCTGCTTCCTCCTCAGGAGGAGAGCTCCTCACACTCCTGCTTCACTCTGGAGCCTTCTTGAGGAGAGGCTTCATGACTGTCAGCTGAACGCCAGGTTCAGATCTAAGGAATGAACTTTTCCTATAGTCCATTCATGTTGTAAGGGATCTCACTGTAAGAGGTGTCTTTGTTGCACTGATTAATGCTCGTAAAGAATGGACTCAAGTTCTGGTCCTGGTTCAGGATTCAACAGCAATGCCAAGCTCATCTATTTTCATTCTCAGAAAAGCACTACCTGATTTCAAATCAGTTATAACTTAGGGCTGAGTTTTGATTTGTAGCTATGAGGTATTACAATAATTAAGTTGAAAAGTCAGAAGCCAGCTACTAATATGATGATATAGGCATAAAATAGTAGTTGGAGGATGACATTTTACCCATTTATGATGGGTTATGGAAAATGAGAGAAGTGTATATTGAAACATACCAAGAAATATAGGAGAGCAGCCAAAGACTGACTCAAAAAAGATGACAAAAGAGCTGCCTGTATTCCAACCCAAATTCAACCAATGTACACTAAGGAGTTGTGACAAATCCCACACCAGAGGTGAATGGTGCTCTCCAAAACAGTTGTCGCATATTGTTCATAATTTGTCAATTTTTTTTCTAATGTCACCTTTGACCTTTGGCTGCAAAACTTTGTAGGGTTGCATTGTTTCTTCTAGGCTCTGTTGTGATTTGAAGCAGCTCTGCTGGCAGCCCATCAGCACAATCAAAAGGGTTTGCTGAGCTCCAAGGGCCACCTCCTTGGTCCAGCTTCATTGACAAGGTGGCAGGTTTGAGGGAGATTAGGCAAAGAAAACTCTGGCAGCTATTCTGTACTTAGTCCCAGGTCTGGTTTTCTTAGACTGATCCCTGTAAATTGCCTCGTAAGAGTTGATTTTACTGCTCTAAGCACATCTACTGAAGTTTTAGGTGAGCAGACTTTTGTCTTTCAAAAAAAAAAAAAAAGAAGTTGCAGAAAGAAGTCAGAGATTCTCTTCACTGCAAGTTCATCAAACTGTAAATAGGGATATTCTTCTTTTCACCATCCCCAATTCAGCAAAACAAGCCTTCCTTTGAGAATCCAGTGAAGGGCACAACTGCACAGGAAAGGGGGAGTTATACCCATACTACAGTCTGAAACCATGATTTATTTTAAGTATTAAATTAAAGCACAGATACCTCTTTTCACATGGAATAATTGTTAAGAACAAGGAAAATGCAAAATTGACACTTTTTACAGGAATTCTTAATGACATAAATTTGAAATATACATCTAAATAAAATATTTTGTATTAATTTGATTACATTAATATAACAGTATTTCATGAATTATGCTATTCTTATAATATGATTTTAATAACACTTATTTTCATATATATATATATAAGCATAATGCTGCTTTCCTGGCATAAATCACATTTTTACATGCAGTTTGTTCCATCCTTGTCTCTTGTTTATATGAATCTTAAAATTTTGATGTGATCACTTCTCCAGTTTAAAGAGGCCAGCTAATGTGCCTAAACAAAGAAATAAATTAGAAATAAATTAAATCCTCCACTGCTTGTCCTTCTCACCACTTCTTGCTATATTGTAGTGGCAGCATGAAACTTATCTATCACTGTAAGAAAACATAAGCAGCTATTCAGAATAAAGGAGACATCCTCCTTACCTTTGTGCAAACACTATTGTTATGCAGTGTAAAACTGAGCGTTCTGCTCTGCAGAGAGGTGAGTGAAATGATAATCTTTTCAAGGTTTCTGCAGAAAAGCATTTGAGAAACAAAGAAAAGGAATATATGCACATTATTTCCTTAGTTAATTTTGAATGTTTTGTGGTAAACCATTTTCTCTTTATGAGTACTTGAGTTGTTGTAATATTAGCACTGCTGGAGCTGTCTTTCACTAAAAACGTCTAGCACAGTTCCTGGTCATTTAGGCAGAAAAGAAATTAAAGGGCAATTGTACTTTTTTGGAAAGAATTACATTCCAGATTGAAAAAATCAAGCCATGAAAAGATAAAATCTAAACATTTTCTGATGATGTCCTGTTGTGTCATAAGAAAGTGACCAGGTTTTAGTGGTTGGTTACAATGGAGGAAAAGTAAGCATGTCCATCTTGAGGTAGCCTCTATGACTGAGATCTAGATTAAAAAATGTTAGCATATCTTCTTCAAGTTGCTCCAAAAATTTAAAATTAGGGAACATTTCTGGAAGGCACATTCACTATCCCCTTTTTAATTCCAATAGGTACATTTAAAATTTTTTTGTTGTGAAAAAAACCCTGAAAACATTTGAGTTGAAAATGTTAGTGGATTGATCTTTATTTCTATGTATGTCAATTATTCATTTACCAGTCTTCACAAAATAACTTTCAGGCTGCAAGTTGTTTACAGATTCCTTTCTGTAATCTGAATCTGGTTGTGCTGGTTTTGCTCCTTGCTGTGTAAAGAAATGACAGGTGACAACACAAGTCCCCTCTCCCCTAAGCACACACAAGTGACCTTTTCTCATATTATATGTGAGTATGAGATTTTACACATTCTTAGTTCACTATATAAATGAAACAAAAATACCAGGGAATAAACAATATATAAACACAAGGTTGAACAAAGAATTCATCATCTGAAAGAGTGTGATGATATTTAACCCGTTGTAACACACTGTAATGCAACAAGGATGCCATTTCTTTTATTGCATTCTTGGTACATTTGCAGATATTTTGCAATGTCACTGAAACATCTGTTTATAAAATGGTGTCTAGACTACCTACAATAAATGCAAAGCAAAACAAGATGATCTCAACCTATCAAATTTTAGGAACTGAAACAGAGAAGAACAGTTCTGAGGAATAGCTAGAGAATGTATCGCACTTTGCTGAAGCCATATGCAAAAATAGCAAATGGAATGATGAAAAGAAGAGGAGGATTATCAAAACACATTTTCTTGCCTGAAGATCCTGAGCTGTGCAAAACTATTTCAAAAGTATGCTTAACCTGTTGAGCAGAAAACCAAAACTTTGGGTAAAGTGCTTTTGGAACTTTTTTCTCAGAGGCAGTCATGTGGGAGACAGGGTATCCCTAAGCAGAGGAGTGTTGGAGTGGGGCGCCTGCACCTGCTGAAGAGCCCACAGGACCACGGGTAGGAGTGAGAGACAGGCATGAGTTGGGAAGAACAAATGGGGCAGGTGGGTGGAGGGGACAGTGCTGGGAACATGGCTGGAGATGAGGAGAGTCCCCTGAGAAATCCTCGCTGGAGCTGGGACACTCTTGGAGACTGTGACCCACACAGGGTCAGGGACATCCGTGAGGGACTGCGTCCCAATGCAGAGCCATGCCGAGCAGAAGACCAGTGAGAAACCAGAGCAGGGGATTTGGGGTTGTTCACACTGGAGAAGAGAAAGCTCAGGGGAGACTTTATTGAGGCTTTTCAGTAGCTGAAGGAGGTTACAAAAAAAGGCTGGAGAGGGACTTTTTACAAGGGTATGTAGGGATAGGACAAGGAGAAATGTCTTTAAACTGAAAGAGGGCAGGTCTAGATTAGATATTGGGAGGCAATTCTTTACTGTGAGGGTGATGAGACACTGGAACAGGTTACCCAGAGCACTTATGGATACCCCATCCCTGGATGTTTAAGGTTCAAGGTGGATGGGGCTCTGAGCAATCTGTGCTATTCCTGCCCATGAAGGACGTTGGAACTAGATAATCTTTAAGGTCCCTTCCAACCCAAACCATTCTGTGATTCTACAACGATTCTAGGAGGAGGAAGAAGGAGCAGCAGGAAATGTCTGTGTAGGGACCGCAGTTTCCTGGGCAACCCACTGTCTCTCCAAAGGCAGCAATGGGGCCAGCACCATGGGCTATGAGCACAAGGGAAGGCAGGAAAAGAGCCATTGGTCTGAAACTGAAAGCAGAGAAGGGAATGAGAGATTTTTTTTCCTCAGTGTTTGTTTAATTGTTTTTCTTAATACTTGAATCAGTAATTAAAAATTGATGTTAATTGGCAATGAATTACATTAAGTGCAATTCCCCAAGCTGAAACTGCTTTGCCCACAGCAGGTCCTTATCCTGAAACATTTACTACTGAGGAGAGGTTTCAGTGATGCAGAGAGCAGACATGCAAGGAGGAGGAAGCTTCTTCAGAAATGATACTGTGGAAGTTCTCAGTGTTAGAGGAACATGCCCTTGAAACTCTTACAGTACACGGGGTAAAATTTTGAGGAGGGCTGACTGCTGACAGTGTTATTTAGAGTTTTACATCTTTATTTAAGCTACATTATCAAAATGAATGTAAAATAAACTACTATAATGCCTTGTCCTTTTCTGCACTGAGTACATTTGACAGGGGAAAAGGAATCCACTTATTATCTGTTTGATGAATAAATGCAAAAATAAATCCTTATTATGAAGCTTTCTTATATTGATCTGTTCCAGATATTAAGCCACTATATCTTGCCTCTAAACTGCATTATTCCCCAATGAAAACTGAAATTTTCACGAGGTGGCATTTCCTACTACACATTTGAATTTATGTATATAGTAAGGCACAGAGTGTTCAACATATATCAGTAAAAGCCTTTGATTTATTTTTCCTAGAACTAGGTCACATAAAGCATTCATTTTAGGATGAGGATATATAGATACCTACTTTTACTGGCATTTTTGGCTCTGAATGAGAATATAGAGCTGTACTAAAGAGATATTTGTCAAGCAAAATAACGGCTTATTGTTTTTCTCTGAGTTAAAGGTGATAATTACTCATGGTTTATATGAAACCATCAGTAATACAGAGCTTCCCTGATATTGCTATCCACCCTATAGGCACCCCTGTAAGTTCACCCCCAGTGACTGTTAATATTTTGGAAGTGGTTGATCATCCAGAGAAAAAATGAGTTATGGTGGGAAATGGCCTCCTGTGTCTCAGAGTTCAGAACTTCACTACTGCAGATAGCCACACCAGGTAACATCTTTCCTCCATCTCATCATTCCCCAGGTGAAAACTCCAGTTTTGCTGAAACTTATTATTCTTCAAGAAATTCTCTCACTTTGCTGAGGAATAGAGCCTTATCTGCATGCAGTTACTGGATAAATGTCAGTGCTCAGATTACAGTCATTAATTCATGCACCTACGGAGACCTTTATTTTAAAGAGCCCCACTTACGGTTTACCTTCAATCATGCAATTAAAAAGCACAAAACAAATATACTTCCAAACTTTATAAAATTGTCTAAAACACCATCCTTTTTTTTTTTCAAATTCTCATCTAATAAAGTAGGCTTTTAGTTTTCCCAAATAACTTTATAGCCCTTCTATTAGTAATTTATTGCCTGTGTTCATCTTCTTTGAATATTGTAAATGAAGCCAAGGCAGAACCCTGTTGCTGAAGTATTTCATCTGAACCTCATCAGAGGATCACTTTTGCCTTTTTTCTTGCCTGTGTTACAGAAGTAGTAACTTTACTACTGATTAAATCAACAAATGCAAATGTTAATATTTTTTCAGCATTGAGGAGGTAATGGATTTTTAAGAGGCTAGATTTAATAAAGAGTTAATTTAGCTTTTCTGATGTTTTTTGGTCCTTTTGGTGCCAGATAGAGATGACACTAGGTGCAGACAATGCTTGGTAACAAAGCTTATACTGATTATAACTGATTGACTGATCTCTGTAAGTTAAAAATCTGGAGTTTTGTTCTTTGGGTTACTGTGAGGCACAGAGAAAATAATGAGTGGAAGGTAGAGAAGGTGCAAGAGAGGGAATTCATGAGTTTATCTACACTGCATGCTCCAGAAGAAGCACTTTCTCAGAGAAATGCAAACTGAATCACTTTCCTTCAGCCATGAAATAACTTATTTCCAGTTTGTTACTAGCTGTGTTTGGCTTCCTGTCTTGCACTGAGGGGTGAAGCCAGGCCTGCCTGAGGGCTGTGAACTTTTGCTGGACTAGCTGGTTTTGGGCTCTGCAGATGGGAATGTGGCAGTGAGATGTAGTAGGTATGAACAGATAATGCAGTGAGGCAGGGCTTCCTTTAAACTGGAACTGAACTGAACAAATTAGAGGGAATACTGTTAAAACTGGCTTGTGACCTATTTTTCTCTTGCATTTCACCAAACAAGGGAGTTTATGAGTCTTCTCCAAGCTTTAATGAGACCCTGCTTTTCACTAGTTGAATTCTAGGAGGAAAGAAATATCTCAGTGAATAAATGACAGGAACCAAGCTTAACTGGACTGTGCGAATGTTAAACTCTTTTTGCTAGAAGGATACTAAAGCTCTATTGGGCTATGAGTCTATTCACACTGGCACAGAGAAGATCAAGCAATTTCTTTTATCTCAGAAGAGGCTGCAATACCTTAGAGGCATTAATGTCACAGGAATGTGTTTGGGGTCTGCCCTATAGATAGGCCTGGGTAGATACAGATAGCCTGAAGGATATATGTAAAGCAGAGATTGAGCTTGGGTGTGCCATTGGCAAGGACAGCTAAAACCTTTCATATTTCAAGACTCTCAGGATGCACCTCTTGCCATCAAGTGTTATAGTGCAGGCTGCTTCAGTGACAGCAAACAATGAACACAATAAACAGTGCTTTTTAAAAGAAATGCACCGCCATTTAGGCATGTGATTTTTGGAGGGGGGTTGGGAGAAAGACAACTTTGGAGACGATCATGTATCATGGTTCCCTTGTAGATGATGCATCAGATCTTCCAGCAGAGACTTCAGAACGAAAGACACAGGTTTTTCCTTGTGACCACAGGAGGTCTGACCATTTTCGCTTCCTTGTTCTCTTCAGTGAAATGCAAAAGTGAGACTGAACACATCAACTAGTGAGCAACAGAACCCAGAAGGAATGAGCCCAAGGTTCCTTTCCAGTTCTCACCAGTTCACATGCAGCATCATTGCTTGATCTCAGGTGTACAGCTGCCGAAGAATGATACATAGAGAATGCGACTTTCCAGCAACTGGCTGACTGCAGCTTCTCTTAAAATTTAAAAGTTTATATTTTTCCTTGTTTATTTTTTGTGTTAGTTGAGCAAACACCCTCCTGTCAATAGGCATGTTCTTTCCTTTTCTTTGCAAAGTCTGAGCTGGGAAAAGTAGATCCATCTAGTTTGAGGACCCAAGGGAAACTAAGAGAGCAGACAGCCAGCTTGCTGAGCTGCTCTATGTCTTGGCTGCAGCAAAGAACCTTTCCTTTGCAAATGAATGCAAAATTTTTTATGAGGGAGGTATTATAGTTGGAGATGGATGAGCTTAGTGAAGAACCTACAAGCTATAAATAAAGAACACAGTGATTATAGATGGGCAGCTCAGTACTGGTTGTATGTTTTGAAAATGGATTTTCACATTTTGCTTGGCTCCAATAAGAACTATAAAACTTTGATGTGGTTTTTATTATTTTTGCATTTTTCTTTATGGCTTAATTACCCTTCATGCCAGAAATAAGATATGCAAGCTGACAACAGAAAGGTTTGAGGTTCTAGAAAGATTTAGATGTAGTTTGATTTGAATTCAAAATTATGATTATTCTGAGAAAATGGTGCGTTCTGGACTGAGATCTTTCCTAGTCACATTCAGTCCTATGGCAGCATCAAAAATTTGCTTTCATTTTTTTTCTGGGTTGCAATATATGACTTAAACAAGCTCTTGAGAGCCATCAGAAGGGTGCTCATTATTAAACTCCATTAATATAATACATCCTTTTAAAAGGTCCTTAAGTTTGGAGCTTTGCCTGCAATCACTCTATTAAAATATCAACCTGGTGATTAATCCAAATGACACCAAGCGAATGATTGTTTGTGTCTCTTCCTTTGATGCCCACACATTTGCCCGTACTGCTCAAAATTAGAATATTTCTTTCTTCCTTCCCTTTGTAAAGGTTATTCCTTTGCCAGAGAGTGTGTTCCTCAGTTACGGACAGAAAAAAATCTCAAATAGCTCTCAATACATTTAAAAGTTAAAACCCACCCCCAAATCTGGAAAGACTTTCCATATCAAAAAAGTACGAATCATAAGACTTTGAGAGATGGAATAGGTCAGAGCAATTGCAGATGAAATTCAAAGCATTGCAGAAGACTTTTGAAAGAAGTCAGGAGTTGTAACATTGAGCTGGTTTGAGATTTGATTGGCATTTTGGTGGGCAGGAAATGACCACCCATGGAAGTGATGTTTGCTTGGGAATATTCCCGGGGCCCAGTGTAGACCAATTGTGGGCCAGTTTTAAGGATAGACGGGGAAATGCGCCAATCAAAGGTGAAATACGACTCTCTAGGAACACATTTTGGGACGAAGATTGCGCGGGAATCTCTCTTTTCCTTCCGGCGTTGAAGAGGTACGGGAGGTGCTCTGCAGCTCCGGCCTGGTTCCCCCCGCCATGGCCTACGGGGGCCTGTGGGGGCCGGGCCGGGCCGGGCCGGGCTGGCGGAGCAGGGGCCCTTCTTCTGGGGGGGCTGTCCCGGCACAGGGGGAGGATGAGAGAGATTGGAGCCGCCCCGGCAGAGCGGGGAAAAAGGAAGGGAAGGGCCTGCCCCAGCCTGGGTTTTTTTCCCCCTCCCATGTCCCGTGGGGGCTGGGTCGGGCCGGGCAGGAGGGCCCTTTCTGAGGTCGGATGAGAAGATTCACCCCCCTTCCTGGCGTGGAGCTGAGAGAGCTTATGTGCCCCCCCCACCCCGCTCTTCCAGCGGCTGCTCAAGGACATCTTATCTATCACCTTCAGCCGCTGGCAGAGGTCCTGGATTTTAACTTTTTCTTGCCCAGATGGTTTTTTTAAAGCATTCCTGCTTAAAATGAAAAGGGAACAGCCTGAAGGAGGCGTGAGAGACACGGCCTGAGACAGGATGTCAGGGAAGACAGGAAAGGACCCAAGACGGGAAGGAAGAATGAAGGAGTGGGCCGGTTGGCATGGACTTCTCTTGCAAAGCCATAGAGAATGGACTGAATGCTTTTATAACATGTAGAATGCATTTGGGGGGATGTCCTGGTCCTGTGGGGAGTGCTGATATAGCACTGATTTAGTGATATCTCCAGCCCCAGGGATGACGAGAGGAATCTGTTTCCTGAGAGGAAGATTGGAACAGAAGAAGAGAACTTTTGTTTTGGACTAGGAAAAGACATTCTTGAACTGTATCCTGAAAGCTGATGCAGCCCATGAGCAGTTGTGAGAGGACTGTCTCATGGGGAGATGCTTCACAATGGCAAATCTCCAAGCGGGCCATTTGTGAAGTGGGTGGCCACGAGAGGAGTGATATCTTGTGGAATCTATGGTATGCAGGAGAGACTCTGCTCTTCCCAGATGGACTGGGGAATGATTGTTCAAGGGGTGGGTTGACTGAAAATCCTAGGTTTTGTCTTTTCATATTGACAGTGAGGAAGTGAACAGTTGGGAGGGGGAGGATGAATACTTTGAAGGGTTCATTCTGGTTTTTGGGTTTTTTTTCCTTCCTTTTTAGTGTTAGTTAATAAAATTTATTCTATACTTTTAAGTTGGCTATGCTCCTTTTTTGGTCCTATCTCACAGCAGAATTGAGGAAAATATATTTTCATGGGTGCACTGGCCCTTGGCTAGTACTAGCCAAACCCATGACAAACATAGAAATAATCTTCTACCTTTTCCATTCCTGTCACATAATTGGGCTCCTTGAATCGCACGCTCCTTGAATTGCTATATATCCTCACATTGTTGTCTTCTTCACTAGAATTTTAAAGCTTACATTTCATGGGCACTTAGTGCCCATGCTCTCTCCTCTGATATTTTTGCTGTAATTGTTATGGTGTCAGCTGTGCTGATCACTTCAGAGGGCTGAGATCTTAAAAATGTGGGTACAAACATTTAATATTTATGTAGGCTTTTATCAGGATACTGTATTTTTTCATTTGCTTGCTGTATCAGTCTAGAAATGACAGGAATATTATTGCAGGAGCCTTGGCTTTCTTCTTGTGTTGAGATTTTTCAAATGGAAAACCGAGTTACCTTTTAAGATATACCCTTGATAAGAAATGAACTCCAGATCTGTGCCACTTGAATTATTTAGCCTGCCACATAACAAATGGAGCAGCTTAAGTTCTCCATGGAAGCAGTTTACTTAAGAAAGAGGACACAAATCAAACCAGTTGCACAGGTGTATAAACCTCACCACACTATCATGTTAACTTTTGATAGCCATTAAAGGAAAATAATATATTTTATTTCAGCTTTGGTTATTTAGAAGGTGTATAGAAGATTTTCTTCCCCCTGCAATCCAATCCCACATTATGCAGTCTTGGGTTTTTTTGAATCCAATCTGTCTATGTCAGAAGCACAGCAGTAAGTCTGCTTCTCTGTATGAGGGAAATTGTTTTCTACTAACTGATGACCTCAGCATAGCAGTTTCTTTTCCAGCACATCAAAGCTCACAGTCAGACTTGCTGCAGCAAGTGCACTTTTGAGTGGCTTTATGACATATAAAGACCCTCTTTGGCATTCATACTGTGCTTTTCTATTGTTTACAAGCTAGCAGTGAATTATTTATGGAAGTTGCTGGAGATACGACTCTCCTTTTGTCCAAAAGCTTTATTTTATCTTATGGTGAGATATTATGTGAAAGCTATTTTGGGGGTTTATGTCCTTTCTACATTTATTTGACAGATTTATGGTACCAATCCCTTGATTCCATTTTTTGTCACTGATAAAATCATTCTCTGAAAATGATTATTAAAAGCAGCATAGCTTTAACTCAGCTGATGATCTTTTTCTTTGCTTTTCTGTTTTTGAGTGATTTCAGATGTGATCATCCTGAACAAACACATGAATATTCTTAGCAAAGGAGCAGTCATTTTGTTTCTTCAGATAAACTTTTGATCTTGAATCCCTTTATAGTCTATGGTGAAAAATAGCCGTTGAAACTAATCTGACTCCAAGATACTCTGTTCTCAGCCACACTGGAACATTCATAGTGAAATAGTGAAAAATGTGGTATGATCATATCATTATGATCATGGCTGATTGGATCAAACTTTTTTGGGGGGTTGGCATGACTTTTCAGCTTATAGATGTAAAATTTTGTGTGGGAGGTGTTTTGAATATATATAACATGGGATTTTCAGAAGTGGATAGGACCATTAAAAATCTGTTCTATTTTATTATAAGAGAGCTGGATTGGCACTGAATACTTTAGGATATATTATTTTTAGTGTGAGCTGTTCCTCTTAAGGGTTAAGTATTTATGTTGGCTGCTTCTCGTTTCTCTTCTTTGAGGAAATATGTGATCTTTCGAAATACATCATGACTGCCAAATTTTAATCGGAAGGCCTCAGATGAGTTGCCTGAACATTGGCATTTAGTTTTATCTGAGGTGCCAGAGGGCATCCCTGACATCTGAACAGGGCTGACAGATTACTCGAGAAAGAAGAGAAGTAGATGTACTGCTGGTTTAGCAGCTGAAGGCCAGCCAGAATACCCCAGAACATCTCAGATGGCATTAGCACTCTGTGTTTAAGATGTGAATCATGCCTTAATTTCCTTGGTGGTTTCCTTCAACTGTCCAGGTATGGTACTGAGGGAGAAAAGATTTGAATGAGCTTTGCTAATTACTTTTGCTGTAACAGAGGCTTAGTGGAGACATGACACTTCCCATTTATTGTCACAATAGTTGCAGTTTCCGGTTTGACTAATGTCTTGTCTTGTGTTCACAGGTAGCTTTAAAGATCTCCATATGCAGGGAGACCTGTTAGGGAACAGGGGCCTGTTTTATGGAAAGGCATTGGCACAGGTCTTGGCAGCAATATAGATATTCCAAAGCCATAACATGCTCAACTGTACAGGACTGCATGTGCATTTGTCTCCAGAAGTGGATACCCCCACTCCTGCTTGTTTATTCCTTTTCTGCTTACATAGCCCAGCAAACAGAACTTGGTCTTTATCTCAGTAGCTGGGGGCCTGGTATTTTATAAAGACCTAGTGCCTACTTGACTGACATTTTTAAATTTGATTCTAAATCAAGGCCTCCCCACTCAGTCAACCACCTACAGAATGACATTTCAGAAATAAAAGTGTAACATCTCTGCAGATACGTCCATGGTTACTGAAGCATCTCTCAGTCTCCAAGATAATTACAGGCCTTACCTATGAGTTATGGTTCTATATGTGAAGCAGGACCTTGTCTCTCAAAATGCCAAAGGCTCTGGAACCTCAAAAAAAGCAGATAAATTTTAGTCAGTGACTCTAAGACCTATTTTCTGCTTGAGTGAGGAGTCAATGATATAGCTAAAACCAGTAAGGGATAAGGCTTACTGGCCCTCAAGGGAAGTTTTCATTCTTGCTTATACCAAAGTTCTGCATACAGAGCTTCCATCACACTCAGCTACAGCTGCATGTGAGGCAGGTATTAGAACAGAAATTGATCCAGTCAAATATTGCAACCAAAATTAAAAAATTACCAACCAGTAAAAAAAAGCTCAAAATGAAGAGAAAAATTATGGGTAGCTAATTATTTCAAAGGAATTTTGAAATTCCAAAAGAGTTTAAAAATTTCCTTAAGAAAGCTATTTATTCTTTCCATAATGGACAAAATTATTCTTTAATTTCAGCCAGTATTTGTCCTATCAGTATTACTACTATTACTATACTACCACAAGTACTACAACAGCATACTAACTAGAAGCATACCTGGTTTAACTTACTTGATTTTGAGTCCTTGTATTTTTTTCGTAAACACAGAAGGACACAGTCAGGCCTATTAGAAAATCCCCTTAAGATTTATCAGTAAAAAGAAGCCCTGTGCCCTTCACTGGAAAGCTGATTGTTTTGTTCAAACTACAGTCTATTGCTTTCCCCTTCCAGATTCCCACTGAAGAGCAGTGATGTTTTATTCTTAGTTCTTTAAATTCAGTAGACAAGCTTCTCACATCTGGTCAATTACCTGTGTCCTACTTGCCCTTTCTGTCTAATCCCTCTCTTATATACAAGTCCTTTATGATGTGACAGTTGAACATTAAAAACAATGTGAGGTTAGATCAGAGGCAAGCTGAAAGTAACCCCTGTCTGCATGACAGATGCCTGTGCTGTTCTTACATTTTGCTTCTCCAGCGCAAATGCCCATGAAGATAATCTTTCATATATGACTTTACAGAAATTTAAGTTAGAACAAAATTTGTGAAGAGACCAGTTAAAAATTAAAAACATTGGAAAAATGAATTCTGCATAAATGAGTTTTGCATTTATTGGCAATGTTTATTTGAAGCTATAAGATCTTGTAAAATTCTTGTTAGAAATGAATGAACAAATCCTGGATTTGATGCTTGAGCAGTGAAGTAAAAATAAAGTGCCTTAAATGCCTTGTGCTGATGGATGACACCTTTATGTTCTGTTTATGAGTGACTTTAGTGCTATAATTTTGTGACATTTCAACATGGGACGTTTTTTAACCCCATCTGGAGATAATTTCTCTTTTTTTTTTCTGTTGGTCTGCTTTCTCCTGTACCTCAGCCTTTCATAGAAACAAAGACTATTCTAACATTTTAGTTATGAACAAAATGAGCTTGGACTGGGCATAACAGAAGTGACCAAGAACGTGTGTCCATGGAATAAATATTTCTGAATAACTCTAAGTTTTTTCTGGGGGCCATGGGATAGACTAAGCCAGTGTCCTGGCTCTGGCCAGAACAGGGTTAATTTTTGCAGTAATGGGAGGGGCATGGCCAAGACATGGGGGTTATTTTAGACCATCTCACTCATTGCCTGTGTCAGGGGGAAGGGTGCCTCTTCCTGGGAGAGATTATGTCTCATATGTCCCATAAATATGTCTCATATATATTTAAACTGTATTTGCTCAGGAAATGTGCCCCTGTGCACAGATCTCCAGAGATTTGTCTTATTCTTCTCTTTACTACTTAGTTAATCATAAATGATTTAAATAAGATTTTACCAAATTGTAGTCTGAGGATGACTGGTGGATTGCAAAGCTGTGGAAATTGTTTTCTGGGTTTATTAAACTGTGTTTTCAATATGCATGACTATCTACAAAAAATGAAGAGAGCAAACGCCCCACTCCTCATTACCACATTGGAGCATGATATATGTCATTATGCAGACAGGGTGAATGAAGACTGGGGGCACTGATTCCCAGTCCCAACTAATTTTCATTCTGGATATTCCAGTTTGCTTGGCTTGCTCATTCTTTCCAAAGCAGCAGTTTTTCAGGCATGCTGTAGAATGCTCAAGACTAATCTATCATAGCATTAACTGAAAATGCTAAAAATATATTTTAATCTTTTGCCAACACTAAGTATAAACCTTATGGTAAATGAAGAAAGGGTATTTATATCTGTGTTTTCAGGGCACTCAGAGAACAGAGGAAATCTATACATTCACTCTACAGCCCCCAACCCACTGCCATTTCCATGCCCTTAACATGATATTTGTTCATTGCAAATTAAAGTCTTATCACTTCTGCCTTCAATTCCTCTGTAATAGCGGAAGCAGTAATCTAAACAGGCTGCTAGATTCCAATGACATATTCATTAGGACTGAATTATTAGTTTAGCACATCCTGAAAATAGGGACTGCTTGCTACATTTGTGCAGATGTCACTTTGTTCTGTAGTCATTCCTTTCCTGGTTTGTGCCCACAGCAAACTGCTACAGTTCTATGCATACCAGTTGTTTTGGTAACCATACCCTTCTTTCCTCCTCCAAATAGTATTCCTCTGACAGGGTTTGCCTGGCACAGCAAAGGCATAAGTTGATATTTGGAAATGAAACAAAGAGAAAGAAGGGGATTCAAAACTGTTCTCTGTACCTAAGATACATCAGAGAATGAAACCCACTTTCTGCAATATCACTGCTGTTTTAAAATGGTAAAAAAATACATAAGTTCACATTGCACCATATGGTGTTGAGTTAAATCTGCTTCATAGTTTTGAATCAAGAACATATGCACCCAATGAAGTGGCAGTTGTTAGAGAAAATATGACTGTTTTGTTAGTAAATAACATTCATAAGCTACAAACAGTCCCTAATTTTTTTTTTCTTCTGCAGTAGATTAGTATGCAGAACAGCTACTACCATGAATGAACATTTAAAGTCTGTCGAGTCCTAATTACTTTAGAGGGTGAAGGAGCTGGCTCGGTGTGCATGAGAGTCTGCACAAACTTGCTTATCAGAGGAGATCACATAAATACATTTGTGATACTGCAGGTGGCATTTTAATGTTTCAGTTCCACCTTTTTGAATGAGGAGTGATCAGGCTGACAATCAGAGTGGAGCAAGAGAAACAGCCCCTTTTTGTCAGATGCATTTTCCCATTTCGTCCTGTATATCTCACATGTGAAAATCGAAACATGAATCGTGCTAAGTGCAGGCCAACCCGGGTTACTCAGCCTTTCATGTTTACATTTTCCACTGAGGCAAAACTGTGGCTGTTTTAGCAGGGTGCTTTGAATCTGGACAGGTGCTGGTGCTCTGTATTGGGTAATGGTGAGCCAATGTGCCCCAGGCACCTGGCAAACTGGTGACTTTGTACACTGCGTAAATACTTGGTGACAGCTCTGTGGAGGAGTGGGAGAGGGACAGAGAGCTGTAGACGAAAAGACATAGAAAGAGATTTCTGAGGATATAGCAAGGACTCAGACAAGTCTCTGCCTTTTTGTTAACTGGCTTTTACTGTGTCTAGTCCTATTCTGAGTTTGGGAGCACTAAGAGGATATTTTGGGTCCCTGCCAGGATTCACATAAGGAACTGTCCACACTCAAATACTTCACTGGCTTCAGTGCTAGCGCTATCTAAAATAGCAACTGCAGTTTCTGAAGAGAAGCATGTCTGTGTGCTGTCAGGGATGTGATAGAGGTTTAGAGAGAAAATCAGTGGGGGGAGCCCAAATAGCACCCTGCCCAACTGCTGAGAGGCTCAGCTCAGGAGCCATCAGCCCACCTCAGGCCCACTTACACAAACCCAGAGGAGCACAGAGGCACAATGGCATATAGAAGTGGACCTCAGTTGAGGATTCTATAGGAACCACCTCCTGTCTGGGCCTCTCCCATGGCTGCTGCAGCAAAGCTCAGCCCCAGTATCCGGGTGTGAATTTTGTTACCATGGAACAGCTCTCTGAATCATGTTTTGGACTAAGAGGGCTAGTGCCTAGGGGCAACACCCCTCATGTGATGCAGGGGAAAGGCGATTTTGCATCTCACAGGATTTGGTGGGAGGAATCAAAGGTGGAAAAAAGGAAATGTTTAGATGATTTGGGAAGGAGCAAGAATGGGAAATTTGAGGGGTATGCAACACGAAATGGGCTGTTGTATGTAAATTGTGGGCTGGTCAGCCTGTATGTTTAGCCATGCCCCATGCCTGGTCTGCAGTTTGTCCTGTCTTCTCATTAAATTCCTTTCTAACTGTTTCCTGGGTCAGCGACCCTTTGTTCTGTGTATATGCATGTGTGCATGGAGGCATGAGTGCAGTGACTGGAGACAGACCATGGGCTGGAGCAGCTGTGTGTCCGTGGTGCCATGGCTGTAGTGAGTGTGAGTGTGTCATCAATAGTGGAGACCGAGTTGCTGAGTGGACGAAAAGGCCTGGGAGCAAGGAAGTCTCTAAGGGCCAACTGTGAGTGCAAGAGTGCCTGTGTATCTCTAAAATCTGTGGCTTGGGGCACAGGAGGATGGCAATTGGGACCTGGGAAGAGCCAGCTTTGTGTGTGTGTGTGCTTATATATGCGCATGACAATTTGCACTAGGAACTGGAGTGGGATCACAGCTTTGGGGTTCCATATGTCCAGGTTCCAGTAGGTGAGGAAGCTGAGATCAAGGGACAGCTACTTGACAGCCTGTCTAAGACCAGCCATTAACACACAGAAACACACAGGTATATATATGTGTATATTTATGTATATATAATTGTGCATGTAAGTACCTATGTGGTGTGTGTGTGCTTGGTGTGTTCACGTTCCTGCTGTGAATGCATCTTTAGCCTCACTTTAAATTGAGCCACGGGACATGGAGCAGCCTTACCTCTATCAGGGCTCTGGATCCAACATGATATATTTTACTCTAACATATTCATTCTGTATTATGTTTATTCAACCATTTATTTTGTTTCTTCACTCATCATTCATGTTAAAAACCCAGTGTCAAGGATGGCTTTCAAGTGCAGCAAATGTCTTACAGTAGTGCTAGACCTGTATTTTAGTAACACATATCTCTTTCTGAACCCATGCCATTAGAAGCAATTATTTACAGCCCATTCTGCTGGAGCACATGGATGCTGGGATAGACCTGTGTGATACCAAGAAAATTAAACTTTTTCTTATCTCATGAGCCACTGACCAGGAACAGAGTGCATGGAAATAAGCTCATGACAGCTGTGAGTCTCCACAACTTTTGCTCAGCTCTCCATGGGGAGGAATGACTGCCTTTTCTCAATTAATCCTGACAGTAGAAAGATTGGACATGTGACAGCTGCCTTGACAAATATCTTGATCATGGTGCTTAATCTTTCCTTGACAGTCTTCACAACCTATGAAACATAACTCCTATCTTTAAGCTTGACAAGATCCTGGAGAGCTCAAACTAATTGGTAATGGTGGAGTCTAAAACCTTTGAAAAAATGTTTACAGGTTATAGTGGCGTATGTCTAAGTACAAAATTCTTTAACACCTCTAAGACACTGTGTTATTCTGTTCTCTACTGAGGGCAGTTTCTTTACTGCTGCTTTTGCTGACCTTCTTTTCTCTCATTTTTGCAGTGCTTGCTCAGGTCCTGTTTTTATAATTCCCCTCATGTACAGTTGCATGACTATGTTTGAATTTACAAGATGATAGTTGGTGAGTAGCTGATCTCTAACTAACTGGGGTGCTCATCCTAGTCAGCATTTTAGCTTTTAGATGAATAAAGCATGAATTTGCCTTCAAGGTTCTGTGAAATTGTGACTGCAAGATTTAAGAAAACATATTTGGCTTCTTTCACGTCCTTGCCTCCTTTTGTCCAAAAGAGGGCACTCTATACCTGACTTTCTTTCAATTATTTTTACTTTTTTTTTTTCCTAACGTTCAATCATTAATTGCACAAAAGATGGTGCCACTTTTTATTTACAGTTCAGAATATGTGGATCTCCCTTGTCTGCCTCTAATGAGAATCATTCACAAAGTAGAGAAAAGAAAAACATTCACTGTAATGCAGTAAATAATGAAGTACTTACTCCTTTTCAGTTGTTCCCCACAAGTAGAAAACAGGAATTGGCTCACAATCTGACCTACAGTGCTAACCAGAAAGCAGTTTCATTGGGGAAGCATAATGTGGGCTTTCCCATGGTGGAAGCATAAAATAATCCAGACTTACACTTTCGTGTGTCACCATGTTGGGCTTCCCTCTCTTGGTCTTAGTGTTTCTTGGGACAAATGTATCATAGAATCCTGGAATCATAGAGTACCAAGGTGGAAAACACCTCAAGGATCCTCTGGTTCAACATTTCTTGGCAAAAGAATGGTTGAGAAAGATGGGTAGGCACCCTATCTAGCTGAATTTCAAAAGAATCCAGTGTTGGGGAATCCTCCACTTCCTTGGGAGATTATTCCAATGGCTGATTGTTTTCACTGGGAAAATTTTTCCTCTTATGCCCAGTAAAAATAACCTCAGGAGTGACTGGTACCCATTACGCTTTGTCTTTTCCCTGGGACTCCATGTAAGAGAGGAAGTTTCCACCTTTGTAGCAACCCTGTGAGTATGAGAACACAGTGACAAGGTTTCCCCTAAACCTTCTTTTCTCAGGGCTGAGCAAAGCCAAGTCTCTCAGCCTCTGCTCATACAACAGGCTTGCCTGTGCTTTGGTTGTCTTTGTGGCCTTTCTCTGGACTCTCTCTGCTGTGTCCACATCTTTTTGTATAGCAGGGACCAAACCTGTTTATGTTATCAAGGCTGTGATCTGATCATTAGGCTGGGATAAGGATTTCTTTGCCTCTGCTGGTGATGCCATTTTATATTAGGGTTTTACCTCTATCTATCCCTAAACCACTCTCTGTCTTTCTAACATATCATCTGTATCTGCCAAATTCTGTATGTCTATCAATATTCATATCAATATATTTTTTTCTTTTATTCAGTTTGAAGACTTGCAGATTAAACTCTTGGAAAATCAACTAAAGGAAAAAAAGAAAGGTGACAACTATTTTTATACACAAAAAAAGGAAAGTTCTCTTTACTTATTCTTTTAAAAATATAAGACCAAATGTTTAATTCCACACAGTTTTCCTGCTGACTTTTCTGCTTCTGAGCACCAATGCTGTCTTAATAGCTACTATTGCTCAGTTCTCAGGGTCAGGTTTAACCCACCTCTACGTCTCTTCAAGACTTCCTGATTTCCATTTAATTGTATGTATTTTAAATCAGATATGAACAGGTTTGCCTGTTTTTCCTTTTGATATTCTCGTAGTCAAATCTCTCCTATGACACGTGCAGGTGAAGCAAACCCTCTTCATGTCTTCATGAGAAAAACTTTTGACTTCAGAAATATTTGTCAGTAAGAGACACATGTATTTATATATGAAGTTATAAACACTTTTAAAGAATATTTCAAGAGCTGTAAAACATTTTTTTAGAACTGCAGACTCCTATCTCTGGCTGCTCAGCTACCTTTAAAATTGACTGCTGATGCTTCAGTTAAAGAATCTTTACTTGGGTCTCAGTTGAAGCACTCAAGGCTTGGCAATCTCTCCAAGGAGTCTTTGTTTATGCCCAAAGGATATTACTTCCTCAGCCCAACATGATTTGAGCTAAATGGAATATTAGGCAAATTCATCACACAGCGTTTCCACTCACCACATATGCAGAGATCTTCCTTTCTCTGTGGTCATAGGCCTCTCCAGATTCCCTCACGGAAAGTCAGCGTTGGGACAGGAGTTCATTTTTAACCTACACTGTCTATCCCAAAGTTCTACATCCAGAGGATGGTTGGACACTGGAAAAGGCTCCCCAGGAAAGCGGTCACAGTGCCAAGCCTTGGACCTGATGATCTGATGGTCCTTTTCAATTCAGTTTGTTCTGTGATTCTGTGATCATATTTACCTGAATAGTCCTGGAACAATGTACCTTATAATAGGGAAGAGTTTAGAAACTGAGGTATTTTATGTGCATATGCTTACACACACACTCACATGTACACACGCACATACACAGAGATAAACACAAATACATACACATATATGTATATTTGTACATATATACACATCTCCCTAGAAAGAAAAATAATTCCAGAAATTGTTCAAGTTTGATGTTTTTGTTTTTTTTTTTGCAAGAAAGGAGATTTTCTATGAGAAGTGCTGATTACATAAGGAAATAATGGCTTAAAATGGAAGACAAGAAACACAAAAAATATGCTCCATGATGCAGCATAGGATTTTGAAATTCTTTATGATGAGAACAACGTTATAAAGCATGGACAAAATGAGTTAGTGATCAAACAAGGTTGTTTTCTCCATTTAAGAAGTTTTGAGAAAGAGTGAATTTATTACATTAAAATACAGAATGCTAAATATGGAAATGGAAGCATATTCTTAACATAGTTAAGGATAAGGAAAGATATATCAGTGAAAGTGAAATCAGTTCAAGTAAACACTGTCCTTTGATTCTAAAAAATGCACCTGTTTATATCCATTTAAATATATAAATGGACTTTCATGTCTGTGTAGGAAAAAGAGACAGAACCAAACAGATAGAGGAATAAAGCTGGCACATCTGTGTGTAACATTCAGGAAGCCTGGTGTTACAGTATTTAATTAAAAAAATAAAAAGAAATAAATTCAAGTCTCCTCTGCAGAAGTTTTCAGAAGTTACAAAAGGGCTCGTATCAGGCTTTTTGTGCTGAAGAATACTAAATTTGTTCACCTCTGAGAATGATTCAAACCATAAGACTGGGGTTTCAATATGGCACATTTTGCTCAAAATTAGTCACATGATAAGTGTGACTGGTTTTCTGAAATGGAACCCTGTAGGAAAATCAACTAGAATTACACTCTCTTAGTAATATTAACCCTGTGGGATATATTATTGGGAAAAGTGGTTTTAATAAATAATATGGTTTTGTTCAAGGGATACAACACTGAAGATAAATGTTCTGAATTTCTGAATGTTTCTGAAGGGCATTGTGCATTTGTAAATCTTGGAAACCGGGATGCTGCTAGAAGAATGCAAAAATATTTCATGAACTTTTGATCCAGCTGTCTTTTCCTGCTCTTAACGCTGTTTATGGTTTAATACCATCTTACTACCACTGCCATTAGAAAAGTTGCCTTACTCTAGCTCTGCCATTGCATGCAGTGTTCAAACATAGTCTTCTCACAAGTTTTCAGTTAGAACAGGATAAACAGAAATAGATGTGCCTCTATTTTGTTCAGTCTAATTATATATTGTGACTAAATGTGTAAGAAACAAGAAATCAGGAATACTGTATATTACTTTCACTGTGGGTGATCAAAACATTATTTAGTGGTTCTATAATTATGGTGTATTAGGAAAATTCACATTCAAACTAGCAACATCCACTAGAATGGTTAGACTAGTTAGAGTACACTGAGCTATAATAGAAATCATAAAAGAAAACAGTTTAAAACATGCTAGCAGACTTTTCATTGATAATGTATTCAACTAAGTTTGTTGTTAAAACCCACAGGTGTAAAGTACATTAAAGTGTAATTGCTCTGACAGTTCAAGGCAATTGTTACATATTAAGGCATATTTTTACTATTTACTTTAAAGATATTTATGCACCTGAGGAACCACATCTAAAACATCATAAAAGAAGAAATGGTAAAAAAAGGAGCCATAAACCCAAATGACAAAGAGAACAAGAGTTATGAGCGCAGTTGGTGAGAATTGTAGTAAGTGTATAAATGGACAATGAACTGCTGAATGTTCTCACAGTCACATTTTCTACCATAGAAAGAAATCAAAATGCACTTACCCACAACTGCTAAACACTACTGAGCTTTCACTAATTTCCTGGAACATTAATTTCTGAGAAAAGTAAATAAATTCTGTTGTGAGGAAGAGATTGTTTCTTTCATTTCTATTCACATCAACAATTTAAAGTTCGCAAGTGATTATTCATCAGTCTGCAATTGTTTATCTAGCTCTTAAGAAACCTTCACTCAACCTTAATGACATCTCCATCTCCAATTTGAGTCAAATGAATTAGAAATTGCAAAAAATAACTGGACTGTGAAGCTAGCAAGCCACTACCATACAATTACAGGGGAAAAAACGCCCATGCTTGTACCTTCCAAAAGAGAAGCAGAGACTTTAGAAAGCCTATTAGGGACTAGATTGTAGTTATTGATTTTACATAGAAAGCAATCAAATTCACCAGTAAATCCCCTTCAGAGATAATTCTTTGTGAAGAGCAGACAAGTATAATTGTTAAAACACATTTCTCTTGTCTACCTTTAGCATTTAGCACAACCATATCAGCTGCTTAATTAATGAGGGCTAGCTTAGAGCAAAGTCCAAGGAATTAAGTGACTTCAGTTTTGGTGTGAATCACAAACTGCATACAGGTTCAGAGAAAAAGCACAAGAAGTACCATGATCATTCACAAACTTGCTCAAAGATTTCAGCCTGCTAGGTTGGGATTTAAACATTTAAAACACACAGAAATAACCAGAGAAACCTATCTTTTCTGTCTTCCCTTCAGGCACAGAGAGGTTCTCTTGAAAACCCTGTGGTTGGCAATCATGGGTAGCCAATGCACATACAGAAATGCCCATGCTGGGGAAGAGCATACCTGACATATGGACTTTTTTGCAGTTGAATCTCAGAAGATGGAATGGTGTAAATGGACATTTTTCCTTCTGAGGACAAGTGAACTGGAATACAGTTCTGCCAAAATGCATGCATATGCCCTGATGACTTAGGTGAAGAGCAGTGGGAGTAAAACCAGCTCTCCATCTAGCAGCTGGAATTGGGCCTTCTTTACATAAGCTGAAAATGAGAGAAGAAAATGTTAAAGGAGGTAGTCTGTTGCTCAGAGGAAGGATACCCAAGTGTGGTCCCTCAGAACAGGCTGTCCTTGCCTATTTCCCACAGCTAGTGTCACAAAAAATTCTACACACTCCTGGCAGCAAGACTGAAAATCCCAGTTCTCATTTCTTCTTGATATAAGTGAGACCCACTCTTACTACTTCTGGCCAAGACTTACCCTCAGCCATTACTTACCTCATTGGGAACGCATGTCTTCTGTGGATCCGTGTGTTACCTCTCCTTGTACTTTTCTGTAGCTGAGAATATCTAAACCCCATGTCTTAAAGCTGGCTGGCTGAATACCAGTTTCCGTAGCCTGTCGCTTTCTCACAATG
Source organism: Phainopepla nitens (assembly GCA_013400175.1). NCBI lineage: Eukaryota > Metazoa > Chordata > Aves > Passeriformes > Bombycillidae > Phainopepla > Phainopepla nitens. Next base: position 245,803 of record VXBQ01008253.1, on the reverse strand, counting down.
CACAATATGTGCAGTTCTGAAGATTCAAGGGTACACTGGACAAATTGCAAATGTAATTTAAGTCTAAACATTTTCTGCTAGCCCTGCTCTCTAATGATGCCAGTTAGTTTTCTGCTCAGTGCCCTTTAGTATAACCACACACCAAGTGCTTCATTGTACAAAGCACTGAAATGAAAAAATCCGTCTTGTAATAACAGCAACAGAGACATGACCAATATAGGAGGAAATGAAGTATTGTTTCTGGAGCATAGCAATTTTTGAAAACTGTTCTTGGCCTGCTGATTACCAATTGCTTGCTGACTTCAGAAGTGCTGCAGCAAACTCGTACATCATATTGGGAAGCTTTTTTCTTCTTTAAAAAAATATCTTCTTGATTTTACATTGGCATTTATTGTGAACCAGAATCTCATTGATCTGCTCATGACTTGCATCAGTTTATTCATTGGCTCATTACACAACTGGTTTTGGAGATGCAGTGTCATCTTTGTCAGAGGAAAAGGGGACTTTTTTGAATTGATCCAAATGGTAGTAAAAAGCAAGACAGGAAAATAAGATGTCTTTTGTTTTATTAGAAAAGTGTAATGTTCCCTTACTGATGATAAAAATTTAATGAAAAGCAATTAGCAAAAGAAATAATTTTCAATAAAGGCAGTAATGTTCTATTAAGTCATACGTGATAAGCTCAAGAGAACTGTGTTTTATATTCAGTATAAACTCTATGACAAAGAAATTACAGAACTTCTGCCAGGCATAATATGATTTATTCTCCATGAACATGCAACAGTGAGTGGTAGTATCTTTTCTGTGACAAGACTAAAATTAAACTCAGGACTTTCAGCAGATAAAAATACCAAAGCACTATCAGCCATGAAAGTCTCTGTTGGATCTTAACTTTGATGGTGATTAACATCCTATGATGGAAGTCATGCTTTATTTCAAGGTTTCATTTGTAAGTACTGTACAAATTAATAATAAATAGACCTTTCAATTAGTGGTTTATCAGTTTCTAATGCCTTCTGGGCTGATAGACTGTCTATAATCACGTTTTATAGGCCTCTATTGATGTGCAGTCACTATTCATAAAATATTACTGTCTGAAATAATGCCTATTAATCACATATTACCCACTAAGAATACATCCAATACAAAGACATTTGGGGTGATGAGGTAACTCCTGCTGCACTGTGCTTTACTTCAGCAAAACGTCTTTGCCAAAGCTGGCAGCACTTTCCCTAAGTCTCCTGTTGCAGGCACCCTCAATGCAATGGTAATCCCTTCTTATTTCAAAAAGTTCATGAAGGAATGAAATACCAAATTGATGTCTGTCTGATCGAAGGGGCTTATGTATGTAATTATGATATTAACCCTCTTCGCACCTAAAAACCATCCCCAAACCTCTGTAGGCTTTATCACTCCTCTTAGCAATAAAGACTGAGGGGAGTACTAGGGGAGTAAATGTCTTTAATTTGGCTCACCCACTACCAAGAGTCTTTTTAATTGAGCTCTATGATCAGAGGAATGAAGGAATATTGCCTTCTCTGTCGCTGATTTCCATGGTTTGAGTAGTGCAAGTTTGAAAGGAATATTTTACTTATAAACAGCTGATGTCATCTAGGCTTGTCCACTGAAGTTTTTATACGTGAACAGATAAAATAAAATATAACCAACTATCCTTCTGTGTTTCCAGAATGGATTTAGGTTATGGAACAGTAAATCACTTAGTGTTTATGTGATTTTAAGTATCTTTATTTTCTCAGAAATTCTGAGCATAGTCTTATCCCACTTCCAAAGTTCTAATTCCTCTCTTGTTTGGGAAATATTTCTAGTGTTATTTGGACTTGCTAATTCTATGTTTAATGTCTTGGAGAAGGAAAGAAGAATGTTAAATGTTAGCTGGCATGAAAGATAACAGTTATTTATCTTGTGTTACTCTGTAAAGATAGGTTAGCAAAAGAAGTACTGGTTGGAAAGGTCAGAGAGGCCTGGGAAAGAAGTGCCCAGCTGGCAGAAGAGCAGGGGCAGTGCTGGGAAGGCAGGAGCATATCACTGAGTGTGGTGACATTTTGGCAGTGGAAGGGATGCTGGTGATGCAGATGCTCCTCAGAGAGCTGTGGTGAGGAGGAACCTGCAGTGTTAAGTGTGCCAGCCTGTGCACAGCCTCTGTGTGCTCCTGCTCAACCAGAGGGAGCCAGTGACCACGGCATGGGAGACTGGCAGTGCAGCTGCAGGGAGCAAAGTTTCCGTCTTTCAACATGACATGGCAGGTATCTGCTCCTGGTATCTGAGGAAGTGTTAATTACTATCCTACGTCTTCACTTAAAGCCCGGGCTCTGGAAAAAGGAGTAAGGAGCTCCTGGCTGTGGTGCGAGAAGGAGGCAATAGATTCTGGCACGGGCTTGGTGAGTGCCAGGGAGTGGCACTCACAGTGCTGTGGACCTTGACAGCCTTGAGAAGGATTCTGCTTTTCACCAATAGCAGGTGCTTCTCTCACTTGGCTCTTCTACTGATTAGAAAAACTGGAGCCAAAATTCCCACGACAACCCACATTTTCTTAGGTTTTCTTGGATATATTGCCTCATTTTAAAATGTCCTGGTGGGAGAGGGAATGCCTTATCTAATGGAGTGGGTCTGTCAGTAAATAAAAATCTAAATTAAATGAGGATCCATGACAGGAAAGGTGAAATGAGAGCTTCTCTAATTGCAAAAAAATTTCATTTTGCCACACTAATTATTGAAGTATGAGCTTCATGTAATTATACATGACTGGAAACAGCTCCAGCTAACGCTCACTACGTTTGCCCAATTAAATTTTACAGCACTGTGTTTGGATACAGCCAGTTACACTCATTAATAAAACTGCAGGTGACAATAGACACGAAGGACTTCTGAAAGGAAGGTTGGCATTTACTCTTTCTTTTTTTCTTTCTTCTAGTGCTGTATCATGCACATCTGTGCAGAGGAAGGACTGTACAGCACAGCTCTGTACAAGACTTGCATCCTCATGTACACACAGCCCCTGTGTGTGTTGTCCACTGGGAAGGCCTTGCTGTCAGACAATTTTGCTTAAGTTTGTAACAGAAAAGAGAAGAGGACAGAGACTTTTGGAAAAAGAAAAACTCCAACAAAAAAACCAATAGCCTGTAAGACAAACAAAACAAGATAGTAAGCAGAATGACCTGAGAAAATCTCCTCAGATTGAATGATTCCTAAATCCTTTTCTCTCTTTTCTCTGTGCCTCCATCAATTTCCCATTGATTTGAGAAGTCTGGAATAACGCCTTTCTACTTCTGAAACTTTTTCAAATTAATTTAATGCTAGCCTGTTTTGAAATTATTCTGTTTTTCTTCAATATTTATCCATTCTCCCAGATAATTTATGTCTGTTTCTGGCTTATTTCCCAGTCCTCTTGGATAATTTTAATGCAATTTTTCAGTGTGTTTTATCTTTCTGCCCTCTCTGTCACTGGACTCATCCCATGGTCTCAAAAGTGTCAGTGGCTTCCTCACAAGTCTTTTGGTAGATATGCACGCACACAGAGATACACACAGAAGTTGCAAAAAAAAGGAAAAGTCTGTTACTCTTTTAGCCTTGTTCTTTCCTTCTCTTTTCAGAGTTATGAACTCCTTTTTTTCTCCTCACCTTTCTCTTTTAATATAGTTCTTTTTGATATTTAGCAGGAAAGTTACTTTCTTGACCTTCATTCTTTATCATTGAGGCTGACCGCATAGCATACATGGCCCTCAAAAATACGGTGTTAAACATTAAAGGGATTAAAATGATTTTACAAAGAGAAAGCCTGTATTGCACATTTCTTTAGCTCTCAGACCAAAGACCCAGTGTATGCCTGATATTCACTTAATTAGCTACAAATTCAGTGAAAGAAACTAATAGATTCTGATTCTGTGAATTCTTTGACTGAATTTTTAAAATATTATTTCCTATGATGTGAAATCTTCATATTAAGGACCAATTTTCACAGGTTTCAATCATCAACATGTATTTACACAATTTGCCATCAGTCTGACATTACTAGAGGAACCTGTAACTATGGGAAATCTTGTCTTGGAAAAGGAGCTGGAGGTGGCTGAGTCAAGTTAATAAGAGGTATAATAAAAGCAATCTGTTCTGTATCATCTTGTCCTTTCAGTGAGGTCTGTGCGTACTGTACTGACCCTGCACCTCTTCAACTACACAGCATTTTAGGTGGTGATTAGAGGCTAAGGCTGTGTCAGAGCCTGTAATCATGATCCTTCAGTCTTACAACAAAAAGCATAAAGAGTAAAAGGGTCCTCCAGCTGCTAACCCCAACAAATAAACTGGTTTTAAGCTTGATATTCTAGAAATTGTTATATTTCAGGCCCAGCCTATTAAAAACTCTCACTCACTGCACTCTCTGTGCTGGAGACATGGGACACAGAGGTGCTCAGCACTTCTAATCATGTGCACCTTCCCATCCTCATAGGTAATATGTGCTCTCTAATTCTGGTTACCAGTGGGATGGTGTGCACAGAGACACCTGTGCCAGCAAGAACTGTAGGAATTCAGCTATGACTGGGAGAGCTGGAGAGGTGTGGGAGTCACCAGGTGATAGGACATAAGCCATCGCTGCTCCCAGGAAAAGCCTCACTGTGTTCACAGGGAGATGTACTCCAAGGAAGGAGCTCGGCTTCAAGCACAGCACCCTGCAAAGAGCATCTTTTGCCTTGAGAGGCAAGTGCAGCCAGTGCTGCGCTGCACTGCCTGATCCCTGACCTGCATTCCCACAGCACCTTCCACTTGGCCCTGTTGAACTTCAGTATGTTTGCACAGAGCCACCTCTCCAGGCTGCCAAGGTCCCTCTGGCTGGCACCCCTGCCCTCCAGCATGTCAACCAAACCACACGGCTTGGTGTCATTGGCAAACTTGCCGAGGGTGCCCTTGGTCCCACTCTCCATGTCACTGACAAAAATGTTAAAAATTGTTGGTTCTAATACTGGCCTCTGGGGAACACCTCTTGTCATTGGTTTCCCTTTGGACATCAAACCTCTGTCACAACTCTTTGAGTGTGACCATCCATCCATTCTTCATCCACTGAGTGCTCCACCCAGTGCTCCATCAGATGCATGTCTTTCCAGTTTAGAGGCAAGGATGATGTGGGGGACAGTGTCAAATGCTTTGCACAAATCCAGGTAGATGATGTCAGTTGTTCTTCCCTCATCCACCACTGCTGTAACCCTGTCATACAGGGTCACCAACTTTTTCAGGCAAGATTTGCCCTTGGTGAAGCCGTGTTTACTGTCATCAATCACTTCTTTATTTTCCGTGTGCCTCAGCATAGCTTCCAGGAGAATCTGCTCCATGAACTTGCCAGGCCCTGAGGTGAATTATGATTTCAAACTTGACATGAAAACAAGAAAGCATGGTTTAATTCCTATTTATGTCCCTAAGAAATAAAATAAGGACACCAATGCTGTAGGTGATAAGAATTAAAGAAAAAAAAACCCCAAAACTTTCGCCTACCATTGTGCTCATAAGCACAGAACTTCCCTTACTGCATTTAAAATAGATCCAGAATGTAAACTTAGCCCCACCAATTTAATGGTATGCTTCCAGAATATTACTTATCGATGCTTGCAGAGTATCAAGTGCATGTATAAATAAATACATATTACTATAAAAATTCATATCAGCCTTATTTTTTTATTTGACATGTATATTACCTATAAATTGAAAAAAACCTTGTTATTAAGGAAAAAAGGCCATGCTTAAAGAAGTCTGTGTTACTTTTATGATATATGAAGTCCCAAGACAGGCTTGTTCAAAATGTCCTTTAACTGCTCATTTATGTGGTATCTGTGACAGTAAATGGAAAAGAGGAGGACCAGAGTCTTTCATCACACCTGAGTAAAGCAATATTTTACTGAGCTTGTTTTGTGCCATCTACAGTTGACAAAACACTGAGATTGCTTTGTAACATTTGATAGAAATAAACTGAGAACCTGAAAAATATCTTACACCAAAGAGTCCTCCCAGAAATGTGGGTTTGTATCCAAAAGTTAAGTGTGGAACAAGAGTACGGGTTAGATTTCTGTTCCAGAAGGACAGAAACAAGGGGCCAACAAAATTGTAGGTGACTTCAAGGGCGAGATCTCCATGGCTCTCACCTGGAGTGCATATGGAAGGAATGGCAAGCACAGAAAGTCAGGGAAGAGCTCTGCTGTTAAGCAGAGAGCAGGACTGCATTTAGCAGTTACTGCTCTTGTTTTTTCCACTCTGTTTGCCAGATGTTTGCACAGTAAGTTTCCTAAACAAACCTTCACTTTTAGGACTAGGGATCAGTTTCCTCAAAGAAAACAGGCACTAGGAATCTTGAAGCCTACTGAGTCAAGAATCCAGTACTTAAAAAATGGGCTAAAACCTTAGAGGTTAGATTTCAAGCATGGTGGTTGGATAAGCTGGGGAATGTATTTGTGTTGCTGTGGTAAAAAAAGCAGAGGAAAAAAAAAAAATTCTGACTGTGTTGTTTCATACTACTTTCCTGAAAATGAAAGGGATCTGAATATATTTGACCACTCGAGGAAGAAGGTTCTCCCTTTACTTAGGTTCTTGGTGTGCCCTCCTTTGGACATAGCTGATTGTGGCTTTGGAGAGTATTTCACAGGTCCCAGCTGATTCATCCACTGTTTGGCTGAGCCTGATCAGCCTTTTCTGCCATTGTTTTTTATTTCTTTTTGTGCTAGTTCCGTCTCTAAATGTTCAAAGAACATGGCCCATTACACTTGATTACTAAGAACATCTTGCAGTCTCCTTTCAGAAGAAAGCAATGAAAGTTTTACCTTACAAAGCAAGAGCAGGAAATAAAAGGCTGTTAAAAACCAGAGAAGGAAAAAAGACAGGAGAAACTGACTCAGTAACATAAGTACTGCAAAAATAGCTGGAACATTGCAATGTCATTTGAAGTTATGATTTAGGCAAATATGAAGCATTCGCATTTTCAGCTCCAAACATGTAATTTCTTAATCACGGTTTTTTTATGTGATTACAGCTGCAAAACCCCCAGAGGTTCTTTTTTTTTAAATTTTAATTTTTTTCTGCTTTTCATTTTTTTCAGCTAACTACGAATGAATTTGGAGGGAATTTTAAAGATGAAAATTTGGCTTTGATCACTAAAACTTTTATTTTCATGCTTTTCAAAAAAGGAGTTTGTTAGATAAGAATGCAAAGTTTCCTGATGAAATATATTTTCAGTCAGGTTTTTTTTACTTTTGGAAGAAATTAATCCAAAATTTTTAGTCAGTTTTGTCAAGATAAGACTTGTTTATGATTACCTGTTCAGCAGTGGAATAGATGTAAATATTACACATTTTTGTTTTTTCTTTATGTTCCTAACTATGCTTTCCATCGCTAGTTTCTTTGTATCTCATTCCTCCTCATTAAGTACTAGATTGGTACCAATATACTTTTTTTCCCAAGTCAAATGGTTAAGTCCTTCAGCAATTAAATAAGATTTCATTCATTTCAGTGTGCAGACTGTGCTGAGTAGAGGGCTGATAAACAAAATAAATGGAGCAGACATGGAATATGTATGACTGACTGCTGGCTAGAAAACAAGAGGGACAGCATTTGAATTCTGCCCAGCTCCCCAAACCCAACCACATCTTGATTGCAAATTCTCTGTCTATGTTATTATTTTAACTTGGATCTGGAGTGTGATTTTGAAACAAATCTGATCAAGTCTATTTAGTGTGTTTTTGTTCACACATTTAAGAGCAGGTTCAGAGAAATGGGCTCCTTTCAGATAAAACAGGCCAGATGGAGTACTTGTGTGCTCCTTCTACTAACATACATCTAGTCTGTGGGATTGGTTATAGGTATTCTGAAGCAGAAGTCCCAGAACAAGTGTGGTCTGAATGTTGGATCCTCAGCACCGTGTCTCTTACTGTGGTCGTTTCTTGCATCTTACAACTACAGGTTCAGCCAAAGTCAATACCCAGTGTTCAACAACTTGGTGGAAATCAGAAAGAGATAAATCCTCAATTATACACACACACACCCCCATATATATAAATAATTTTTTTATTATGAAAGTAGGCTTATATTTTAAATCTCAAGTTTGGCTAATGGGCATGATTTTGCCACAGAAGTGAAGCCGGATGAATGAGAGGGAGTCAAAGGAGTTCCTACTGAAAGTCTTGTGCTGTAGAAACTGAGGAATAAAATACAGAAAAAGGATAATTTGAGTTCTTTCTTATTTATGGATTATGATTGTGAATGCTGTCCAAAGCTTGTACAAAGTCACCATGTTGTACAAGCACAATTTCACCTTCCTGAGAAAATTTTATTCTATATGACCATTTTCTAACCTTCTACAGGTGAATTTTCTCCAGTATTACCCAGTTGGAAACATTGCTCCGAAGTTTAATTCTAGCTCCACAACACTTTCCAGCTTTATATTTCAGGATCAAATGAATTATAATTCAAGTTCCTATTTAAACAAATCCTTTCAGCAGCTCTTCATCTCCTGAGGTAGATTCTTCCTGTGGAGAACAGACATAGAGTTGCAATTTCCAGGACAGCGCTGGGATACTTGTACCCAGAGTAAAGTTTGGACAACTTCCCGTGGTTTATCCATGAAAGCATCCAAGGTATTTTCTGGGCTATCCTGCCACAACCAAAGACAGAAGCCCTACCACTGGGGTTGCTGATGGGTTGAACTGTAAAAAAAGTGTCAGCATTTTCTTCAGGATGAAGCAAACATGCTAAAAGCTTGCACTAATAAACAGGAAACATATGTTTGCCTGAAGCAAACAGTTTTTACTCATGCAAAAGTCATGAATACGTGCAAGGAGTCTCTGAGGTTTTTGAACAGTTTTTAATATGAGATGAAGCAGCTAGGTAATAGACTTTGGCAATGCTGAGAAGAGGAAATGACAAGAGAGTCCATAATCTTTAGAACTATCACTCTTCAAGTATCTTAAAAGAGAAGAAATAGGAATTGGCTATAACCTGGTCTTGTGTGTTAGCATAGGTACAATTGCAAGCAATATTATTAGCATACAAATTGATATTGTGCAAAAGCAGTCTTTCGGTTGAAGGTAATGGCTGACAACACTGCAAAAAAAGAGAAGCTTATGTTCTAATGTAACAGAGGAAGCAAATAAGCAATTTACACTGTAAAAACTTGCTGTTCTAGAAATGTGCTTGGAAAAATGATCAATTTGAAAGTAGTTTTTATGTTGACTTGGGAAATTTTGGAATACAATTGCTTTGTTCATCAGTCCAACACTGTTTGCTGTTGAGGCACTTTTTCCTCTTGAAGGGTCAGATTTTGACACACTGGTAGAAAAGAGAGTATAAAAGGATCAGGATCTAAATGCTGCAATTAAGATTTGTTTTTATTATTTTCAGTGACAAAGCATTAAGATGTATATCCATGGCATAAGGAACATCTGCAGGTCCTCATTTCATCGATGCAAAGCCAGAGAAACATGCTTACCCAACAACAACAACATCTAACATTATTCATCCAAAAGACAGAACCTTAAGAAAAAAAAGTCCTAATTCAGCAGTTGAGAGCTCTGAGTGTATCTTTGAAGCGCTGAGTTAATCTTTATTAACCCATTAGGGATGGATCTTTAGGACTTTTCAAAGGCTTGAACATCGGGCATGAGTCTAAATATCTTGTTAAACACAACCTAAATGAGTAGCTAGGTAGTGCTTCGTGATCAAAGCCATTTTTGTGTGAGATAGATGTTTCCACAGTTAAGCAAAGCATGGCACTGTGCCTCTGCTGGAACTTTACAGTGCAAAGACAGTGCTGCTTTGGGGTGTTTATGAAAAACAGTGGTGCAAGCTCTATTAGGCATCCAGTTAGAGGTAAAAATATAAACTCTGTGTGAAGATTATCTGGGTAATTAAATTACTAAGTAAGCATTATGCCAGGTGGGGGGAGGATATTGTTATTAATGATTATATTAAATTTTGACAGCAGAAGGCAGACAGGTGTCTTTATTCCCCTTCAGATGATTATCTCTTGATAAATCGAATTCCCCTCAGCAGCTTTATTGCAATTTCAGAAAAGGCATATTATTAACAGTACTGTGTTGTTCTATATTGGAAAAGATAGACGTCAGCAGGCTGAACAGGGCCACCAGCAGAGCTGCACAAATCCCGTGGATCATTTGGACTGTTAATCAGGAGTTTGCCATTGCCTATTTGCCTCTGGAATGTGAACTGCCAGTGTTCATTTTCAATGTATATTCTGGTGGGTAAACCTTCCTGAAAATTCAGTTAAGTTTGGGAAACTAAAATTGCTATGAAGCTAAGAATAATCACCTTCTCCTCATCATGACCCACCTCTGGTGGGCCACACTGGTCTTGCTTTAAAAACAGTAGTATCTTAGGATCCCCAGGACAACCAGGAGGTCCATGAAGCTAAGTGTGCAGCTGTGTAGGGCGCAGATTCCAGGGGAAAGACAGTGCTCCATTACCTACATCTGAGGAGGCAGAACAGACTTTTCTAGCCTGACAAGCAGCACATCTCCAGAGTCCTCTGCTCCTGTTGGACAACTGACCTTGTAGCTGGGGAGATCCTGGTTAATGGAGAAATATTGCAGGGGACAGAGACAGGAGGAGGTTTCTTGCAGCACACAGGAGTGTTCAGAGAAAGGTGCCTGCCTTCCCCAGGGCTATGATGTAGCTTCAGAGAGGCAGCACACCTTCTATGGCACAGCCATTTCTCATTCCCCATCCTGGTTGCAGGGAGCTGCTCTGGGAAGTCTCCCTGAGCAATGGGGCAGCTGAGTTGTCTCAGGTACAGATGCCAGCAGATACATCTGTCATTGCTGCGCAAAGCTCAGGGTGAGACATGTTGTGCTCTGCTGGGCATTTAATCCTGATACAAAAGACACGCTGGATTTTTGTTTGTTTGTTTGTAAGAATATTGCAGACGTCAGTTTTTCTCTCTTCTCACTAAACAGAGAAAAGCAAACCCCAAGACATTTTAATGACAGGTTAATCTGATCTTGTGTTATTGGCGTGATGTATTAATACAGGGATATGGACTACTTTCTTCCATGTTTAGTTAGTATGGGTATGCAGTTTTGCCCACATACAAAAAATAAATCTTAAAAAAAAAGGTTACTATTTTAGTTTTAATTTATACTCAAAGACGAGAGGTATGGTTTCCCTGCAATAGTTACATTTCAGCTATTTGAAGCCAGCTGAGTGCCAGCTGTGTGCCCACAGCCTCTCAAGGGTGTGATTATTTAATGATAAAACTAATTTTCCTCGGGGCTCATGATTACCATTGCAAAAATTATTTTAACTTAAACTGAAGTGGTGAATTTTTGAGCTGTCAGAAGGCAGGGTTAGTTACTCAGAATATTGAGCAGCCTTTTCAGCAGAACTGTGGAAAGTCCCATAAAATAACACTACCTGTCAAAATCTAGGCTGAAGTCTAGAGTCCAATTTATCTTAGAGTGGAAAAAGCTGAAAGAAAGCTGAAGAGCTGCTCAGCTGAAAAAGAAAAATTTCTGCTATGCCACTAACGTCATAATTTTTAGTTGTATTTTCTTTAAGGACAACAGCTATTCCAGGTCAGATGGGCGTATTTATAAGCACTGTATTTGGCATCCTCTGATGCCAAGACACTGCACTGGAGAAAACTTTCTCTTCACTCATGTTCAGAATGAGCCAGACACAGTCCTTTGGATCACAGAATCGTGGAATTGTTTGTGTTGGAAGAGACCTGTAAGCTCATGGAGTCCAACCGTGCATGAAGGCTGAGGGATGGGGTGGACCCTGAATAGGACCTTAGAAAATGGGATGAAATTTTGAGGCACACAAAAAAGCCATTGTGATTATTTTTATGAGGTATAAGACACCCTCATTTTAAGGAAAGCATTTGCATAAATCACTACCTTTATACTTTCCCTTCTTTTCCAAGTGGATGCATTCCCACTGTTGAAAGGGCTACCAAGGACCATTCTGTCTGCAGTATTTGTAAAGGCAAAGGAATGAATGACATCTAATTTCTTATTCATCTCCTGTCAAACTAGATGTTGTACACTGAAAAGGAGAAAAAAAATGCATTTTTAACTTCATGATATAAATTGTTTTTAAGGTAGACCCAAAAAATGCTTTTAGGTGTGACCTTTCCAAAAATGGAAAACTATAAAAAACTTTCATTTTTAGTTGCATCTAGAACTTGTAGATCTTGATACATTATAGTTTTTTACATTACTCTAAATTATTCTTAATTTCTCTTTCATTTTTCATTTCTCATTTGACACTTGACACAGTTGCCAAATATAAAAAGAGAAAATCTGGTTTAAAACATATTTTTGTTTACAAATAAAACATTTTTGTCTTATCAAAGTAAAACATTTGATTTTGAAGCATTTACATTTTTCATATTATAATATGTTTTTTATTTATGCCTTTCTAAAAGTTTTATATTTGGATAAGATTATTAGCAGTTAGAAAAAAACCCCAAATCCTCTAATTTTTATGTTCATTAGCAGAATCCACCACAGACCAATTGATGAAGACAACATAAGCCTAGAAAAACCACCATTAGTTTACATAAGCATGGGTTTTCTCTGAAGGATTTCAATCACCCTCTGTTTGGGAGACCTTGCCAGATGGCAGCTGATAGCAGTGCAAATTTTTAAGGACAAAGTGGTACCAGCATTTGCTGTCTGATAGTTGCCCAAAAAATGCAGGATTAAAATGTGTGTACTGCACTGAAAGAAGCAGCCATCTTAAAATTAGAACCAAGGGATAGAGTATGGGGTATAAAGACTGCATCTAAGGGTTATTATTACCATGAGTTATTATGTAAATGATTCCCCTTGCTCACAAATACACACATGCTTTTTTTCATCCTGATTTAAAACATAATTGCAGTCCTTGACAGATTGCCATTGAATTTTTTCTCATAGAATGAATTAAAATATTGAAAGTGGAAAAGGATAGAATGGAACATTATGTCCTATTATACTAATCAAATGTACTAAAACTAACCCCTCCACCCCAAATGCACCTCCTGCTGCCATCCACTGCATCAAGATAGGTTATGAATGAACAAATCCACTTGGCACTTTACAAAATGAGGTCAGGATAAGTGCATGAAAAAAATGAAATCAAAGCCCTTTATAGCTGGCAGGATTCTGTCATTGTAGCAATGAGTTTAAATCAGGGCAGCAAGATTGTCAAAGTGCTTACAATTCCTTACAAGAGCAAATTATAATTTCCTGTTTCCTGACTGTCCTTTGTAGCTGTTGTGAAAGTTTGTTAAAAATACTTCACCTTTTCCCACAGGATGTAGCAGAGCCAATAGCTGGAGTTGACGGGAAGAAGAGACCTATCATTTGTTAGGAGGGTAGGTCCAAGGAAAGCTGTAGAAGAGGGTGCACTGCATGTCCCTTCAGAGGCAGGAGATCCCTCTGTGCCTGGTGGTCAAAGGACAGGGCAGCACAAGGGAGCAAAGTGGAGCAGCATCCACCCCTGACTTGGAGCACCCATGATTAGGACCTCTGTAAAACTTGCTTCCCCTCCACAGCCTTCCTTATGGGATCCCTTCTGCAGTTATATTTACTGCAGACTGGAACAAAAGGATGCTGGCAAAGGTCCTTTACTACTGAGAAATAACCAGGGAGTGGGAACTCACCATCTTCAGAGGGGCTGTTTTTATATACTGTAGCAATTTAATTACTGTGACAGTTAGTCAATGCAATAGAGCCCTTGTGCAAATTAGGAAGAGCTCTTTTTCCTTTATAAATTAACACTGAAGTATTTATGTTCATTTAGGGATGAATGAACTTGAGCAACCTCAAGCTCTTTGTGCACTGAGTTTTTCGGGAGGTGAGCTCCAATCCAGTTCTGAGTACTGTCTTGGTTTAGTAGACATATTAAACTAACAAATCTAAATAAATTAATAATTGACTTTGGCTTTGAATTGGTTGGAAAAGATTCTCCTGCACACATATGGGTATGCCTCACATTTATATTGTTTGTGATATATACTACTCAATAACATTTGGTACATTTTGTAAACAGTGGCTTTCTGTAGCAATTCCCCTCCTGAACGCTTGTGCTTGAAACAGTTCCAGATTTCTGAATGGTGTCCCAGGAACTCATCTCTATTTCCTTTCACTTTCCTTTACACACCAATGGAAGGACATATTTAGCACACTGATATTTGCATCACACAGCATTTGCTTAGGTCAGTGGTTTCTTGTAGTATCATATCCTGGAGTTGCTCCTTCGTGCTCAGTAGGGTTTAGTGCTCAGTCAACTTTCAAACTATTTGGAAATGCACTTCAGATGTGATAACTAATTTTGCATGAAGAAAAGACGTGATCTAATGTACCAACCTGAAAGGATCTTGTGAAGAATAATTTCAGACGTTTGCATATATCGAAGTGTTAAGAAAGATGTTCTTCAGTCACTTAATGTACATACACTTTTTCAAGACTGGTTTCTAAAAATGTGACTACTCAACACATTATATCCTCTCAACTTGTAGTTTGAGTAATTCAGGTATGGTTCTATTTCAGGTAACAATGAAAGGAAGAAAAAAGTTAATAGAGGTAAAGAGAAAAGAGGTAACACTCTCCTTACAGTGATGCATTTTTGACTGTGGCAAGGAAAGAAGTGCTGGCCTGGTTTTTACATATTAAAATTTAACCTTGTATTTAGAATTTGCCAAGAGAATTTTAATTATGGTAAAGATCGATTTTTTTCTCACTAATGATTTGAGAAACTGGCTTTTTTTTTTTGCCACTGCTTGTCATCTAAGGTGATGAAAAGGGGGTCAATTGCCTTAACACAGACCATTTTTACTAATTTAGACCTTCAAGCGGTGTTCCACCTGCCTCCACCAAAAGGATGCAAGCTCCTTCTGGGTCCCAGGCTATATCTACCAAAATGCCTCAGATACCTGAGGGGATCCAGAATGGCACTGGGTGTTTATACTGAGGCAGCTGAAACCCATTTTAGCTGCCTTTAAAATTCTAATTTGAAGTTACTTTTACATATTTGCAAAAACTATTGATTTTTCCTGAGTGGTTCAATATGGCCATTCAGTTTATTGCTTTATATCTGGAAACTATTACTTGTGCTCTGTAACTGAACTCTTATATTAATATTTACCCTGCTTAATAATTTGATATTAAACATTATTAAATTCACTGTAACCCGGAAGTGACATGCAATTTTGGAGTGTTGGTTAAAGTAAGAATTATCCAACCAGGACTCAGAAACTACACAAGGTGTCATTGGTGGTTTTTTTATAAATTCCTGTTTTGTCAGCTATGTAAATGGTTCCATTGATTAGTTCCTAATAACCTATTTTACAAAGATATAATCTTTAAAAAGCATAAAAATTAAACATGATTTAGACTAACATTCAGGTTCTTCTGTGCTGGCTGTTTGGGAATCATGACACTACTGCATGAACTACACATACTCAGCTCTGTGCTGACTGCAGATTTAGTAACTAATATCAAATTAAAAGTTTGCAGTTGACATGGTTTTTAGCTAGCTTAAGCTAAATACTGACTTTTTGCAAGTTTTTGCATTAATGAAATTAAAGTGACTCATCTGTATGGGAAACAAACTTGGGGAGAATTGCGAACACAGTAAAATGAAAATTCTCTTTTGAGAATTTTGTGCTCAGACAGTATGGAGATGGGTAGCAGCATAAAATCTTAAAACAAATTTGAACAAATGTTCAAATATTCCCCCAGCACACATTTACAATATTTGCAGCTATTCATCCATTTCCTACCGAATGCTGTGTTCTAGAAACCAAGCAAAAAAACAATAGTAGAGAGGCTAATTAATCATAAATGAGTCTTATACCAGAGGATTTTTATTAGCCCTAAAAGACCACAGTAACAGCTCCACCCTATGTATACAATAAGAATACGAAATGTTTATGGATTTCCTGGGCTTTTTTTACTCATTTGCTGTTTTATACTATAGGGAAGACAGAGTGTGACCTTCTCAGAGGCCCCTTATATTCACTGACCAAAACGATAAGCTTCTGAAGAGGTGTAATTTTGGTAGAAAACACCATTTTCATTTTGTTTCTTGTAAAGTGGATCCCATGCAGATACCCTGTATTTTATTAAAATACTAGCGAAACACAAAAATAGTTATTGATGGGCATAAGGAGATTATTTTTATATTTCCATGTAATGGTCTTGGACAGTAGTTTGCCAGACTATCACATGCAGACTGAACTGCACAGAAACATAGTCTTGGTACTTAGCGTAGTACTAATGTCTAATTATGAAATGATTTTTTTTTTAAGAGGTTATAAATGCACATGTGTAGACCTACTAAGAATTCTGTACTGACTTGCGGTTTTTCTGTCCTTGAAGAATTGGTGTGTATGAGTACCTGAAGTATCTGAACATTTGAAATCTTTATTATGGTATTTAGGTTATTTAGGAGAGCAAAATAGACATGCAGATCATCTCTCTCCTGTGAGAGCAATTTATATGACAATAAGCAGGATGCAGAAGGAAGCCAGCTTGGATTTTCTGCTTGTTTGAGAATTGCTTCGAGATATAGCTCAGTTCAGGAACATTTTGTAAGTAAATGTTACACTACCTGAACCAGAATTGTTTAATGCTGGTCCATATTTTGATTGTTAGGAAGGATCAGTTCGCACTGTTTTAGGCAGTGCTGTATTCTTTCCAAGGCACGTTTACTGCTATTTCTCCTCTTTTGGGTGTGAAAGTAAGAGCTAAACAATTGGGCTTGTAGAATAAGCCTATGAAGGATGAAATCCAGGGGATGAGTCAGGAAAATAGAGCAAAACAGGGTGGCTGAGGAGTTAGTTCCATGTTTTAGATGCTCTTTATTTGCTAATTTCTCCATTGATTTGTTTGTTGATTTAAGCATTTTTTGATTTTAAATTTTCCAAACAATTTAAGAAGGAAAGTCTATGGCACAGTGTCAATAGAAGGGTATTTCTGGGTAGGCTAAGTTAATTTACTTGGAAAAATACTTCTATTTATAGTGCAAATTCGAAAGAATGTAGCTGAAAAAAATTACTCCTGTTAAAATCTAATTATAAATGAGCTTCAGTGGAAAATTTATATGCTCATTTGAGAAGAATCTCTGGCTTTTGCCTTGGAGTGCTGAATGATGATTAGAATAAAACGTACTCCTGCAGTGGGGCCAAATACACTATAAAGGCTGTACTGCACAAGCCAGTACACAAGCCACATTTTCATAGTGTGGAACCCTTAAACATTAACTCATATTTTCCAGTTAGGACTGACTAATGTTCCAATATGTGTGGCAAAAATATAGTCAGTCACTTATTCCTCCTGGAAGCATATGAGCAGAAACGACCTCTAAAGTTATGTGTGTGTGTGTATATATATATAAACATTGTAGTTCTTTGCTGTGATTGAATATATATCATGCTATTTTTTTATTTAAGACCTCCCCCCCACCCCTGAACTATTTAGGATTCATTATAGTACAGCATGAGGTTTAGCCTATGCAAAATAGTTGCCTGCTGAGTAACAAAGAAGAGTTATGAAGGAATAACTGAAAAAATAAACTTAGTAAACTATCCATAGCTTATTATGCATAGCTTGGGTCATAAAAGATTTAACCAAAGGCTGGAGCACAGCTGCCCTAGCTCCTGTAGTGTGTCAGCCCTGCTAAAGTCTGTCACACAATATCTCAGCTGAGTGTCCAAGTATATGAGTATGGAAGCAGTGATAACTCTCTCAAACCTTATCTGAGCTCCTGGAAGCAGAACAAAAACATTTTATGGTATTTTACGTTATGTAAGGTAATTTAAACAATGTTTTAAATAATTGACCCAGGACACACTTCTGTCTCTTGTTTCCTGGATGACCTTGATGATGATCCTTCTATGCTCTTTGCTTTCCAGTGCCATGATGAAAATGGTAATGTGTGACAGACTAGGTATGAAAGAGTGATCTCTCTGGAGGCTCTGGTGTTTTACAATCACTGGAATCATAAAACCCATTCTTGACCATCAGCTTTTAAAGCTGGAATAACTGATTATGTAATTTTATCAAAATGCTTTTTACAAGGCTCAAAAGGTCATGGAAAGTAAATGTAAGCACAGAAGGAAGAAAGCAGATTGAGGACTTCCTCCAGGTTGGGCAGGAATTAGGGTTGGGGATCTTTTTAGAAATAACTGACTCATAAGCATTAAGCATAAGAAGTAGATATTACATAATATGTCTGCATTCTGTACTGCTTTGCCTGAAATGTTATTCCTGATGAAGATGTCATATTTATTACCATTTTTAATGGGAAATGTCAGAAAGGTTTATAAAGCTCATTTTCCCAGAATTTTAGACCTAGTTCTTCCTTTGTTGCAGTCTATTGGATTTCTTTCTATTCAAGCCCAAGGATGTTTCTTTTCCCTCCCCATGATTTCCTCCTACTGGAGGATGCTAGTGTTTAGCCTCCTAGATGTCTTCCTTAGACTAGCACCACAACATATCACATAGTTTGATTTCAAACAAGAGCAGATCAATTTCAGATGTGT
This sequence comes from Phainopepla nitens, assembly GCA_013400175.1. Lineage (NCBI taxonomy): Eukaryota > Metazoa > Chordata > Aves > Passeriformes > Bombycillidae > Phainopepla > Phainopepla nitens. The sequence goes on along the minus strand of VXBQ01008253.1, from coordinate 227,268 downwards.
TCTAGGGGTATGCACTGTCTCTGGCTGCCACTTCAAATGTTCCTGAGTATCCCGCTGTGCCTTGATTTCCTCATCCATAAAATAAAGATAAAAATAACAGCCTTTGGCTTAATTTTTTCAAACCAAAAATCTCCAAAATCTGTTGTGGAAAATGAGATGTATATGCTTAAAGTTCATTACCCACCCCATGGATGTGATGCTTGATACCTCCCTCCCCTCCACTCCTCTCCCCTTCCCCCTGTATTCCATGCTTAGATTTTGTCTGTGCCCTCCTGTTTCACCTCTTTTCTAGTTCCTATATACATCTGACCCTTCATCTGTTTTTCTTAGAGTCTGAGCTGCTGCACTTTTCCCATGATGAATCTCTGTCTATATTACCTGAAAACATGTTTAGTTGCAACAAAATTCTTGTTTCTTTGCTTCTAATGTTTGCAGAATTTCTTGGATTAGAATCTGCAGCAGAGCAAATTAATGAAGCCTGTAATGGTGTATTTATATGTGTAAGTGATCTCTGAAAAATGTTAAATAAGTGGTTAACACACTACTAAGTGTGCACTACAATGGGATTGCTATGCAAGATGTTGGAGAATTGGAGGCCATTGATTTAAAGCAGCGCATGTTCATTTGTGAGGTAGCAATACTCTGTTGAGCTGGATACTGTGTTGACCGTGGATTTTCTTAATTTTTTTTTTTTTTTCATATAGTGACTCTTGACCCTCTGAACAGTAAAGGCTGGAGCCTCTTCAGGAGAGTAGGATGATCCTTCTTGTCTTACTCTTCTGCCAGGAATACTGTCTGTAAATGTGACAAGATTGATAACTCAGACATTAGTATTGGTAATAAAACAGTTAAGGAATAAACTAGAGGGAAGAAAAGGAGCAACAGATAGTGATACAAGATGATCTCTAACAGGTTGACTAAAATAAAATGTTCCTAAGCTCTATGCCTTTTCTAGCTCCAATGGTCTTTAAATGTCTTTGTGTCAGCTCTGAAGACAATTGTCCTGGAAGAGGGAGCAGACTCTGGTGACAGCAGGAGTTTGCTGCTGCACACTCACCCAGGACAGCTAATTGTCTGCTGCAGCTTGTTTCACATGTGGTTTATAAATGAATCCTCAAAGGTCTGATGTTTGGAAATCCAGTTGAAAATTAATGTTTCATCCAAAACCCTAAACCAGATGGTACTTGGCCAGTACTGCAATTTGGAGCATTTCAGTGTGTAAATAGCTGGCCAGTTTCTTTTGCTGAAGGTCCTCTTCTGATTCAATAAGCTATAATCCTCTTTTTAATGTTTGGACAAATCATTCACCAAAGTCATGGCAGGAGGCTGGGATTAAATGTGCAGTTCTACACAACCCCCAGAATTCCTAAAATACCTGTCTGAAGCTAGATCTGGTACACACCAGAAGCTGTTGGAAACAAAAATGTATTTTCTAATCTCAGTGACAGGAACTAAATTAGAGCTCAGAAGCCAAACACCTTTGCTGGAAATAGTCTGATACCTGCTGATGCCAGTAATTGCAGCTACTCTGCTAAAATAAGCCAAAATGATCATTGTCACTGGCAATCTGCTCTGAGATAGCAGCTATTGCAAGCAAAGGGCTTGATACCAAGGTAGCGTGTGCTGATATCACAAGATGACATGCACAATCTCTCTGGAGGCTTCAAGCAGATATCAGAAACCTGGCATGCCTCCCCCATGCTACGTCTGCAGGAAGCCATTTCCTTCCTTTCTTTCTGTGATGGGCTACTTCTTTATGGGTTTGGGCCATACTCTACATTATTTGGCTGTAAAGCAGTTTGGATACCAGTGTTTTTGCTCTAAAACATGGTTCTTTGCCAGATCTTTCACTTTAATTGTACACAATTTGTTTTAGTACAGAAAAACAGAGGGTTGAGCTCTTTCGAGCTGGCAATGTTGATAAAAATCTGGAAGAGTCTTTTAGCTCATTAAAAAGGTCTTTGGAGACATGTTATTCTTATCTTCAGTTTAACAGTTCAGACTTTGGATGGTATGTGCACTTAAAAATAAATACCTTTGGAACACTTCAGAAGGTGATGCGATTTTTGGAGACAATGAAAGCATTCTAGCTCTGTAATAATTTCAGTTTGCTCAAGGAACAAAGGCTAATATAGGTAACACTTGGATTTTTCCAGCAGCGTCTCGTGCTGCACACCAGGAGGAAAAAAGCCCACGCACAATGCACCAGATGTGCACAACTCTGTGTAGAGAGTATAAATCTTCAAGACAGGCTGCAGCAATGTATTTTTCTTCATCCCTTACAATGTGCTTGAGAAGAGTGTCTCTAGGCAGAACACTGAGAAGGATGAATATACATTATCCTCAGCCTGAAATGCTTGTGTGGCTGTGTTCACCCTCTCTGAGCTCCTCAGTTGTGCCCATGCTTAGTCCTGGAGGTGATGCTGCTGCCCAATCTTCAAAGCACTCTGCTGGCTGCTTCCCCTGGAGGTCATCCCTTTCTCATGCTATTTATGGGATTTCTAAACAATGTAATTTGCTGCTTCATAGCTGCTTAACTGCAAATCACCTAGTGTTACATAGTTCTGATCGTTTTTAATGTTGTTTGTGTGAGGAGGGAAAGGCGAGTTTACAAACACTGCTGGTATGAGGGTTCACTTGTCATTGAGGTAGCAGAGCTGTATCACTTACAACCATTAGGAGCTGCAACCATGCTCTGGTGGCAGTCAGTAAGATCAGAATAAGGCCAGAATAAATACCTGTTGCCTTATCCTCTGATTTATTGCTTACTAGCATGATCATATTTTTTAATTTATTCTAGAGATTATGGTCTGTCTAGACATTTCTTTTTGTTAGTTTTTTGTAAAAGAGTGCACAGTGAGGAATTTATTCTGGAAGAAATTTCTTAAACATTGATAGAATGCAAATGGCACCTTTTTACTGACTGCCTTTCATTATTCAAGACAGGAATGCTGCATTGTGTTGTTGTGTTTTAAAAGAAAAAAGAGGAGGTTTTTTACATGCCTGTTTTTTAAATGTTTAATATGGAATTTGAGTAGTGGTTCATATGGCATTAACTACTCTGAAATATATACTGTTACTCACTCTGGATTTGTCCACTACGATGTTAACAGCTATGAATATATAAAGCAGTCAAGACGAATCCTACCTATTGCTCACCTTCACACATGCAAATCCATAGAGCTCAAGATCTACTATGAGCGGCTGACAGCTGGTAAAAATAACTCTCAGTTAAGACTGTTTGTTCTTACCTGCCTGCAAAACTTCTGTAAAACTTCATGCTGAATCTTATGATTCCACAAAGATATTTTTCAATAGTGAAATAAAAGGTGAAATGCTTGAAAAGAGTCAGGTCTTGCTGACACACAGCAGAGATGCATGCATTAAAATGGTAAAAAATCCTAATCTTAAGTCTTCAGGTTGAGTGAAGTTCTGAAAAATTTATCTAGCTGTGGGAATCCTGGATGTTTATAAATTCAGTGGTGACATTTTTAAAACTGTTGTGAAATGTAAAAAGAAGCTATTTTGTGCCCTGATTCTATTCACCTCTCTGCCCTTGTTTTTGGTTCACTTCATGGGGAACCAACAACCTGTGATACATCTGGAGGCCACAATTTTTCTTCATGTAGTCCCTACCCAGCCACAACTTTGCTGCAGTTTTATTGGGTAACATTTGGTTATGCATTTATTTTGATAGATGCGCTTCAAAGTTCTGTTCAAATTTCAGCAATAAAAAACCGCCTCATCCAAGTTACAGCTCATTATTAGTGACTGTTTATGTTATCTCACGGCTTGCTAGACAAACAAATTGCAAACGCTACACTGAGCACTGCATTAATCAGTGTATATTCTTATGCAGAATAAGGCCTGCTAGTTATGGCTATAGAGTTGCCTATGAGTCAAAACACATCAAAGTAATCTTACAATAAAGTGGCCTCAGCCTTCAAAAGTGCTTTTATATATGATTAGGATAATTTACATCAGAGGATTATATTCCCTCTTTGGGAAAGGTTTGTGGGCAGCTGGAGGCAATGGAGGGACTGTGCCAGAGGATGCTTAGATGAGCTGGCATGAGTGCCAGTTCTTGTTTGTCCCTGTAAAAGCTTGCACTTTTTGGATTACAACCTTAACCAAGTGTCTGAAGAGAGGGATGGATAAGCTGAGTGTGTGGTGGCTTGCTTATAACCTTCTTCCACTTACACTGTTGTATAACCATGTTAGGTCATGCTGACATCAAACACTTTTGATGAAATGAAATTTCTAAAGATGGTAGATTTAATTCTGGACGTATAAATGAGATTTTTATGCATAGAGGGCATATGAAATGCATAAAAAAGCATTTCAATCATTAGCAATCTCTGAGAGTATAGCTTAGAAAACTCGTGTGCCAGTCAGAGGAAAAATGAATTTTGTATTAATTTTCATAGAAAACATGATAAGATGGAAATGGAAATCTGCATTGGCCAGCCAGCTTCCAGAGGCATAGCATTTTCTTGCCCTTTAGGAAATGTGTGGGAGAGAAGCATTTTCATGGATCTTACAGTGCAGCATTTGGCACTCGTAATAACAATGAAGTGGTTAAAGGTACACCAGCATTTAATGGAGTGACTGTTTCAGCCAGCTCTGCTGTATTTGAAGAATTCAGTGGTATCAGGGAATCCTGGCTGCCTTAAACCCAGAGAAACTTTTTCCTGGGTTCTCTGTGCTAGAAGGCTTAAACTAGCAAGGAGTGATAGTGCTTTGCCCTCTTGAGCTTCTTAAGGTTTCATGGCTGCAGAGGCAAAGTGACTTACAGCTCTCCTGTAGGCTTTAAACAGTTTTATGCATATAAAATTTGAAGTGCTGAAGTGTGCTAAATTGGCTGAGCTCTAAGCCAGTTTACCTCTACATGCTTAATAGTTTAAGCAGTTGAACACAGTCAGAGGTTCCTGTTGAGGACAAAGTGCCTGCAAACTTCTGTGGCTGGTAGATTTCCTGTGCTTTGCTTCAAATCTTGCTGGCCATAATCTGTAGCCTGACATAAATGCAAAGACACTGTGGCTTCACCAGGAGAGATAAAAAATATTCTGGTTTGAAGGCTATTGTAAGTTTAATTTGTTTTAGGACTCACTTCTCTAGATACTTGCTATCTATATATCAGTGTGGGTATCTAAATAACTTTGTGAGTCAGGGGACAGGGCTCCTCACAATTTGCTCTTGAAAGGTATGGCAATATTGAGCTTGCTGTGACTTGAAAAAGATGGGTTTTTTTAACAAGTGGAGCTATGGAATAAATTCTTTTTCTCAGTTACCTCAATATTTATTCACTCAGGAATTAACATAGGGCAGCTTGGTAGCCAGAAGTGCAGAAGGAGGGAGACGATCTTTCAGAGTAGCAGAATGAATACTGAACAAGAGATTTGAAAGCAAAGGATAATATTTCTAAGCCTATTATCACCACCTTCATGATCAACAAGAGTAAATGTGCAGCTAAAGCTCAGCTAACAACTCTTTCATATGCAAAGAAGAGTCACTCTGTCTGATGGCACTGGCAATGCAACAGTTATAGATAGGTTTGTCTAACTCAGTGTCTTTGTTTGTTTGTGTGTTTTATTTTGTTTGTTTTTTTTAGTTTACATAGAGTGAAGTTAAGTAATGAAATGCTAGGTTTGTACAGATACTTTCCTGACATTATTCATAAAAATGCTCAGATTTCTCCAAATGAAAAACCATCAAGAGATCCAGGAATAACTAAGAAAGCAAGAAAAGTGACAAGTATTTTTTTTTCCAAGCAAGGAATGGTGAGTTTACAACTGCTCTTTAAAGTGTATTCTGCTGAATGATGAAACAAGATGAAGCTTATTCAGCTTTCAGACATAAAACTGCATTGTATGGTTGACTCTATTCTTTGCTGCTATTCTTTCAGTTTTCGCATTCATAATCATACATGAACTAATTTTTAGGACTGAAATATATACTATGGAATTCCCTTTAGCCTCACAAGCATTTGGTCCTTGAGATCACAAACTCAACCATGCTGCCACCAATCCTGTCTCCTTTAATGAGCTCATCCATTACCATTGGATAATTCAGCATGCAATATGAATTTATTAAAAGTTCATCAAGAAAGTTCAGAATCCAGGTTTAGTTCTGTGTTTTTGCAATGGTTGACTAATATTTCTAAAAAGCTAATTCCAGAAACTATCTCCAGTGTCCTTCAGGGCTTAATATATAAACAGGAATTGTGCACTTCTAAAAGGGTTATAAATCAATATCTCCATTCGCTGCTAAAATATTCAGCTCCTTACGACAGGTGAACTTCTGTGGAGCTCCAGATGTACTACTACCAGACTCTGAGACCATATGCAAGTCAAACATGGTCCCACTCACCCATTTTCCAACACCTTGGTCACGGAATTTTAGGCAAATGTTAATTAGTATTCATAGCAATACTCTTGCACCACTTCATTTCAAAAACAGGTGCTATTCTCAGCTTATCAAAATATCAGTAAAATAAATGAAGGAGGATGAGGGAAAGTTTTAACACAGCTCATCTTCTTAAGTGTGGTTAACATATTCTTCAGATAAAAATGGTGCAAATAAGCAAATGGCCTTTCCATTAAGAAATACACTTGATCTTTTAATTATGCTAATTTATTTTAGCTAATATTGAAAGAAGACATGGCTGATGTCTTTATTATGAGTTTATGGTTAATAAATGAGGAATCCTTCTCAATTTATCAGGAAAATAATCGATAGTTGGAAAAAGGGAGAGACAAATGCCAGCACCTCAGAAAAAATATTCACAAGAATTATGGTTCTGCAAGGCTCTATTTTTACTGTATGATTCTTTTGCCTCTACTGAAAAATTTAAGAATAGCTTCAATTTTTAATTCAATAGTTACAGAAGATGACATCTTATTTATTTTACTTCCTTATTTAGTCAGCTAAAATGTTCAAGATCATTGTATTTCAAGATTATTTTACATTATTTGATTTCTGTGAAACATGGACAGTTCCTAAATGTCAAGGAACATAACACCTTCTGAACCAGTAACCTGAATTTGTTACTCCTGAGTGTGAGTGAAAAATAAAGCAAGAGCTTAAATATTTAATAATTTTGGACTATATTCTGTATCATAACATTTTTAAAGTGATAAATAATGCTAGATAAATTTGTTCCTTGCACTGAAATATGATTTTTTTTTAATAGAAAATTATAAGTATACCCAAAGGAAAGGCTGTAGCTCCTTAGTATATGGCCAAAAAAAAAATCAAATAAGTAGGTGTTTTAACAGTACCAGAATACCATATATTAGGATATATGAATGAATCAGACATGCCAGACCTTTACAAATCAGATAGTCTTAACTCCACATCTCCTTGCCACACAAGTGCCAACAGAGCTGCAAATGGAGCAAGCACCTGACCTCTGTAATTTCTATAATGTGACAAACAGAGTAGGCACTTCAGAATGCCTGATGAGATAGTGTTTCCAAAAGTGATGTCAAAGTAATCTTCCACCCTGCACCTTAATGCAGTTAATAAGATACTGAAACTCTGCTGTAATCCAAGTAGCTAATTGTTCATCCTCTTCTATGCCAGACTGTTTTGACAGTGGATTCCTAGAAAGGAGACAAAATCTAACCTTCACTGGAAGAAAGAAATCTAATACGAATTAAAATTTGTAAATACCCCAGTGACAGTTTCAGGACTGCTCTTTAGATGATTTACCTTTAAATGAGGTATAAAACAGTCTTAATTTAGATAAAGCTTAGTTACGATTATTTCTACTTACCAGATGGGATTCACCAAGATCTCTTGTCTCTGTATTGAAGATATTAGCAATATATGATGGAGCAAAGCAGGGCCTGCTGCTATCTTGATGGGATGAATTTATTTTTCTAGCTTATTTAGACTGCAGTCTCAAACACACCAGTCCCCCTCAGAGACATGGTCCTTGCTAAAAAAGAGCATAAGGATGAATCTATATATAAAATTATATGTTTTTCTTTTCTGTCCAGCAAAATATTGATAATTAAGAACAGTTGTTACTTAACATACTCTTAATGATAGCGTTTTCCAAGGTTTTCCACATTGCCAAAATGACACTGAAAGAGTTAACACTTGTTTCTCAGCAAATTATAAAGTGCAACCCTTTTACTTACTGGGAAGATAAAACCTAATTATCAGGGTATTTTCCAGATAATTCTATGTTCCAATCTCATTTGGAGAGGGTAACAATTGTTATGACCTTACAATTAATTTAAGTAATGAAAAAAGCAGCTGTGGTTTAAATGAAATTGTTTCTAGAAAAAACCAAATGAGGTATTGTGTTTTATCAAATTCAGAAACTATTTTGAATATTCTGATTTCCAGGCAGACATCAAGAACTGGTGTGCAAAGAAGAAATAAAAATGGGTCAGAGTGAGATAGATTTTGGATAAACAAAATTACTGTGGACTTTTGGCCAAAGAAGTTGAAATAAAAGGTAGACAGAGATCACACACAATTGGAGGCAGTAGTTAATACTAAAACTCTATCAAAAAAGAAAGGGTAAATTAAGATTATCAGAGGGCAGAATTTATGGAGCTGCTCTAGAATCATTGTTGTGAGCAATGGCATTAAAACAAAACATATCCCATGACTGTGCGTCCTTTATCCTCTCTCTACACACCTTAGATCCCTTGTCCCTACCCTCAAATGTGAATGCTTCAGCCTTCTTGCAATTCAACCAGTTCCCCTGTGCTGTCCCTTGCCTCTGCAGCCTCCTCTGCTCTCTAGTCACCATTTGGGAAAGGCCCTGAGGATGTCAGTGCTTCCAGGTTCTAACTGTGCTGCTCAGCTGTGTATATTTGCTGGCTAGTGTGTATTTGCTAAGCTGCCACCAGGGCAAAGAAAATAGATAATTGTTGAATTTGGGTGGCAAACTTTGTGTTAGATGAGGCACCAGTTTGTGCTTCTCTCTCTATTCAACTGTCTGTGCTCATGACAGTATTTCCTTTGAGGCTGTGCTCCTCTGGCAGATTTGTTGGAACTGGCTAATGACTTCAGCAGCTAAAGGAGAAAGATACTGAGAGGCTTACAGAGAAAAGGGCAGGCACATGGTATTTTCACTTCCTTGAGAAGCTTAGGGGAAAGAATAAAAGTATTTTAAAAAGTTTTGATATTCGGCATATGATTTCCTGATTTTTCGTATCTTGAAGGATAGCAATAGGGCAAAGCTTCAAGTATTCAGGGAAACAGAGCCAGAAACAAGTTTTTCCTGTTCTCGTCTGTGCCATTAGAAAAGAAGGTTTAGTTTGTGAATCCCCAGCTGAGCAGACAAAAACCTGTACATGAGGGCTCCTCAGAGCAGACAAAGGCACATAACTGTACATAAGAGCTACACTGCACCAGACAGGCTGAGGACACTGGAGAAAGAGAAGAGAGGGAGAGGAGGAAGCATTTGCACAAATCAAAGTACAGATCACTGTGACACATGGCAACACCCTCATCTTACCAAACAGTTTCATAATAAAACCACCAAGTACAGTCAAGCAGTGGTCACAGTCCCCTAGGTCCTGATTTCATCTGGTATAGAGTTCATTTTCTTAGTAGCCAGTGCAGTGCTGTGTTTTGAATTCAGTATAAGAATAATGTTGCTAACACATTGGAATTTTAGTTGTTGTTGAGCAGTGTTTACCCTTAATTAGGGACTTTTCAGCGTGTCATGCTCTGCCTGTGAGCAGATGCACAGGAAGCTGGGAGGGAACATGGCCAGGACAGGTGACACAAACTATCCCAAAGGTTGCTCCACACCATAGCAGGTCATTCCCAGCATTTCAGCTGGGGGGAATTGGCTGGGAGGGGCCAACTGCTGCCTGGGGATGGGCTGAGCAGAGGTGAGTGTGTGGAGAGCAATTGTATTGTGCCTCACTTGTTTCCCATGGGTTTTATTCCTCTCTCTTTCTCCTTTTGATGGCAATTATTATTGCTATGGTTATTGTACTTATAATTGATTTCAATTATTAAACTGTTCTTATCTCAACTCACAAGTTTAATATTATTTTGTTTCCAGTTCTCCTCCCCATACTATTGTGGCAAGGGGAGAGTAAGCAAGTGGCTGTGTGATGCTTAGTTGCCTGCTGGGTTTAAACCACAACCATTTTCCTGTTACTTTCAATTCCATAAAGTCTCTAATATCTGCCCAGGAAAATTTGTCTCCAATATGTCACACCCTTTGTTAGCTTCCTACCAGACCCCTGCTGTCTAAAGGGGGAATGCCACCAAGACTTAGGGGGACACCTAAACTCACGGGGCACTTCATGTAACCTTACTTAGTCTTAGAGCACTGGAAAAAGCCTTAATGCTTTTTCCGGTCTCTCCCAACAGACTGGAGCATGCCATGTTTAGTGCCCTTTCCCTGAGAGAGCTCTCCCATTCTGGAGAAAAAGCATAATAGCCCTGAACAAAGGGACTAAAAAAATTGCTGGGCATCAGCTGGCAATTTCTGTGGCAGAATTACATTTACCACAGGGTGGAGTATGTTCTCACCTTAAGAGTAGGGAGATTGGTGAAAACTTTTTTTTGGAATGAGTGTGTGAATGTGTGCTCCCATGAGGGCTGATATTTCCCATTCATTCTGCTTCAGTATATACTGTTTGGATTTCCAGGTATGAATATCATCCTCTATGAACATAAATGCTGTCATTGTTCTTTTTGGGATTGTGTATGAAGTTCGAAGGCCTTGATAGTTTTATCTGGCTTTCCAAAATTTTACCCTTTTATCTGCAATTAGAAAATATTTTGAAAACATTCTTGGTGCACTTGAGTTACAAGAAAGGTTCAGCTTCACAGCTCTGGTTTAATCCAAGCTGTTGCACACTTGCCAGTGGCAGCATTTGAAAGTCACATAGTTTGACTTTCGAAGACTGGTCATAGATTTACTTAAGCTGTCTAGACAGTAGTTGTCTATTTTATACTCCAGTTTTCCAAAATAGGTATCTAAATGATGTTTTCCTTTTGCCTCTTACTAGCAAGGGAGAATGATAGAGACTAGATCAATAACTGAAAAGACTTGAAGAGGCCATGACTGCTTGCAAAAAGGAAAATAACAAGGTATCTCACAAGACTGGTGGAATATTGCTTCCCAGGCCTTAAATCCAGTGCATTTCGTTTGCTGTACTGATATTTCCAGCCCATTTTAGCAGCGGTCTTCTCCCACTATGTTTCTCTCTGGTAACTGAGAATTCAACATATCAATTTTCCTGTAATAACAGGAGAGATGGTAAGTTATTGGTTGGATCTTTCTCCACCATTTCCCCCATAGAAGCTTCTCCCCCTAAAAAAAACCAAATCATCATTCACTCTGTTAATTTTAGGCTGTACAAAATTAAAAGATTTCAGTCAGGAAGAAAGAATTTGCTTTGTTAAATTCTTTTTGTGAAGCATCAAATAATGAAAATACAATTGTCAAACACAGTGCACAGAAGTCATTCTACAAGCCATAACTTTCTGCTGCTTATATGCCTTTTTAATGACTTCTAAATCCTCTGAACTTTCATTTCCAGCCACCCAGTGTGTGATTAGACAGTTGTCCCTAGGTCTCTGTAAATACCTCTATTTTTGTTGCATAAATTTTTTCTTCTTTTATGGGGTTTATGTCTAATGGCATTCTGGGTGTTTTCTTGTAGGGCAGAAGCAGCCTGTAGGAGCCCTGCAGTATTGAATATCTCTTATTTAGTGCCATTCAGACTGTCATCCAGGATGTGGAAACCCATTGACTGAGTGACCTGATAAATGTAGCCCTGATTTGATACGCTTTCTGATTCTTCTACCAGCCATGTGTCATCTCAGGTAGCATGTTGGAGGTAGAGTGTGAGGACTTACTCTTATAAACAGAATCCTGGATCCTAGTTACTTATAAACTATTTTCCCTATCTATGCTTCTCAATTAAATATTGTATACTAGAATTAAAAATTATACCTTGGATAGTGGATTTTTATATTAAAAAATACAGGAAAAAATATGCTTAAAATATCATTTAGCGAGGCTTAAGCATCCGTAATACTCCATATAACTGCATTATTTTAATTCATTGGAGTGTACCATGTTGAAAAATAAACAAAAATATATAAACTGAAAAGCAACTGTGAACAAGACAGAAAAAAAATACTAGTCCTAGATTTTTTTTACAGAAGTAAATACTCCAGAGTTTGAAATATGATACAAAATAAAAAGGATCTTGAAATCTGTGGGATAGGGCTGTGCAGAGGAGTGAGAATTTATGGCAGTTTGTTTTGTGGTAAGGGATAGGGTAGAGCAGTGAAAAAGGGACCCCTGTTGAGCCCAGCTGGGCTCTATCATTCCCATCTCATCCTGCAGCGCTGTGTTATGGGTGCCCAGGCTGGCTCACAGTAACTGGTGTGTGCCCAGCACAGTGCACAGCTGCTCCCCTGGGCCCCTTTGGCTGCATTGCCAGATCAGGGCACCTTCCCACCTAGCTGAGAAGCAGAAGTTTTGCCTCACCACAGAGACATCTACTCAGCCTCTGCTTTGAAAGAAACGTCCATGTTTCTCTGCATTGTGGAGAACACTCTGGAAAATCTGTGTTTATCCAGGAATGGGCTTCTACTGGCTTGATTGCCTGGGAGTCTGGCTCTCAGATCGGTCTTCTTACCTTGCTGAAGTCTCATCACAGGAGCCAGCATATTCTGAATCATGTATCTGGCAGGATGTGAGACCACCTAACAGGAGCTCAAACTGGGACATTATGGCACTCTGGTGTGAAGCTTAGGCTCTAAAATCAGGTAGAGGCTGGGATAGGGTGGAGCCGTCTCAGGTTCAAAAATTATCTTCCTTGGAAGGAAACCTGTGACACAGTTGACAAATAAAATACAGATACTGCAGCAGGAATATGCCTCTGGGTCTGAGTGTGATGTTGGATGTGCCAAGCACACTATGAAATGCAATCCTACACCAGCCTCTATCCTCACCTCAAGACATTCATGCTGCAGAGAGAAATCAGCCCAAGATTTCTGATTGCTAGCTAGATTCACACAAAAGATAGGGCAGTGTCTAGCAGAGGTGGATCAAGAATTTGCTTTCTCTGCTAAAAAGACTGACTACTTTATCCCGGTGAAATTGGATCCCACATTGTGAAGCTGAGAAGAAACAACTTTCAAGTGAAATTCTGCCTCCATAGAAGAAGTGCCAGGGTGCTGGCAGACTTTGCTTTTACTGCCAATTTCATATGAATGAAAACAGGTATTCACACCTGTAGGATGGACAAGGAGATAAAACTTGTAAGATAAACAGAAAAAAATACATAGTATGAAACCAGAGATAACTACAGTACTCTGTTCTACAATGAGATATTTCATACCTGTGGACAGCAACATAAAGTAATGATTGTAGATTCCTATCTTAACATCACTCAGAGATGTCATTTGGCTTTATTTAAAAAAAGGTGCAAGTTTCCTGCTTCTATAAAAATCAAAAATTCTTCTAATCACAACTATCTTTCAGTCTGTCATCCAGATATGTGAGTGCAATTATTTAACTACACAAACATTTTGTGAACAAAACAGTTTAAAGAAGTCATCAACAAAAAATGAAGGGAAGAAATACTCAGAAGAAAATATCTTTTCATTCTCTCCTCTTGATACTTTCACATTAATGTGTATTTCCCTGCATTATTTATTTTAGATGATGGTAAATTCTGTTGGATTTTTGGAAAGTGGGGAGAAAAGCCTGCCTACATCAGAAGTAATTGTGCTGTACAAACAATTTTCATAACTTTGAAGTAGTTTTTGTTGTGTCTTTTATTAATGCAAGCATTTGTGTTTGATTCAAACGTGAATTACCTTGTCATTTCTTTCAATATTTTTTTAAGAACTTGTTCAGATTAGTTTATTTATATTTACTGTGTACCCCCTTAATGGCATAGGAATTTAGCCTTGGGTGTAAAAGCATGGTTTAGACAGCAGCTCATTTGGGTTTTGAATCTGCTCTGACCAGCCTGTGGTCAGAATGAATCTAAACAACATGAATCCAAATGTAGAAAGTCTGACCTATCAAATACATACATGTGGTACAGATGACCTGGATCTGCAGGAAAGGCCACTTGTTGGACTAGAGAACATTTGTAGAGGAAATGCATAAGAGGTAATAAATGATAGATACACTTTATTTACTGCATTTATTCTGCTTAGAAGTTCTTTGTTTTGTGTTAAATGCCCTGAATTCAGAACAAGTCAGGTTTATTTTGCCTGTTGAGGCAAGTCCCAACTGTAATTTATATTTTATAGGTTGGGTGCTGCTGCAGAAATAGGCTTCTTCCATCCAGTCTCTGTATGTATTTTGGCATCTATTTATTGCAACTGTCTAACAAAAAGCAAACCTCCTTGTTTTGCAATCACATTGACATACATTAAGGGAAGCACATTTGTGATTTGTCTCTTTTTAATGATCTCATTAAAAAGGATGAGGATGCTTACCCAATTTTCATTTCAAATTTGATTTAAACTCTGAATACAAGGTACAAGCCATTAGATGCATTGGTATATGGCAAAGGCCATTTAGACTAATTCTAGATGTAGGTGCTGTAGCCATCTGTTTACAGACTTGCTGCTCTAGACCAGGTTCCTGTTACAGATATATGGAGAAAAATTCTGAGATCAGATATCTAATGCCTACAAGTACCTGTTTCTCTGCACTAGTTATAAAGGGAGCTCTGCTGTGTGATAAACTCGATTGTACAGATACTGTTTGAAGATATTTAAAGTTCCTGCCTTGTTCTGTCAGTATTTTATGTAGTAGCAGAGGGGTTCACATCCCTGGTGAAGAAGGCCGGTGCATAAGATGCAGCTTGCAGACATGACTTACATTTAAAATAGAAATGTTTTTGTTGTTATCCATTATTATGATCAGAAACCTGGATTTCTGAAGTAATTGAGACCAAATATTCTCTGTTTCCTCAAGACAACAACAAAAAAAGACATCTAATCTCTAAATTTAGAAAATATTAAGATGGAAAATATAGCCAGCTATGAGGAATCAGTTTTGAAGGCAGGACAATCTAGTAAAAATTCAAGAGACTTTATAAAAAGGTTAAGAAAAGTAAAATCAAGCAGTTGTTAAAATAAGTTGAGATTTAAAGGTACTAGGCTCTATTGAATTCTGATAATACAAATTTTCTTAATGGCCTTCTATTTTTTCAGTTCACACAACTTAAAGTCTTCCCCCTCCCACCCTAAGTATGGAGCATTTATGATTGAGAAATATTCCATTCCCTTGGTAGTAATTGTAGTTTGCCATTTATTTGTAGCAATAATTGCTTATCTTTCTGCTTCACTCTAGGGAGCATCTGGGGACACCAGCTGGCTGTACATTATTCTCCCTCCATCATCTGTATTTATAGACAAATAAAAGAAGCCTTTGGGAAGAACTAATGGTTTCCTCTAACCTTAAAGTGTGCCCCTGGGGATAGTATGACCCTTCTCTTTTAAATCCCATGCTTCCTGCTCTGAAATTTTCATGACTACAGGATAGTTCCCACTATACTATAACGTCCCAAATCGTTTCATCTCCAGATTCAACATCAGGCATTTCTTCTCACCCCAAATTCTCCTTGCTCTTTTGATACTACACTGGAAATCTAATAACATTTTTTCACTTTTAATCTTGGTGAATGCCTCCACTGCAAAAAGACAATAAACCATTGTGCTGGTAGTTTGAACAGTCATTTGTCATCCATAGAGCAATTATACTCAGAAAGAGTTGACAGAATGGACCACTTTCTGCTAATAGTGCCAACACTACTTTAGAGCAGAAACTACCCACAACCAAGCCCAGCTAATGTGTATGTGTCAAAAATGATGTTTCTGAAGCAAAATCTCAGGTACTTAACGTATTTCTATTTCCTCCCCCAGACATCTGCTTAAGCTGATGAATGAGAAACTGCCACTCTTCTGTATAATTATTGTCTGAAACAATATTTGCTGACAGCTGACTGTCCTTAATATTGATTACCTGGAAAGGTCAGAATGATTTCTTGGTATTTTATTAGCTTTATAAATAGAAATGGCAAAGGGAAAATGTGAAAGGTAGCAGTGAGGAGATTAAATAGAATTAAAAGTGTGAAAATGGGTAAGGCAGTGAAGATATCTCAGGAAGAAATATCTTTGCAGAATAGCAAGAAAAAATTATTGGTCTTATGTGATATATATGCATAATTAAAAGAAGTGTTATGAAGAGTAAGACAGAAAGCCAAGAGAATTGAAAACATGCCACCAAGAATAATCATGAAAAGGTCACATTTTCACTTAGATTTAGAAAGTGTCTTAGTTGCATGCATAAGGAAGAGACAAAATGTGATTGAATTGGTGCACATAGCAGAACCACACAGGTATTTTGAGCTGCATGAAGTGCCACAGCTATTAAAGTTAAAATGAGAATTTCAGTCAGCAGCAGCATTTTATACCAAGCAGTCAACAATATATTAGAAATGGCTTAAGCCATAAATGAGCCTGTGTCCTGGTTCTGGCCAGGGCAGGGTTGATTCTTGCAGAAGCCAGGAGAGGGGGCATGGCTGGGACACAGAGGTTGTTCTGCACCACCTCACATCATTGCCAAGGCAGGGAGAGGGGAGGGCTTTCCCGGGAGAAGGGGTTTCTTCTGGTCAGTGACTGCGGCAGAGGGAGTGGTTGGGTGATGCTGCTTCAGAGCAGGGAGGAGTGGCCAGGGAAGTGTGGCTGTGGTTGAGTGACCTCAGGCTCTGTGGTGACAATTTTGCATGTGAATCACTCTCTCTCCTTTGTACACTTTTGTTATTAATATTGTTCCTGTTACTGTTTGTTTTCTTATCTTGTTGTTTCCAGTAAAATTTTTCTTATTTCAGCCTGTGCTCTTCACCTTTTGTGCCTCCATTCTCCTCTCCAGCCTGACACAGGGGAGAGGGAAGGTGGGTGAGCGTCAGGTTTGGAGAATCTTGGTGGGAGTGCTAAACTGGGGAGTACCATTCCTAAACCACAGCCTAATAGCTCAACCTGGTTCATATTTTGTTCTCTCATAACTTATACTCTTTCTCATTGTCATATGCTGTCTAGAAAGCATCGTGTTTTGTCTCTAGACAGGAAAAGGTCCCACTAGATTTTCTGCTAAATGGCATTGCCAAAGTGCTGAAGACTTCATGGTTAAATGACCATGGTCATATGCAGATGCAGCTAAGAGTTCTCAGCAACACACAAAAAGAGAAATAGTCACTATTAGTTTTGCTGAACCTCTTGCATATCACCACCAAGTCCACTGGCACTGACCAGTTGTTCCTGTCAGTCAGGGAAATGTATTTGTTCCCTTTGTCACTTTGTTTTCAGAAGAGGTTGGAGAGGGAAACTCTGCTGTGAGGATGTATGGTTGCACACAGGCTGAGGAAGCCTGAGAGGCCTGCAGCTCTTCCCAGGCTTGGCCTGGGGGGTTTGCAGAGACCTGAGAAAGGCAACTTCTCTCAGACTGTGCTGTGTGAGAAAAACTTTCCAAAGAATATAAACAAGGTCAACAGAGATTTGCACCTGCAGTTGGTGTCCAGCTCTACGTGAGCTCCGTGGTGTTTCTCTTTCAGAGAATTGTTTTTCTCCCTCTCACCAATCAATCATTTGTTTATTCTCATGAACCAATTATGTTCATCTTTGCAATCCTCTCTATACAACATGACAGCTCCTTCTTAATAAAGTTTTTTCTAACCCATCAAACCTTCTGAGTTCATGAGTCAATGTGTTGCTGCGGACTCAGCAGTGACAAGGATGCATAGCTGTCCCAGTTTACCTCAAAATCTGAAAGCACTGCCACCTAAGGTATTATTCTATTATCAATTCTGTTATCTAGATGCATCAAATCACATCTCATTGTACTGCCACAAAGCAAAACTAGGACCTATTTACTACACAGTGTGTACATTTCTCATATTATTGCCAATTTTAAAAATGAAAGAAGAGATACTCTGTAAGGTATGAAGAAATAGTTGTGAGAAACCATCCCTCCATACTAATAAATTGTTTATGCTGCTTTCATTTGTGTCAAATGACAAGATTGAAACAAAGGAGTCTAAGTATTTATAATGTTAGGAGTGCATTTTGGCCTGGTACTCTCCGTGATAGTCTTTTTACTAACATAGAGTCAACACGCCAAAGGGATTCCAGTCATCTTACATCACTCCTTTCTACTAATTTGCAATAAGAGAGTTCCAAAAAAGCCCCAAAACCCAAAGCCAAACTCTCCCCCTCTGTGACAGTGACTTTCTTCTTTAAACTGTATTAAAAAAAAGATTCATTAAAGTTTTCCTTGAGAGAAATGACATTTGGATTAAGTTGTTAATTTCAATTTCTGCTGAAGAAATTTCAGCTCACTTAAATGTGGCATTATTTTTTACTGGCAGCTTTCTAGATGTTTATAAGCAAGTTTTTCCCTGAAATTGCTAGAGGAGTGTGCGTGACTTCAGGAAAGCAGCACAGAGGTGACAAAAAGATTATGGCTCTGCCTTTATGGAAACTAAATGCAACACTTCTCATATCACACTGTTCTTTAGATTCCAGGATGTGAATGGGTGCAAGAAATCTGTAATACAAGGTAAAGCTTCAGCTGAGAGGTGAAGCAGAGAGACTAAGGTTCTGGAAAGATATTTTTTCTGGCCAATAGCAGGACTCTTTTTTCCTTTTATCCTATCAAAGCCCTGCAGCTTCAGTTTCTGAATCCTTTCATCACTTGAGGATCTCAAATGGCACAGATCATCCAAGCATGCCATCTTAGGTTTGTGTCAGGCTAGGTACTTATTAACAGCCCTCTCAGAATATTATTTTACCATTGCAATTATCTAAGCTCCCTTAACAGATCATAGTACAGCCATCTGCTCTGCTCTGGGCTAACCCTGAAGCCTAAGAAAATGTTACAACTCATAGAAATCACAGCCGCTTATTTACTTAACCATATTAAATACAAAATATTATCTCAGTTATTTCCCAGATGAATGAACTTCATATTGTTTTCTGGAAAAAATTCAAGATGTTTGTTTTGGACTGTGGAAACCTCTATTGGTGTTAAATACCAAAAAGACTATCACTGATGAAATTACAATATAATGAAAGTAATATTCCCAATTTTAACATCAGGTGGTTGCTGCAGATTTTTATAATTGTAAAGCCCTTGACTGGGCTTGATTCAACCTTTATATAAATATTTGATAGAACTAGAAATTTACTGAAGGGCATAATGAAAGGTTTAAATTTTCAAATGGTTGTGCTTTAGAGAAAACTACTTATATGAATATTTATTTTTGGTAACACTTGGTTTTATATTTATTTTTGTGGTAAATGACCAGTTCATATGCAGTGTGATAAATGTACATGAAAATCAATACAATATACATTTTAAAAAGGAAACTGCAAGTAAATTGAAGAATCTTGAGGCAGTGTATTTTCTCAAATAAATTAACATAAACTAAAAATGAAATCCTTAGGCACTAAAAGTTTCAAGTTACTTTAATGAATTAAAAACAACAGGCAATACATAGCTGGACAGTAAACTCATGAAAAATGTCAAAGAGTTTACTTTTGGATATTCACATTCACTGGAGGTAAAGTAAGGACTTTTTGCTAAGAAACATGAACCCAAATTACAAGTTCAGTACATCAAATGTTTAAAGAGGAAGTGTTATTCCTCCATTAGATATTCCTCCCTGTTCCTTTCTATGCACTACTGTTTTCTTGTCCTAAGTCAGACCTTTTGTATAAAGGCAAATCTGGAAACTAAGAAATATCATGACACATATCTGGAAAACGAAAATAAGGCTTCTTTGTCTCAAGTATTAGTTCTTTACACTGATGACCTCTCAAGGGTGATTCCTGACTAAAGTGAGAATGATAAACAACTGTCCTAAAATCTTAGCAGTTTTTTTTCAATCCCATTCATAATTGTTGAATTACTTTTGCTCCTACTGTTTTCCCACTACTGTCTCTACATCTCCTAACGTAACTGTCTTTAAAAATGTGCCTATTTTGAGTCTGTATCTTGCTGAAAATACCACTTGCTACACCTGTCAGAGTCAGAGAGCACCTCAATTTTTGACAACACTTTCTTGTTCAAAATGTGGTTTGACAGGTGCATTGGACAGGGGCTAAAACAAAAGCACCACTGTAGGAGCATAATTCCTCAGCCACCGAGGATAACTGCTAATCACAGCCTCTGAAGGAACAGATGAAGTCTATTTGGTATGAACTGACAGCCTAACATTAGTTCAGATATATTGCTTAACCTGATGAGAGGCCAAAATAAAGATGACAGTGTTCAGGTGTTACAATTTGTTGAACAAAGATGTACCTAAGTTCACAGTGCTGTGGGACTCATAGTATTAACTGTGCATAGCACTGCATTTGGACTGTAAACAAATGCTGCTCTGTTTAGCAGAGAGCAAGGTTTTTGACTTTTGAAGCCAGGCATGGTCTGTGCAAAAGAAATACTGGAATTCAGAAGGCAGAAGATATTTGAGATCTGTTCAAGGATTTAGGTACTCAAAGACATATCACACTTTCTAGAGGTATTCTTTTGCAGGTAGCTACTACAAATGCACTTAGAGAACAGTTACGTTCTCTCTGCTTTGTCAGCAACTCNTTTTTTTTTTTTTTTTGTGTGAAAGACTGGTGTGGTCATGGGAACAGTGTGGCTTTCTTTGTACATTTGTTCCGATTAAGATTCATTGATTAGGGCTGCGAGGGTTGAAAATTGTACATGTAGTAGTTTCTTCTCCATCATAATTTCTAACTTCTGAGTTTTCAGCTTATATCAGATATTATTTTTATTATTCCTTAAAGACTTTCAGCATACTTTTAGTATCACACATCATCCAAATTGAAGTCCATTCACATCTCACAATATGATGCCCTTATGCTCTTCTGCACAGACAAAATCTCTTATTTCATGTCCAACATTCTTATCATATTCCTGCTTTGTTGTACTGAGGTATCTAACAAACTGCAAATAATTTTAAGGGCAAATTCTTCACGACTGTGAACCTTTATCCAACATCAGTAGTTTGCTTTCAGCATAACATTATTGCCTCCTCATCAAGCAAATTAATAGACTTGTTATAAATCCTGTATTTGTCTTCATCTTCTCCATCTTATCCAGTTGAACCAATTCCTGTATGTCCCCATGCTTTGTTGAAGCACATATAGATGAGATCTGTTGAATTTCCGTGCTCTAGTAAAAATCAATCCTTACCAGAAAAGTGTCAAATTGTCTGTAAAAATATCTTTAAAGGTCTGACACCCAGAATTTTATAACTTTTCATGATTTAACACTGTCTTTGATTTACTTTCATATCATTTGTCACCTCCTACTTGTCTAGCTTTTATTGAGTATTTTACTTTTGCAGTTTGCAAAGCTGGGTTTGCTCATTTTCTTTGTCTCTTTCTCAGCACTTTTTTCCTCACTTCCTGAGGTGATAAGGCGATAGCCAGAGATTAAGTCTGGCTTTGAACTTTTCATAGTAGATTTTAAGAGTAACCACTATTCAAGCAAGGAAAGGAAAAGGGAAGCTCTGCAAGGGTGACAGTATCAGTTGAAGCAGAGCTTCATATCCCATTATTCACTAGTGAACTACAAGTGTCATACTCTCCATGTTCACTGGCTGCTCTTGCTGGGTATGCCCAGTGTCTAATCTGGATCTGGAAGTTCTGATCTACTGCCCCAGGCTATATGCCCTGGAAGTTTCAGTGATTGGCAGCGAGGGGTCCTCAGGTCCTGGTGGGGATTCAAGTCACTGGTGTCACTTTTTGTGTAGACAGTTACACTGTCCTTGAGGTGTGGGCTCTTTGGCCTTATACAGAGCATAGAGACTTAGATTCTCTTAGAAATGCAACCTCACCCTGATATTGAAAAGTTTAGGATTGAAAAATCTCCAGTGAGCCATATCCAGTTGAGTCACTCTAGGAATATATATTGCTTGTTGAGCTTGGCTTCACCTCAAGGTCTAGTCAGGCTGTTTTTGAAGTCAGCAGGAGTTTTCGCTTCACACTGAAATGGAAGAAGGATCTGAGCTGCAAATATGTGCCACAAGACTAGCAGCAAGATTTGAGCCCTTGGGCACCTTTGCTATGGAGCCAGGCTTGTAGGGCACCTGGGCAGATCAAGAGCTACCATATGAACAGTTTTGGTTTCTGTGCATGACAAGCTATGTCATTCTTGCCTTTGCAATTCTGAACAGCCATCAGGAGAAAAAAAGCTGAGTGCAAAATGCCCCATGATTCAAATATCATTCCTGAAATATAAATGTATTTCTATCAGTAGAGTTGCTCTTGATCTACACCTATGTGAAAGAGAACTGCATCAGCTCTGAAAATCATTCAGCACAGAAAATATTGATGGGCTCCCTGCTGTCTCACTAGGATAAAACAGTGCTTTTTAACTTCCACTCCAGGTAACTAAATCCTAGAAATGAGGTCCAAATCATTTTCACCAAGGGAATGTTAACTAAGAAGTACAGGAATCCAGTACATGTAGCAATAAAATAAGATCAAATACTCAAAAAACCATAAAATACAGTAAAAAATGAAGTAAAAGAAAATAAAACTTAAAAGTTGCATTAGTGGTCAGGCATGCAGTCAAAAATGAAATGAGGTTGTAAAACTACTGAATAACAGTCTTCAACATTTCCTTTTGCTAAAAGCAAAGGAAAACGAACTCCACTAAGATGTTTATCCAGCATTATTCTTAGTAGTAATAACCAGTCTGCTTCAAACAGCAACAAGAACTGTGCATAGTATTTGTCTTTTTAAAGCTGCATATTAAATGCAGACCTAAGCATTTGTAAACATGACATACTGATGGAGCATAAATGCTGTGGCTCCTTGTACAGAGTCCCAGTAATTTGAGAAATCTGCTGCCTTACTGAAGATGTCAATATTTCTGTCTAGTAATTTATTCACTTCCCAAATCCCTGACAGTGCTAGGAAACATAAACTTGACTGTTTTTATTGCCTTCATCAAGCAGTAGTAGTGAGACAGCTAATGGTAAATAAGCAGTCTCTGGAAAGTAAAAGTGTCTGGAGTTGTTGGTTTTCGAGTCCAAACGCTGCCTACAAATGATTTATTGTACTAAGAGATACAGAAGTTAAGCAACATGAGAGAAGAGATTTTCAGTCTTTAAATGATAAAAAAAAATTATTTATTTTCCTTTTAATGGTCTTACTGTGTTGTCTTAATCTTGACAACAGAAAGATGCATTATTGCTTGCTCAGAAGAAAATGGGATATCCTTGCTTTGGTAGAAAACACTTGTGTGGATGTTAACCAAACATGACATAATGAAGAACAATGAGGTGTATAACTAAACATTCTTAATTGGCCAAACACTAGACTCTGTCAGCCAAAACAAGTGAAGATTAAGCAGGAGAGTCAAAAAGAGCCAGAGTGGATTTTTACACATGGAAAACCTGCTGTAGCAATACTAGTATAAAGTAATTTTTTCTGGCGGTCCAAACCAGGCATACTTAGAAAGTTAGCATGAATTTACAGCTAAAGTTGAAGGACTTTTTAAACAAACACATGTACACACACATTAAATATGAAGCTCACTAGATGTAATTTAGCACTGGTCATAAGCATATATAAATTGTCATTCACCTATAAAATGGTGTTTAAAAACCCAGGTCATTGATTTCTATACCTTTCTTAGGACAAGAACCCTCAAAAGGTAAAAACATGCATGCAGGAAAGTGTTGCATATGGGTAAAAACCTTACAAATGAAAGGCCTTGTAAAACCATGGCTCAGGCCTGTGACTGTGGCTAAGTACAGCTAAGAGCTGGCCCAACAGGTAACTCTGAGAATCAGCCTGTCAGCCTGCACCCATGAGAAAATAAATTCTAACTGTGAAAATAATTCTGTACCCATGAAGAAAGATTGTAAACAGCTTTAGAGAAGAAAGTTTTTGGTGAGCACATACTCTAGCAACGACTAACCAATGGACTCGGTAGCAACAAGTTATTAACCAATTAGAATTAAACATGATGCTTTATATAAATATAACCATATAAATACAAGCTGTGATGAAGAAAGATTGGCTATTGCAGCATGAAAAAAGGTGTCTTGTCTGTCTCTACTGTGACAGGTAAGAATAAGGTATCACTATAATTAAGAAATACTTTTTAAGTGTTACAAAATCTACTAACCACTTGCAGTTCATATAATTTCAGCCTTTACCTTCTTTAGCTGTTTTCGTCTAAAGAAACAGCATCAACATCACTTCTCAAATAAGATTAGGGCAGGCAAATCCTTTGCTGACGATTTGAATGGGTCCAATATGAATGAAATCTTTCCAGAAGCGTCAGCAGACTCAAACTGAAGAGAATATATGTGCATTTATTTAATAAAAAAGAATCCTTATATTTTCTCAGCTGTTAAACCTGATCCATAGTTACTTACTAAACATTATACAGCACTTTTGTGAGTTGCCTGTTGGATGTTTATGAGAATCCATAAGTTCCATTAGTCTCCACAGAGAGAGAACCAGAACAAAGTGATATAACTTTGCCTTTATGCTGGTATGAAATACAATTATCTGGCAACTTTGTGACACTAAGTTATGAAATTTCCACTACTTTTTCCAACAACTTTGTCAGATTTTGTGAAAATTATCACTTTGTGGTTTTTTTTCTGTTGTTCCTTCACCATTAAGGATGCTTGAAAGAGGGAGAAGGTGTGAAAAAAAAAGTGTAAAAATATAACAGAACAAGCAACATTAGAAGCACAGAAATATGAAAGGATGGTGTGACTGGTCACAGTTAAACACAAGTTTGGTTTATGGAAGTAACTCAGCCCAGTACATCTGTTCTTATGTTCCCATAAAAACACAGCAGGGTAAAGAACAGTAGCTATAATAACAACACATTTTTATCCCCATAAGCAAAAAACATCCTCAAATGCAAGATGGATTGGCTATGTCCAGTTCCTGTTGCAGCTGTAATAAAGACACCCTCAAGACCAAGTACTGTGCATGCTCTGTCATGGCTGTGGGCAAAGGTGCAGGCTAAAATGTAGCCCAGGGAGTGTGTTCCTGCAATTTCCTCATAGGTTAGTGAGCTGCCAGGGACAGATGCACACAGCTGTCCACCAACCACCCCAGGCACTGAAGCCCTTGTGTGGACAGCTGCAGGTGGGAGGTGGAGTGGGTGTTGCTGCTGGTTGCCCTTGGGACTGCCTTTGTTACAGAGGAAAGATAAAGGCTCACAATTATGGCAGCTACATGACTGTAATAATATTCTCCTGAGGAGCTGGAGTGGAGAGCAGGCTATGAGTAGCTGGATACAGCTAGGTAATGTATATGGCTCACCCAGTAATGATCTTTTTCCTTGGCACTTACACAAAAGATGAAATTCTTGCTAATAGTGTGTGAAAAGAGGAGGTTTTAATTTTCTCTTTTCATTCTGGATCTGTATCAGCTGTCCTGCAATGGATTGTTTTCTCCCCTAGGCAGTCAGGACATGTGGATCTAACCAGCCCCCACATGCAGATTATCTCTCCTCCTTCTCCTATGCTCCAGCAGTGTGGGAGAGACAGGGCACTGTCCCTCAGCTGGCTCACACCACAGCTGTACACTCATTCAAGCACCTGCTCACAGAACTGTTCTTCAAACAATGCGGCAGCGAGGCATTTGTTCTGCTTAACTCCAGCACACCTTAGGACCCACAGCTGTGCCCAAGTGAAGAAAGATTTTCCTGGCATGTTTAAAGCAGTGCTTACATACTGAAAATCTCAACAAAAGTTATGGCTAGCAAGTCCTTACAGCTTTTACCAGCAAACTCTTGTAGAGGCACTAAAATCACAGTTGGGGTAAACTTGAGAAGTGAAGAATAAAAATAAAAAATGAATCCTTGTCAGCACTGCTTAACTGGACAAGATAACCCAAAGATTATCCAGTGAAATATGGGGACTTAGATGAGTTGTTCTGAGCTGGAAGGTAACCTGGGTTAAAGTGTTATTTTGTGCCTTCTCCATTTTCTACCAAAAGAGATCTTTCTATGGAGGCTTGGAGGACTTGTTAAAGGTTTTGATGTGCTTTCACATATCTTGTAAAACATGAATACTTTTCATATATCTCCTCCTTCTATTCGCATTTCTATTGACATTGTTTCTACATTAGTATGCCATTACACTAGTTTACTTTATCATTATCAAAGTTAGATCCTGTAAATATCTTAAAAAATTGGTCCTCAGCACACCCTGACTTCACCAGTATTTCGTGAGAACGTGAGGTAGTTTCATCTCATTCTTACCTCATCTAGCCTTGTATTAATTGAACACATTAAGTCAGTAAAAGTTACCCTGTTAACAAAACCATAGGCTGCCTTGTATGTCTAGAGTCCTACTGTGACTTCTGCCATAAACATGTACTTCTGAAACAGCAGTCTTTCTTGGGCACTGAACTTCTTACTGTTTACCAAACTTTAAAATAAGCATAACCAGAAAAAATTTTGAACATTCAAGACTGCTCCTACATAACATCCCTAATTACTGATCTCTCTTCCCTGTAGGGTCTTGGAATTGCAACCAACCTAACTGCTGACCCTATTTGGGGGAAGAACACAACTCACCGTTTTCTTTACCTAGGGCTTTTCTCAGTTAAAGCCAGTGCTTCGCTCATTATCTGGTCTTGATAGCTGAATGATCTAACCCACGCTGGGGTGAGTTAAACCTGGCTGACTGCCACATGCCCATTCGTGCTCTCTCAGCCCTCCTCTGCAGCAGGACAGGGTAAGAAAATAAGATGAAAAAGTTCATGGGAAGATTGCTTACCAGTAATTGTCATGGGCAAAACAGACTTGAATTGAGAAAGACTAATTTAACCCATTTCCAATTAAAAATAGGGTAGGATTATGAAAAGCAAAGAGAGAAACTAAAACATCCTCCCCTCCATGAACCCCATTCTTCGCAGACTCAACTCCTTCATTCCTGACTCCTCAACCTTCTTCCCTTGTTAGCATTGGGATGGGGAATGGGAATTGCAGTCAGTCCACAACACCTTGTCTTCGTTGTTAATACCGCCTCACATTTTTCCCTTGCTCCAGTGTGGGGTCCCTGCCGTGGCATCTGCTCCTTATGAACTGCTCCAATGTGGCTCCTTCCCACAGGCTGCAGTTCTTGAGGAATTGCTCCAGAGTGGGTCCTTTTCAAGGGGAGCAGTCCTTCAGGAATAGATTGCTCTAGTGTGCAGCCCCCACAGGCCACAGATCCAGAAAACCTGCTGCTGTGTCCACTTCTCTCCAGAGGCCACAGTTTCTGCCAGGTCTCTGCTCTCCAGAGGCTGCAGCTTTCTTCAGAGCACATGCACCTGCTGCAGTGTGATACCTGCTCCACCATGCTCCTCCACAGGGTGCAGGGGAACCCCTGCTCTGGGGCCTGGAGCACCTCCCCTCCTTTCTGATGAGCTCAGCTGTGTCCTGTGGTGGCTTTGTTAGAGCTGCCTGGAACTGTGTGTCCAGCACAAGCTAGTCTCTGGTTTTGTCTCACAGAGGCAACACCTTCAGTCCTCCAGCGGCCAAAATCTTGCCAGATAACCCCAATATGTCTCTGTTCTGAACCCTTGGGAATTTAAAAGTCAGCTGGTTAGGAGTCATGGTAGCAAGGAGAAACAGGATCCCCAGAAACATCTGTTAATCTGCTCATTAACAACAAGCCTAGTCTGGAGATGAAGAACAGAAGCTTTGAAACAGCAGTGAATAAACATCCTAACTGGTTGCCATAATGGAAGTTTTGCTGGACTATTACTTGGCAGCATCATTAGCACAAGAGTGTCTCTTGGGAAGCCAAGGTACCTGATCTCTGCCACAGGAAACAGCCTCTACTATATCTCTGAAACTCACAGGCTTCCAGCTGTACCCATAACAAATGCTGAGAAGGCTGAGTGGGAGCCAGGACAAACTTTATATGACTCTTATGGCTAAGGACGAGGTAATCTGGTCTGGAGCTCTTTTTCACTGCTCTGGACTCTGTGTTTATCCAGAAAGTGGTGGGGTTTGGACTTGTCCACCTTCTCCAGACCTTTCACCTCATTAAAAGCTCAGACTGTTTATCACTAATAATTTCTGTTTTCTTGCTTTCCCCTCCTCCCCCAATACAATTAATTAAAATATATGTGAATATAGTGTCTCTTATTCTGTCATAGTTTTTTCATGGACGTTTTTCTCCTTGTGATAAAAGATTTCTTATTGGCCTGAAGTGCACTAAGGCTCTGATAGCACTTATTCCTCTACAGCCCAGGTGTTCCTTTTTGCCTCCTTCCTGCCCTCCCCTTCCTGTCTCAGCCATTGGCAAGATTGGGCAGATTGTGAGCTCTAAATCACCCCTGATCTAAAGGTCTGAAGTTATACTTTCCAGAGCATATCCAAGGCACTCCTCAATCCATGCAGATACCAACATGCTTTGCTGTAGCTGTTGTTGTGGCTTTAGTGGCAGAGATATTTCTGTTGTTTAGTCGTGAACTCTGGCATGTGCTGAAGGAGCCTGGTAGCTGGGAGAGCTTGGTGCTCTCCAAGAAATAAGGCTAATGTTGTGTGGAATAACCTGGCCTCAGCCTCCCTAGGCTCCCCATACCAAAAGACAAAATACACCAGAGTGTGGTTCAGAGCAGCTTCATCTCCTTCTGAATGTCCCTGGCAATTATGTCTGCTTCTCCTTTGACAGTAAATATCACTAATGGCAGACCCTTTCTACCTTAACTACTGCTTTAATAGGGAGTGGAAAGGTTAGAGTCAGATACAGTAGAGCCTGAGAGCTGAGTAAGGATGAGAAAAGACTTGCAGATAATATAGCAAAGTTATTATGGAGGTATGCATAAAAAGTCTGTGGAAAGTCACTAGCTGCAGAAAGTCACTAATAGTACAAAACAATAACAGCAAAAATGCCTTGTAGACAGATTTTAATATTCTTTTTTTACCCATCTTTGTAAGTTCCTAATTCTCTGATCAGCAGAAAAGAGTAGCAAGGAAAATGCAGAGGAGAAAAATATATTATTATCTGGATCGCATTTTTGCCTGAAGCTTTCTTTTTCTTTTTTTTTCCCTGTAGTGTGACTGAGCAATGGCTGCTGAAGTGCCAATGAGCGTATTTTATTGTGATCCTGTGTATGTCATCGCCCTGCTGCCAGTGGCATGTATACTCATCAGTCAAACAGAACTATCCAACATGTTTGATTTACTGTCACTGAATCAAATCTATTTGTGGCTTTCCATAACATAAAACATTTTGCTCGAGATTAATCCCCTGATTTACATGTTGCTCTTGGGAACTATATCATTACTTTCCCTGATGGATTCATTTGGAAGTCAAGAAAGATGCAACTTGATTTTTTACTCTGTATTCAAGGTGGTGCCTTGCTCTTTGTTATCTGACCTTTATATTAACTCTTCCCCTTGTCAGTCTCAGAGGCATTACTTATATTTGTGTCTGCTAGTGGAAGATTAAGTGATTTTAGCTCAGTCAGGATAGTAAAAAGAGACTCTTAGAACACCTGGTGAATATACCAGCAAACACTATGTTTCTGATTTTGGAATTGTTGCCTTTTCTCAAGCCTTTGCTGCTGTGAACATGCTAGAAAATAAAATTGTATTTGTTCACTGACATCTCTTTCAATTTATACTCCAAAATGCATATCCACTTGGACAAATACCTACAAAATTGGTCTTTTGTAAGTAAAGTTAGATATGGTACAAAGGTTGTTAACTTACTGTAAAGTTTGTAGGAAATTCCAAATATTTTGAACACTGCTTACTGGAATTTTTGAGATATAAGGAAAATATTTAGTTTTTAAAAAAGAGTTTTTAATCTAATCCTCTTTTAATACTCATAACCTATTGCTATCTGGGATGGTTGCCAAAGCAATGATTTATAACTTCTCAATTCAATCAAGTAAACACTGAATTTAATTTGGCTTGGTAAATCCAACAGTCTTGCTTGAGCTATCAAAATAATTTAACTGGGTTTCTTGCATTATAAATGTTACAAGGGCTGCTTATTTTTCTCTTGCTCACAACATTGTGAACCTGATATTCTTCACTTGTATCAGTTGTATCACTGGTCAAGGAAAATCCCAGTTTCAATGGGAATGAGAGAATACTGTCCCTAAATTGATCTCAGTGTCCGATTAATCCAGTCAGTACATCATTTGCTTTCAGCACCTTCTCACATTTTTCATGCTAAGAGAATTTGCACCAACAAAATCAGCAGAATAAAATAAAGATACCGGAGACTTGACTCAGTCCTCCATAAAAAGTTCCCAGAGAATTATAGCCTGGTGCTTAACTAGTGCTGCAGAGGGCAAAGATCTTCTGTAGGTCTTGAATCATCTCTGTCAGTGTCATGCAGGGGTTTCAGATATCCCAGGACACCAGAATGGCTCTGGGAACATGTGCTTGGGCAGGTCACCCCTGAGTCAAACCCCTCATCTTATGCAGGCCATGGAGCCTGAACTGTGCAGTTAACAGCTACAGCTGGGAGCCTGGAAGGTTTTTCTAAGTCCTTTGCCTGTACTGAACAGAGATTTAATTGCCCACAGTTGAGTAACTGGTGGCATCAGGGATATCAAAGACATCCTTACAAGACAGAAAGGTAGGGCACAGGGCCTCCTGGACCTCCTGGGGAGGAGGGTGGCTCAGTGGCAGCAGCTGCTTCTGCACTGGCACCTGTGTCCAGTCCCAGATCTCTGTTGGCCATTAAAGCAGATTACTCAGTGCACATATATTTACCTAGATTTAGACATCTAAACTGTATGTGTCCAGTTGGTCCCTGAATCCAAGCATCAGTAAGAAAAGCCAAATGTTGGTCTCAGGCATTTCCATGTGTGTATACATAGAAATGAGGGATAGTTTTGAAAAAGACAGATTCCTAGGTCATTTTTGAGACACTGTCTGCAGGTGTCTGTTGCTAATATTGTTGAGATATGTCATGGGAGAAAAAGGAATTTCTATCCTGGAGTCATTCTTTAGCAGAAAGAGCTGGAACCCAAGCCTTCATCTTTAGATAGTTTTTTTTTTTTTTTGATATAACAGTGCATTTGTCAACAATAGTGAAATGAGATCAGTGTCCACAAGTGCTCTACCTACTCTTGCATGGTCTTGTGGTTTTCTTCTTATTAATAGGGTACAGCTAGATTCTGTCTTGGCTGGTACACAGATGTTGCCACTGAAAAGTAGGTATTGGACAGTGTGATTAATGAAAGCAGAGTCCTTTTACTGATACAGACTTTGCCTCATTTGCTCTGAGTTCAAAGCAACTGAACAACTTGGAGCTTTCACTGAAAGCTTTTACAGGGCAGTGTTTAGTGGTGTGTTTTGAAGTTGTTAATCGTATTTCATGTTTTCATCAGCAAGGTTAATTACACATCTTAGAGATTAGCAAGCTTGTATCTCATCTTTCTTTAGAATGGGAAGAGGCATGTTTGGAGTTTAGCTGAGGGCAGTTTAACAGAAATTCTGTTGTGTTCTGTAAACATACTTACATTAATTTGTCTGAAGAAATACCCTAAATTGCATGCATTTCTCAAATTTCATTTCAGATGTGTGCAAGGCATCATGTCATAAATCTTTTTCCCAAAGTTATATCTTAGGTTGTTTTTTCTTTTCTTTCCAGATTTGTGTTGAAGGATGCTTTTTTGATCTATACATAAAGATCATTTAAATTTTCTTCAGCTTCCTTCTGTCCTCATTTGTTTTCTTTGATGCCTGTAGCTAGAATGATTCTCTTTTAAGACCTTGTCTGCTGTTGAAATTACCTAGGATGTTAACTAAGACAAATTCAGAAGCTGATAGGAATAGCCACAATTTGTGATAGTTTAAAGCAATACTAAAATACAGCACTTTTAAGTGTTAGAATTTCCAGAGGCAATATACTAAATGGATGCATAGGAAAAGGGGAAGTAAAGAAAATTGGAGTTAATCTAATAACATGGACAAAGCTGACAAAATAGCTCATGAATATATTGCTAAAATATTCTAATGATTCAGAGAAATAATTAAAAAAAGTAAGAATTACATATCAAAATACTATTTGTCTAACACAGATGCTCTGCTTCTACAGAAACTGTACATTTAGGGCTGTCCAGTTTTCTGTTTTGATACATTTTTGGCAGGGCTTCTGACTCTGCTTTGCCAGAGAATTCACTTTTCAATGCAGTGTGCCGCCCTCACCTGAAAGGAATTTAGTCTCATGACAGAATGGCGCATGTAATCCCTTTTGACCTCACTCTGACATAACTGAAATGCAATGTAAAGCAACTTCATGTGAGCTTATGCTGCTAAAATAATCATATGCCTGAGATGGATTGGGATGTATTAAACAGTTTTATGATAGAAGAAAAACTGCTGGTAAAATTCAATTAATTTTGTAGAGTACAAAGGAAAACAAGAGAAATGGATTTTAAGAATATGTTCTGGGAAAGTATTAGCTTATATAAAGTACAGAACACAGACGACAAACTTTTCCACTTGGGTGAGAGCCAAACTTAATGAATATAGCTAATCAGAAGGATGATGTTTAATAGGAGTGATGAAGGTGCATGAAACACATTTGGAAGGTACATCATTTGCTTGGTGCACCTGGGCATACAGAAATTAAATGGCTTAAAATTCCTCAGAGAACAATAGAGGAAGGTATAAGGAAGAAAAAAGCAAAAGTGAAGGAATAGTTTATGCTTCCTGTTCCCAATGGAAGACAGGCAAGAAAGCTGTCAATGTTCCTTGAAGGAGAGCAGGAAAATATGAGAGAACAAACCCAGCTTGGGGAACAGGGAGAATGAAGCTGACTGAGCTTTGATGTTAAAGCCACAGAACTGCTCCAACTGTCTCTGAACTAATATTTTCTTTGTGGTTTTTTTGTTTGTTTGTTTGTTTGTTTTTTGTTTTGCTTTGGTTTGTTTTTTTTTTTTTTTTTTAAGGAGAAATCTTAGAGTGAATACTAGGCACTGTGGAAACCAATTAGAGTTTTTTTCAATGACTTAAAGAGGAAGATTTTCCATCAAGCATATATAAATTCACATCTTCCTTCCCAGCTCTCTATTACTCTGTAAAGTTCTGCTTGTAACACATGATGCATCTCAAACTTTGGGGGTCACTCTAAATATCAGTTGGTACCAATATCTGGCCAAATCTTCAAATCCTCTGCTACTTTGAGTGTCTGACACTGTTCAGGTGAAAGAAGTCCTTACCATTAGGGTGGAACTCAGCCCCATGGTTACTGCTGAAAATGGTTACACTGAAAAAAATTCCCCATCACCAACAAGGAAAAAAACCTCCTAAAAATCACTTCTAAAAATCTGACTGAGTTCTGTGCAAAATGAGTACAGATTGTGGGGAGTGAGGACAGAAGAAACAATTCCTAACCGGAGCTTACCAGCTCACTAAAATTCTCCTCCCTGTCCCTTGCTGCCTCTCTATTTTTTTCCCCTCTTGAAAATATATATGGTGTTTAAATCATTGGTATTGTTACGCAGAAACCCCAACGATCTATGCAAGTTATGGCAACAGACCTTGAAAGGACAAATGGAAATATTCCTGCATGTTGTGCTTCCTTTTTACATTCCCTGGAAACAGTATCCCACTATAGCACTTCAAAGAAACACTGGGGAGAAGCCAATAGAGTCTCCTCCCTCTGAAGTCTTTCAAGGACTGAAACTGTTTCCAAAAGAGAGAAATGTGATTCTGCAAAAATAGATTTTAGGTTCCAGATTCTGATCTTAGTTTTATTAGTGTATGTAGATGGGTATATATTGACACAGGCAGTAGAAAATCTCTATAATTACTCCAGTGTAACTAAGATCATGTTATACATAAACATATTCTGAAGCAGGTTGCAGATAACTTCAAAGTAAATTCAAAAAGCAGGCAGTTTTTTTCTATACTGACACTAGTTCTCCAATCACCAAATGAGACAAAAGCAAATCTCATGGCTGGGACAAAATTTTAGATTAACAATGTCATTGTACTCCAAGTGATCAGGGTTGTTGGTACTTTACAGCACTGTAATGCATGCATTTTGAGCTAATTAAATTAAATAAAAAGTATTAATACATTTAAAAATGTCAGTTTGTTAGTTGATGTAAATTTCTTTCATAAAACTGGATGCTGCTGAGTGGTTCAAGACTGTAAATCTGTTGGACTAAGGTGGAATCGTCAAAATACTCAGTATCAATGTAAACATGTTTGTGTAACAGATACTGAGCAATATCACAGTGTGGCTCTGTAGAATACTTCTAGCTTTGGCTAATCAATTTCATAAGAGACTTGTGACCTCTCTTGGGCTCCAGGGACAGTTTTTCAAATGAGTTCTGACATAAAACATCACAGATGGGAATACAGAGCTGCCGAAGGGTTTGATCAGGTTAAAATGAAAGGGGGAGGAAAGGGAGTAGAGAGACTTTCATTAGAATCTGTCTATACTTAGCTATGTAGCTTAGGAGCCTTGCCTGTCATGGTCAGTGGAGAGAAAAAGGGTGTCTTTAGGATGACTCAGGACTTTTGTGTGTCAAGGTCTTACCAACATTTTTCAGATACTCTCTGGAGACATCTATTTCTCTCCATAGATGTAGCATTGAGAAGTAGAGGCTATTAATTGATGGAATTACATTATTTTTCAGACTGTTGCAAAAATCCTACTAATCTCTACTTTATATTGTTAGGGCTGTATCTTGGAATTTATTTATTTTGGTGCTTTTGTAACAAAAATAGCAGCCTACACAGAAATTAATTTGAGGCAGAGATTGATTTTGACTTCAAAGCCCAAGCTGATTTACCTCTTTTGAAATCAATAGCCAGCTCACTCATTTGTTCCTGTTCCTCCATGACCTATAGAGGATGTAGAGTGAGTGGGTGGTGTGAGTGCTCTGTTCCTGGCTGGGATCAAACCACCACAATGGTCTAAACTGGAATGGGGGGCAGAGGTAAAGATTGGTGTGAGGCTTTCTTCTTCATAAATATGACATAAAATAGAAACTTCAGAATTGAAATAGCTGTCAATATTCCATCCACCCATCTTGAAAAAAAAAAATTTGAATGTTGTATCACTGAATGACATGACTCTGTCTCTGCAGAGATGTCCCCCCTGAATTCCTTTGTCATCAAAAGATTCAGAGAAATGAGTGCTATGGAGAACTTGGAAGACACCTCTAAACTCTTAGGGATGGATAGCATATATCTAATTTTTTATTATTGTTATAATATTGTTTATACAATTATATGGGAAAATATTGTTAGGATACAAAATCTGGGAGATTTTGATTCAGTTTCATGTGCTACCATTTGCTTTCCAAAGATGACACTGCAAGGTGCTCTTTGTGAAAGTTCCCAGCTTGCAACCTCTAAAAATCTGCTGATTCAAGGTGGAGCATGAGTCTTCGGAATACATAAATAGGTTCTGAGCTTGACTTTGATGGAAAGATACTGGGAGCCATTCAGTTGCTTTGTAGCAGGAGTCTGTCTCTGGAGTAGCAGCTCAGACTTTTGAATAGAGAGCTTCTACCTATATAATATCATAGAGATCTTCCTGAAGCAGCAAATAAGCTTTTCTTCCCTGTGTAAAAATATGTGGCTTTAAATGTCTTCAAGGGCATGGCTTGTCTGCAGTTAAAACACACTGAAGGATTGATAACACAAGCTATATAGCCAAAGTGTTTGTATTCACCTGTCATCCTTTATTGCTGATATAATAGAAGATAACTGAGTTCAGCATGATTTGGAGAGAGACAAACCAGCGGAGAGGCATCCTGCTTCATTGAGCTTGGGGTACAATGTGCATTTCAACCAAATACTTTACAGGCCAGAGCAAAGCAGATGACAAGCAGATCTGGTTCACCTTCAATTGTTTCTCACATATTGTTGCATGATTTTTCCCATCAGTAGAAATAATTTAAGAGTGTTTATAATCCCACAGATATTAGTCTGGTTTCTTCTGATATGATCAAGTACCAAAGAAAAGCAAGGTGTGCCTGCCAGAGGGAGAAAGCAGTGATGGATTCCAACATTTTTTATTCAGTCCTCAATGTAGACAAGGTCCTGCTACTCTGAACAAAGCCAAAAGCAAACATCAGGCAGCAGTGAAATTCCAGGCACTGTGCAAGCCAAGGAATTCTATTTATTTTTTTCAGGAAGCATATCCTGCTCCCTGGTCAACATTGCTAGCTTACCCTACATCCTTGCTGTGTTGCTGGTGATGCTTTCTGTGTGCACTGCATGGAATAAGCAGGGCTCAGTATCTTCTTTTTCATCAGTTTCCCGATACAGCTTTTCTGCCCACCACATTTAAGACTGCAGGCCCATTTTGATTCTGCTAGAATTGCTCTATGATGTTTTCCATTTTTTTTTTCTTTTCCACAGAGGGACCTGATGGTTTCTTACAAACCATCAGTGGTGTTCTGCATAAGCGTTCTGCACAACAGCCGCAGGAGGGGAAGAACAAAGGAAAAGGTTGGTCTAGATTCAGATAATTGTCCAAAAATATCATGTTGGGTTTTATAGTAGTTTAAGAAGAGCAGTTATCTGAACTATTTACCTTTGTAAATACTCTGTATTAGTCAGCAGATGGCATTCATTGTACATTAACTATTCTACCAATATTACCACAACTACTTTAAAGCACAAAGCATATGGTTTCCTCAAAGAGACACATTATTTCCTCATTTGCAGTTCAGTGTTAATTGCAAACTATTTAGTGACAAACAAAGAAGGTAATTTTTCATCCCCATTTACTTTGAGTAACAGATTAAATAGAGTCTACCATTGTGGAAAATGTAAATAAGACCCAGGACACTAAAAGTGTATTCAGGGTATACAAGCTAATGGAAGGTCACACATTGGCTTTTGGCAGGAAACTCGACAGCACTGCTGAAACATTTTGCCTAAGATTAATTGAGAGGTTCCAGCAAAGTGCCAAAAGGGCAAAATATATTTTTTCTCCCCTCAACATTAGTTCAGATAGCAAAAAACTCACTTAAAATGGCTTCAAAAGAAATTTTTGCATTTTCATTGTTAATGCAGGCCACATTGGAATGGTGATAGCATACCTCAGCCTCACAAAAGTGCTGATAATCTGCGCAGACTGCCCTTTCAGTATCTCTGGGGAGGAGTCTGGCTGTTCCACACAACCCTGATGCACACATTGTTCTCTGGCATGTCTTGAACCTATGCTCATACCCATCTGTCTAGATGGCTTAATGCCTGCTGCTCATAAGGTGTCATATCAGTTCTGATTGTGCATAAGTGCCAATTAAAGATTGCTTTCCAGCTAGAGTGTAGAATGTGAAAAGTGTCATTTTCCTTTACAAGGGGAATGTCCTAGTGGAAAATAATGATAAAATGAAGCCCATGTTCCTCAGTCCTTTTGATTACAGTAACTAATAGAATTTTGGAGGCACAAAGAGCAAAATTAGTGCAACAAGAAATTTGCAAAATTCTTATCTGTTTTCACTCATTTAATCAATGAATTTCTGATACTTTTTAGTTTTATTTCTCAAAGACATCTTTGAACACAGAAATAATTTTATGAGTGATAATTTAATAGAGTAATACTAACCATTAAAGACACACACATGCACGTACATATATATTTGCTTACACACACAATTTATTTCCCTTTTTTTCAACCCCTGATATTTCATTATGCGAATTCTAGTTTTAAATAGTCATGAGCAAATTGAGCATGTTCCTGATGCAAAGTCTTCAGATTGTACATGCTTTCAACTCATTCACCAAATTCTGCACTCATGGAAAAACTTTTACTCAAACAGCTGTTACCAGGAATGTATTCATTAAAGGTAGGAGAATATGTATTCCAACAGCTTTTCCTCATCCTTGTTTTTCTTCTTCTAACTGTTTGTGGTTTTCCTTAGACAGAATTATAGATGTACCTGCTTAACAGAGGATAAACTCATCTGCTTTTTCATTTACCACATCTCACAGAGAAGTCTGAAGTACAGTAGGATTAGTTATTGTATGCTGTAACCCACAATTAGGTGTCTCAGTGTAACAACGAGATGAAGCACTGTCCTAAATGGTAGTACCTATTACACATGTCAGTCACCCATATCCACAGGGATGTCACTACAACATCTAGATGCCAAAACCCTGGGTTCTGGCATGGTGTTCTTAGCATGCACAGGAGCCAGTTGGCA
The DNA here is from genome assembly GCA_013400175.1 of Phainopepla nitens. Lineage (NCBI taxonomy): Eukaryota > Metazoa > Chordata > Aves > Passeriformes > Bombycillidae > Phainopepla > Phainopepla nitens. The sequence continues at coordinate 189,105 of VXBQ01008253.1, read as the reverse complement.
GTGCATTTGGGAGTCAAGCTTGATGAGTTGGATGGCACACAGGCACATACTTTACTTTCATAGCATTATTTCACAGTGCAAAAAGACCATGGTATTGCAATGGAGAGTTTCTTCCTGCCCACCTTTCTACATCCTAGCAGGAGAAGTTCTTCTCCTTCACATAGAGGAAACAGATGCAGAAGCTCACATGAGCCCAGGGAAGCACACATGACAATGGTTGTACTAATGGTTTTCTCACAGGGGAAACATCTTCTCTGATGAACTAGATGTTTGGCATCTGGGTAAAAGTCACCAAATGACTTGGTGTGTTTTTTTAGAAATTAGCAATACTTTAAGGGATAGCAAAGTTAGCAGCTATATGCTTGTCCTGTACTTCCAAAGAATTTTGCTAATGTCCATATGAAGCTTCTAATTCATAATTGCAGGAAATGTTTTTGCACTGAGTAAAGCACAGAAACATTTCAACAGGCATATGTCTGTCTAAAAGGGTCTTAACCTGTAGGAGGCAATCACAAGGCTTTGATGATGACTTGTGCTATTTTTCTGAACCGCAACAGGAAAATTTTAGCTGAATATGCCTGACATCCAGGATATATGTGCCGTGTGGTACTGACATATCCCAGGTGAGGATATATAGAGTATTTCAGGTCACTGACTCAAATGTATTTCAGATCTGTTCAGTGAGCCATAAAAACTCAGGCAGCATGATCACTGGTTGTTGATGTTCCCCATCACAATCAATAATTACAGTGGTCACTACTGCAACCAGTTGGAAAATGCCATCCATGGTAGGTACAGCCATATCATCCAGGGGTAATGCCACTGTGTGTTTATTTATGCCAAACTTCTTGTCCTGGCCTGAGCATGCGGATCCAGGCTAGTCCTTTCTATATTGTCATTATACATTTGGAATTATTATCTCTGGAAGTCAATTCCTCCCACACAGGCCATAAGGTGAGACATGTTTTTATGGTCTGTAATTACAGAGGATAGGAAATGGAACAGATAAAGCCACAGCATCAATGGCTATCAGTTGAGACAGGGGAATTTTTGTCTCCAAAACCAGTTTTAGGCTCTGCAGGTTCCAAGAACATAAGTTATGACAAAAACAGAAAAGAGCCATCTGGTCCAATTTGTCTGCATATTTGTGCTGTTCTGAATCCCAGCTCTTAGTTTATTCTCCAAATTCTTTATTTTCTTTCCTTCCACAGATATAATTTGATATTTGTCACAGACTGTACAATCATTTGCTTTCATTATTTTCCTGGGTCATTTTGAAATTTTGTATTTGACCTCTGTGCTGCATTCTCCTCTGTTGTGTTCCATGTGTATTTTGCTTTTGGTTCCTATATTTTACTTAGCATTATACAAAAATTTTAGCATATTACTGGTGCAAGCTACCTTAATACGTATTATTGCTTAGTCTGGCCTAAGCTTTTACAAACTTCTGTGATGTGACCTTTCAACCTGATCTATTTTTTGTAACTATAACTCAAAGGCCTTTGTTGGAACTGTACAATTTATTTGGTTATATTATTTTTATTCCAGCTTGCTATTATTGTATTATAGAGAAAAGTACTGTGACATATATTCAGAAAGACCACCTCTGAAATGGAGCTAGGAATATCTCAATATTACCAGATAACAATGTATTTACAGCTACACTATCTCCCTTTCACTCACATTCCTCTCATTAACTTGACACAAAATCCACTGTTTCAGAAGCTCTGGATACAAGCCTGGCTATGGCACTATGGTAGAAATGTCTGAAATTATGAATTTCTGAAGCAGTGGGATTCCACAAAGACATACTCGAAGGACATAAGACTACAAACAGCTGAGTGTTATGGGAATATTTTCTTTAATACTAATGTAAGATAAGGTGATGGGTAAAAGAATCATAGATTGTTCTGAATTGGAAGGATTGAGTCCAACTCCTGGCCCTATAGAGGAAACTCTAAGCATCACACAATGTGCCTGAGAGCATTGTCCAAATGCTTCTTGAGCTCTGTAAGACTTGGTGCTGTGACCACTTCCTTGAGCAGCCTGTTCCACTGCCCAGCCCTCTGGGTGAAGGACCTTTTCCTGATATCCAATCTAAACCTCCCTGACATGAATTTAGGCCATTCCCTCAGGTCCTGTCAGTGTCACCACAGAGCAGAGATCAGTGTCTGCCTCTTCTCTTCCCCTGATGAGGAGGTTATAACTGCAATGAGGTCTTTCCTCAGTCTTCTCCAGGCTGAAAAGACCAAGTGCCCTCAACTGCTCTTCACACAGTTTCCCCTCAAAGCCCTTCACTATCTTTGTTGCCATCCTTTGGACACTCTTTAACAGCTTAATATTTTTCTTACATTGTGGTGCCCAAAACTGCTGACAATATTCAAGGTGAGGCTGCCCCAGTGCAGAGCAGAGTGGGACAATCCTCTCCCAGGTGTGGCAGGGGTGTTATTCTGTTGATTGGGCTGGAAGGTCATCCACCATTAGAAAAACAATCATCACTCAAGTTGGATGTGTTTAACATTAGAAAAGTGCCATGGAGACTGGCTGCTTTTCTTAATTTTTCAGGTGTTGAGCAAAGGATTTTGATTATAAACATCTTTAGCCAAGAGATAAGTAAGGGGCAGAATTAAGGTAGCATCATCAACATTTCCAATTTATTTCAGTTTTAAATTGATAGCTTTCTTCTGTATCTATATGTTTACTAAAATTTTAAAGAATGACTAATTCATTAGAGGATGGATGTAACTCTGACCAGCTTGGTAGTTAAGACACTTTGTGGAAAGCCAGAATACCAAGCTTTGTTCCAGCACCACCAGAAGCTGAGTGGTTAAATGAATTCCTTTCCTCCTCTATGTCTCAGTTTTTGAATCTGTAGAAATAAGACATGTACCACCTTTTATTATTGCTGTCTAGTCTTTTATCCCTGATATGTGAACAACTTTAGGAGCAGTCTCTTGACTAAAGGTGCTGTTTAAGTGTCACCAGGATTTTGTCCTGCCTGAGGGATGACATCCACAGCCTTTAATAAAATCCTCTCATAGATTGCTCTGATTTTAGACTGCTAGAGCATTCAGTAAGAGCCACATCACATGTTTTTAAAGTCATTAGTAGACTTTGCAGTGTATAAAAAGTACTGTGAGTGGCAAGTCCAGATGAAGTTTACACAGCAGGGGTGATGTGAGCTGCCTTTTTCCTCAAGGTCTAGTGTTTGTTTAGATGCTTTGGAAGAGATTATTCTGCATCCTATCAGTTTTCTCTACACAAATATAATAAAGCTGTAAATAATTCCTTTGAGTCACAGACACTCAGGGCAGAAGAAAACAAATTTGTTCTGATTTGATTTGGTTAATTTCTCCAGTAATATTGCCTTTATATGTGAAATTTCTTTTCGTAAAAGCAAAAGTGAGGCTGCAAAAATGTCTTTAAAACAAGTGCACAGGCAATTTCACCATTTATTGTGCTAATGAGCCTCTCTGCAGTCAACCCACTGAATGTTTTCTGCAAGAAGTGGCTAGCAACATCAATGTTAAAATAAAATACACTGACCAATTTCACTACAAAAAGAGAAAGTAAAGTGTAATTTATCATTTAGAGACTTTCTATATAGAGGGAGCTGAAGTTATTGTTTCAGTGAAAATTCACTGTGACAATAATCCAATTACTGATGTCTGTGATCTGCTATAAAAGAAAAATGCTCTTGATGGCAGCAGAATTCTAGTCATAGGCATGTAACTCATGTCAGCACTCCAGTTAAGTATTTTGTGCCATATCTCTGCCACATGTAGGATGCTGAACAAGCTTCAGCAAGCTAAATCTCAGCTATGGGATTTCTTGCACTCTTTGTTTTTCTTTCTGTTTTTCTTTCTTTATTTTTTTTTAATTAAGAAAACCCATTGAGTACTAAAAAGTAACTGAAGTGGATGAAATCACATTAAAATCTTATTACTTTGAGGATGGTGAAGATCATGGCCTGTAGTGGAACTGATTTTTTTTTCTGTCACTCTGAACACTCTCTCATATATGAATTTCAACTAAACAGTCTCAATGAAATGAACGGAATGATATGTTATAAAAAATTAATTTGCTCTTGTTTATGTGAGCAAAGTAGGTAGAAGAGTAAGCTTCATATGAGTTCCCCTTGTCAAGAAAGATGTGTGTTTTTTGTTTTTAGGTTTTTTTTCTTTTGGATTCCTTTTTTTACCATTTTTTTTCTATATATTTCCAGTTTTCTGCTGTGAATCAAGAACACATTTCTTATCAAATTCATATTGAAGATGTGGAAGAGATTGAATCGATACATAAAGTCAGATAAAGACAATGAAGAAATTAGCTCCAGTATGAAAACAAGCTAATACTAACCTTTTCAGAAGTAATTCTCAGAAAAAAACGTCAGTAAGAATAAAAATAAATTATTGTTGGTTCATCCTAAAGGTGTCTCTGGCCAGAAAAATCTTTATTCAGACCATAAATATTAAGGAGTAAACCTGAAGAGCCAAAAGTAAATGGTAATTTAAAATGAAATTTTTTCTGAATCACTTAACTCACTCATTCTCAAGCATGCTGCAGTTTGTAATTTATTCCTCTTTATAATACATAACTACAAGGCTGAAAAACTCTCTTGCTTCTCCTCTACAGATAAGTGATTGAAACCAAGCTCTTGGAAAGTCATGGTTACATCAAGTAACAGAGGAAGCTAATTAAACTCAACAATGATCTTCCAGAGAATAAAAATGTATATATTTCAAATAATATTTTCAGTAAACTAAAAAAGACCTGGGAATAAATAACTAATAGATAACTATAATTGAAAAATTGAAATTGATGGAGCTTAGTGAAGGCTGGATGTGTCAAAGATATTTTACACCATTCTTTTTGGAGGGGCATAAGCATCCAAGAGTAATTGTCAGTCAAAACCTGTCTTTTTGAAGGAAAATTATATGCATGGCCTATGGACAGAGGGAAGTGTCCCTGGTAGTTTAAGAGAGGCTTGTGCATGAAAAGAAAGCTGAGGGACTGTGAAAACCATAAGTAGAGTCCAAGAGCAGATGTGGGCACAGGTGCCCCTTCACAGTAGTGACACTTCCACTCATCTGAAGGATGTCTCCATGAATGATTTCTTGGTTTATTTATTTATTTATTTATCTCACAAGTAACTATGGGCCAAACTTCTCAAGCTGTTCCATGTTAGAAGGGCTGAGGGCTGTGTGCTACAGAGATATTGCACAAAGTTATGAGTCCCATGACAGCACTGTGCTTTTACTTTACCCTCACTTCTGGTAACCAATGAGAGCAGCTGCTGGGATTCCAAACTTGTCCCTCTTAATCAACACACACTACTTGTTAGTCACTAACATCCCAGTGATGTTTCCTTCAAATCACTGCATGTGTTTCACTGAAGACTTCAATTCAATATTTAAAATTTTCTTCTTTGGTGTTACAGAAAACAATCCCTCCATGTTTTGGTTTGTTTTTGGTTTTTTACAAAAAATCATTGTAGTAAGTTACAATTGTCTCAGATATAAAATTGTCCCAAATATAAGCAGGTTGTAGAAAATAATCTTTCCTGAAAAGCAAGGAGGAGAACAGTGTTGGGAAAAAAAGAAAATCCTATGTGGCTATGGTGCATGCTCACCTATGAACTTAGAATTCACTAGCTGTGCTACTGACCATGGCAATGAATTGAGGTATAATAAAACAGTTAGTTTCTGCAAAACTTCCCGATTTGAAAGGAGATGGAGAGCTAAAATGTCACCTGGAGATTGCGGGGAAGGAAGTCTTGGGTAGATCTTGCTTCTGACTCTGCTGTGTCTGCCCCATATGCCACCATTTCTCCTTCTAGGAATAGCACTACGAACCCATGATTTCCAAGATTCTGGCACAGGCAATTGCCTTTAGCAATAGGCCTATTCCTTACTACCATTTGTATATCCATGCTGTTGGATATGAGGACTGCAATAATTTTTGTCAAAGGAGCAACCATATTTGTCTAGGCTGGAGGACATGCTTCCTTCAGATAACACCACTGTCTATGTCTTTATATACCCTTATATATAACTGTCCTGTGCTGAAGCAAAATTAATTTCTACACTTTTTTTCCAGAAACATCATGTCCACATTTCTGAGCAAACAGATTTTCCTTTCATTTCTATCTCTTAGTGAATCTTATTTAAATTTTTTTTTCCTTCCAAACTGACATATGCAGTTATTTCACTTCCATACATATTATGATTTCTTTTCATGAGAAAACAGGATTAAAAATTATTATGTAGATTGCCTTTTCTGTCCCACACCTGTGTGTGAATAATCAAATCAGATTTGCAATCTCCTTCTACTCCCACCCCACCCAGGGTTTTCCTTGTCTGAACTGCTGGTGTTATCAAAAATATGCTGTACCCACATATTCATTTTTATTCTTGTTATTTATTGATATCACATATCATTTCTTGACTAAGAGTTTCTGTATTGTCACAGAATAATAAAAGACCTTAACAATATATTGTTCAAGGAGCCCGGAATTTTATCTTGAAATATGTCTAGTCAAGCAAATCTTCTGACTTCTATCTGGTTTTAGCTAAGACATCAACAAATACCTCTTAAACACTCCTACCTTTAATTTATCTTTCCTAGGTCAACAGTCTTTACTGTGTTGGGTGTCCTCACAATTAATTGCACTGCATTGCTGGAGATTTAAGATGCCTAGAGAAGTGTCACCGGGTGAATGTAGCTGGTGTCCTTGTGAGTGTTTGCTGCTGAACTGTCAGGAGAGGATCAGGAGAGGCCGTGGCTCTGTGGGTCTCTCTAGCCTAGCTGAGCTGGTTGAGTGGGAGAACCAACTTCAAATACTTTGAGACCTCTTTGAGAGATGAGCTGCGGTATCCTGGATCCTGAAGACTTTTGTCACAATCAGAAGTGTTAGCAAGACCAAGATACAATCTGATTTGACTGCCTGGGACAGAAACCCTTGTGAATGTCCTGTTGGGTTCTACAATCCAGATCACCCCTGAATGCAACCCTTATGGTTCAGTGATTGTAGAGAACTGTAGCTGGCACATAACTCTGCTTTTTCAGCTACAGCACTCTGACAGCCTGACCTCTTATGGCAGTCCTGAAAACTAAAGTGCAAACTCCTCCTCTGGTCTTCTACTTCATGGAGTGTGGCTTCTTGTGTCTGGCTTTTCAGTGGCCAGCATTGCTTTACACCTAACTCTCTGCATCAATATTGTCCAAAGGTTGACATTCCTGCTTGTCACAGAGCTATTTGTGTCTGTCTCACTAGTCTTGCATAAGCAAGCTTTATGTATATTCTTTCTTTAATCTCTACTTCAAATATTTATAAGCATTCTGATTTTCTATCCTGTCTTCTCTTTGAACAGCTGATGGATGGTTGTAGTGTTTCTTTTGTCTTCTTTCTCTGACTCCCTAGTCCTTCTAATCCTATTTCTGGCTACATACCATGTATCCTTCTCTTAGAAGCTCTTCTCCTCATGTAATTCATCCCAGTAACTGACTTTTTCCAGGAGGCAAATGTTATTTTAAGAACTGTGCAGTGTCACTTTATAGATTCCTCTCATGCTTTTGACACAGCGTTACAGTTTAACTTTCATTGGGAAAACACATCTGCTTTACAGATGGAGTGATAAGGGATTGTAAAAGAATGGAGCTGCTTCTGACTCTGAACTCTGGATTTTTTACCATGTCCTGTGTGCACATCCTGGTTTTGGCCAAGGACTGGGTTAATTTTTCACAATGCTATGGGGGGAAGGGACCTGGAGCCATGTGGTCATGGCCAAGACCTGAATGTTATTCCATACCATATATATATGTATGGTATGGAATAACATTCCATAGCTTGGAATAGTATATAAACTGGGGTAAAACAGCAGCAGCCTCCAATGACTGCTCAGGGGTTGGCCCACTGGACACTGGTCAGCAGCTGCTGAGTAATTTTGTTATGCATCACTTTTTTCTCTTGGATTTTATTCTTCTCTCTTTTTCATTTTCATTATATTTATTGTCATTATAAAATTTATAATTAGCATTGCTGCTGTTAATTATTATAATATATGTATTGTTATTATTTTTGTAACATTTTTATTTCAAACAATGAGTTTTACTTTTTTTATTTGCAATTATCCCCACCTGGAGTACTTCCACAGCAAGGGAATCAGCCCAGATACACCAGGAGTAACGCCAGAAGACATGGGTACTGAAGGTAATTTCCATGAAGACCTTAATTCAAACAAAAGACAGGTGAAAACTCTGAGGAGTCCTGGCAGAAATTAATTGTTTTGTAACTCTGCAGTATTTTTTAGGAGATTCAGCAGAAAAAAACTGTGTTTCAGACATTCTCCTTGAACACTTGTTCTGTTACGTGATTTCCAAGGGGCTAAAGTTGGAAACAAGATCAACAGTGATGAGAACCTGAGTAATATGGAAATGACTGGAAAGGCTTTATTAGAGTTAGATTTTGGAGACCAAAGCAGTTCATTGTGGAGTCCTCTAGCCCACAGAGGAGAGATCTGACCCTGGGTGAGTGGTTATGTACACCACAAGTGGGAACTATAAATATACTTTGTTCACAGCTAATCACTTCAGAGAGATGTGTGTGGTACAAAGGTTTGGTCCAATTAACACAGTCTGTTGACTTTCTATATAGAGGATTTAGCAAGAACCATGATTAAGCTCAGAAATACATACTCCTTGAATGGCTTCTCTGCCTCAGAAAAAAAAAGGCACAGGTGAACTTTTTTAATGGAGGAGGACAAATATATTAAAGCAAGATCTACAGTGTCTTTGAGATGTATGCAAGAAAAAGAAAGCATTAGAGCTGGTTGTTGTCATATCCAAGGTATATTTTAAATTATGCTGAGTATAGATGCATTCTTTGTTTCACAACACATTTTATATAATTCTGTCCCTGTATAGAAATATGATAAATTTTTTTTGTGTTTACTGCTAAGGGACATATTATGATGTCTATAACAGCAAGTGCATATCCATCACTTTTGCTTAGAATTAGTATTCAAATAAATAATCATGTTAATAACTCTGGAGTAATTTCAGCTCCCTGTATCTTATGAATCCTTTAGTTAAAAATGGAAGTCTAATATTATATGGAGCCTGCTATGTTCTTTTGTAATGTGTAACGTTTGTTTTGAAAGTCTGTCATTTCACAGGATACAGAAAAGTACTTGCACATTAAAGCCATGACATCAAGGATATATGTTTCTGTCTCAAAGGGATAGAATCCCATAGGAGTTTCATAGCTAAGGCAGTACAATTTTTCTCTTTCTAGAAATTTGGGAGCAAAATAGTGTTGAGACTGTGGGAGAAGTGTTGGGTGAGAAGAAATAAAGCTGTAGATCTGTAAAGACTGGAGAAGCTTGGTGACCTTTATGAAGTGTGCCTCTGTGGAATCTCTCTGCTTGAAGGAAGCAAAATGCATGGTTCCAAATTTGTAAGCAAGTTTCCATGATATGAACAGTACCATCTTAACTGCAGACTCAGAACTTAAGGGAAATTCACCCTGGGGTTCTGGGAAATGACTAAAGGATATTTTCTTTGAGGGAAGTCAGTTTATGAGACTGATTAGTTCTGAAAAGTCAGCGTAGTGTGTCTAACCTTGTTTGAAGTACACATCCATCTTAAAACTCATGATGTGTCATATGTTATCAGGTATCCTAATGACACAGTTGATGATGTAGTTCTACACCAACCAGTTTTTCAGGGTTATTCTTAATTATGCCAATGAAAGCAGAAGTTCTTTGATCTCTATTTCTGTTTGTAAATTTATTTGGTCTATTTTCTCATTATTCTTTCATCATTTACTGTCAGCAGCCTGAGGAGTATAGAGTATAGATGTTTTTTATATATGTTTGAGAAATATTTTCTTTTTACATGTGATGGGCCTTAAGTACAGAATCACAATATTTTTCTGATGAGCTGAGATGCAATTCTGTTTTAAGGACAAAGATAAATATGTCCTCAAAACTACAAGTTCCTTGGTGTCTGTAGAGACAGGCTTTATTATTGATCAGACATGAAGTGTACCTTGGTACCTAACAATATTCCTCATATTTCTTAGAGAAACCTATTTGCAAGTGTAAATGTTCTGTCAATGATAGCTGATGCCTGGGAAATATGTCAGCAAAACTTAATTTGTTTACTCTATGTAATTTGTTTGTTAATGAACTGTGTATGAATGGAGCACAATCTCAGCATATACGTTTTCATTATTCAGATTTATTTGTTGAAATGTGTTGTTGACAGGGCTTGCTACTTCTTTATGATTAACTCATTAAACAAATTTGTTACTCAGTATTTTTAAAATAAGTTGTTATGCTTCAACACAAAAAGCACATTGACTGATTGTTCCTTTAATTTCTGGGTACCATATTTAAGCTCAAGATCCACATGCAGACTCCTCGGCACACAAATGTGAAGCAGTTCCTTGAATTAACCTGCAGTATATTTTTTGAATTTTGTTATTATTAGCATACCTGTGTTCAAAAATATTCTTTTAAAAAAATCTTATATGTGATTGTGTAGTCATGATAAGTTTGCATAAAAATTCTGAAAGCCTTTTTACGGAGAAATTTTGCAGTCAACACTCCAAAATCCACTCATAGATAGCAAAAGAAGAAGAAATAGTTTGACAGTTTCAGTTGTATGGGATGATATTTGAAGTGTCAAGTTGTTTTTGAGAAACAAGGACATGTAGATGTGCTACACTGGGAACTTTTCTCTGGGGTTTTATGACTATAAGAAGAGATCCAGAATCTTATTTGTTAAATCTGAAAATGGAAATCCTCATGAATTATTCACCCTGCTAGCTGCTTTATGAAAAATAACTAGATGTTAATTTTAAACTTTTAGGAATTAGAACATAAAGTGTATAGTTATCCTTTTAAAATAAATAAATAAAAATAATTTTTGGTTCCAGTGTTGGGATCAAATCCCATGGAACTCATCCTTGTTTTCCTCTATGAAACTGCACCTATAAATAATTCCGTCTCTGTTTTTCCATCATAGGCTATGTCAGAATATATTTTGCTTCACATTAAATTAATATGTATTCTTTATTGTAAAATTTAAAGGCTAATATATTGTCAGTGCAATAATAAAAAAAACCCAGGTGATAGAATCAGGAGTAATTTAGGTTGAGAGGGAAGCCTAATTCAACTCACCACACGAGACAGGGCCTGATTTTTGAGTATGTCCAAGGATGTCATTTAAATTCCCTCTTTGTGTATCTGTTTCAGCGTTTCAGTGTTCTGCCACCCTTGCTATTTAGACCTTTCTCCTTCTTTCTCTTATAGAACTTCCGTTTGTGGGGCAATTTGTGTCAGTTGCCTCTTATCCTTTGGCTGCACACTTTCAAATCACCTGGCTTTACATCCTTTGTACTGTCTCTTTAGTTTCTTCTTTACTCTTCCTGAGTGAACAAACCCAGCTCTCCCACCTCTCCTGGCATTCCATGCACTCCACACCCCTACCAGTGGAGTGCCCCTGGGCTCATTCCAATGTGTTCATATCTCTCTTAAATTGAGAAGGCCAGAACTGGACCAAGCACTCCAGATGTGTTTGACCAGGGTTGAGAGGACAGGAATGTCACCTCTCTCAATCTCCCAGCTGTACTCTTGACAGCACAGCTCAGGATGTGGTTTGCTTTCTTTGCTCCCTGCTGACTCACACTCAGCTTGTTATCCACTGGGATACACAAGACTTTTTCTGCAAAGCTGCTTTACAGCCACTCACCCACCAGCCTGTACCAGTTCTTGTGTTAGTCCTCTGAGGCATAGAACTTGACAATTCCTATGGTTGAGCCTGATAAATTCCCTGTAAATGCATTTTCCCTGACTCACAAGGTCCTTCTCAACAGAAAACCTGTTGGTTTGATATCATTCACACTCCTCCAGTTTGATATTTTCCATAAACTTTCTCAGGATGCATTGCATCTTATAATTTAGGACATTTATAAAAAAAAAAAGCCAATGTTGGCCTCAGTATTATTTCTCCTACAGAGTATTACTGGCAATTTTCCACTGCTTGGCCATTGAGCCCCTGATGACAGCCTTTTCAGTTTGGTAATCTGGCAATAATTTTCTGCTTACCTAACTGTCCACCCATCAAAGTTCTATTTCATCAGTTTGGTAATGGGATCTTTTGGTAATTTATATGGAAAGCCTTGCTGCATTTAAGCTAAATGACCTCAACTGTGGTACTCTTGTTCACAAAGCCAGAAATTTTTTTGTAGAAAATAATGACATCATGCATAGATGGAAAATCAGCCTTTCTATGTCTTTTGCCATTTGGTCTCTGGCCCCATTAAGCAGTGGTCCCATACTTTCTGTAATTTAATTCTGTTGGTGGCATATGTATAGAAGCCCTGGTTTTTGCCCTTCACATCCCTTGCTACTTTCAGCTCCAGCTGAGATATGTCTTTCCTAAGTCTTCTCTTAAGTTAAAACATCATCTCTACATTCCTGCTAGGAGTCCTGTCCTTGTCCACATTCCTGAATACTTCTTCCTTTGAGTTCATTCTTAAGTGCCTTTTTCATTCATGCTTGTCTTAGACAATCCTTCCTCAGATTTCAGCTGTTCTGTGCCATTGTCCTTTAGAGCTGCCTCCCATGGAATCCTACCTCAAAACTAATATCTACTGTCATGACACAAGGGATGTTGTTCAGTGATGATCATCAGAGCTTTTAAAGAAAAGTTTAGTTCATTTTTACAGTGTGTTTCTAGGGCTTGACCCAGCCCAGTGGTACTTGATCTCACCCCAGTGATCTGAGCCAAAGACATATTATCATCCCATCTAACAGAAACAATCAAGTCTCTGGCCCTGAAGTTATGAAGATACCTACACTGATTTAATTGAAAATTAGAATATTTTTACACAGATAGCTGGATATAGCCCTAAAATTTCTTAATTTAGACAGTGTGTTATGCTAATAAAAACACTCAACTCCAAGATGAATTTCAACAAAACTGCAAGTCCAGGGAAATGAACCAAATTCAGAGATCTGAGAATGAGCACACACCATCATGATGCATAAGTAGGAAGGAATAAACCAATCCAGATGCAAACTGGAGAAGTCTAAAGAGAAAATACTGAAAAATCATTCTTCACTTACAAGTTGGCAACTGCTATCTACAAGGTTAGTGATAGAAACATTTCAAATTGCCTGTCAATTTCTTTGACTATATAAAGTCAGTTCTGAGTAGCTATCAATGGAAAGTTAAACAGATTAGATCATTGGAATATTTGGATGATTACAGAACTTTAGAGTTGTCCTGGTTTTGTACGGGATAGAGTTAATTTTCTTCTTAGTAGCTATTACATTTCTGTGCTTTTTGATTTGGTACGAGACTAATGCTGATAACACACAGATATTTCAGTTTTACAATGCAGTGTTTATACTAAGTCAAGGCTATTTTGATGTCTCATGCTCTGCTATAAAGGAGGTGCACAAAAATCTGTGAGGGATTACAGTCAGGATGTCTGACCCAGACTTGCCAAAGGGATATTCCACACCTCAGAATGTCTTGCCCAGTGTATGAACTGGGGAGAGTTTGGCAGAAGGAGCTGGTTGTTATTTGGGTACTGGCTGAGCATCAGTCAATGGGTGGTGAGCACTTGCATTGTGCATCACTTGTCTTTCTTGTGTTTTATTTATCTCTCTGTTTTCTCCCTTCTCTTGTTAAGGGTATAGAAATTTGGCAGAAAACACCCCCCCATTCCCTGAAAATTTAGCACACCATTTTATTTAAAATTCTTATTCTCTGAGAGTGGATGAGAGTGAGGAGGTTGCCCAAAGGAGTTGTGGACACCCTACCCCTGGAAGTGTTCAAGGCCAGGTGGGATGGGACTTTGAGCAGCCTGATCTAGTGGAAGATGTCCCTGCCCATAACTAAATGATTTTAAAGTCCTTCCAACCCAAATAATTCTATGATTCTACGTTTATTATTAGATTTTGTTTTATTTCAATTATGAAAGTGTTCTTATCCTTTTCTTCTGATTCTCCTCCTCATCCCACTGGGGTGTGGGTGAGCAGCTGCATGGCACTTCATTGCCAGCTGAAGTTAAGCCAGGACAAAGACCTAAGATGAAAAAGCCTAATATGGATCTTATTCCTCTTCCCAAATTCCACCTTTATCATAGAACAGAAAGAAAACCAGGTGCATTTCTATCATCTATCTATCTATCTATCTATCTATCTATCTATCTATCTATCTATCTATCTATCTATCTATCTATCTATCTATCTATCTATCTATCTATCTATCTATCTATCTATCTATCTACCTACCTACCTACCTAATCTGTCCTTTTTCTATTCTTAAACCAAAATCACCGAGTGCTTCCAGAAAAGATTTAAGAAACCTTTGTGTCTTTGTTCTCTGGAAATGCTTTAAGTGACTGCTTTACTTGTCATGTGTTAATAAAGTGCACTGGTCTGTGAGCCCGCACTAGAGATTAAACTGGAGGGTCCAAAAATTAGTGAGGAACATCTTGGCTATCTGTACTGCCCCCTGAAGGAGTTCCACCATTTCATGTCTGGAAACCAAGCAATCTGTGAAGACAATGTGAAGAAACCGAGATGAAGTTTATGTTTACTGTGAACAGTGTGATATTTATGATGCCTCTACTACAGTTTACTGCTTAATTTGCATGGGTTGTCAGGAAAAAGCATACTAGATAAATTGTTCAATTAAGAATTTGACCAACTGAAATTCTGACACACGTGTAAATCAGCACTGATCCATACTTCAGCTCAGTTCTCTCATACATTTTTCCTTTATTTTTTTAACATTCCTGAGTAGGATAAGAAACATTTTCATTAGATAATCATCATTTTCATTCTTTCTCTTGCCAAGGACTTTATATTCTGTATTTACCTTTTATTCTCTTAGTCACACTAACTTTACTGCTCCCATGGACAATTGTTCTGTGCAGTTTTATGTATTTTTAATTGCGTGGCATAATATATGTATTATTCATTCAGAATAAGAGTATAAAGTTTAAGACACAAATTTCTGCTGAGTCATTATTAAGAAGGAGAACTCATATTGTATGACCTTTTTTGCTCAGCTTTCAACATCTACTGAAAATGCAGCAGAGAAGCTAAATCTTCTATGTCTAATTTTATAATGTGCTAGTAATCTATCTTTCTTTCTGAATTGATGACCTTTTTATGTGCCCTTCTGATCAATGCTGTTGTAAAATGCATTATGGCATACACAATATCATATATGATATCTACATATAATAATTTATATAGCATAACATATAGCTTTAGACTGATGTTTCTGTCCAACAAAAAAGCAACCAAACCAAAATCAAACCTACTACTTTAAGAATATTTTTCATAGTATTTGAATTCATTAATTCAGAAAGAGTTTGGAAGATTAGGTTGTTTGACATAAACATAATGTAGTCTGAAGCACTTCTATGTTAAGAATCTTACTCTATTAAGGTGTGTCCTTAAAATCTATGTGTTTGAAAAACAAGTCAGAAGGATTCTCAGAAGGCTATTAAATTTTTCTTGGGAATTTTAAGGTCTTCAGAACTATTCAAAACTATTTTTGTGTCTGGAAGATAAAGATGATGTAAATAAAGATAGTACTGGAAGTTATTATCGTAACTCATACTCATAGTCTAGAACTGGTTAATTCCCCAACTACCAAGTGATAATCACAACAAGTAGAACACATCATTAAAATGAGAGCTGTTAGTAAGATAGGTGTGATTTTGTGCCTGATTTCATTTGTTTATATATTTTGCTAATGAATCGTAATTAATTTAGTCAAATCGATAATATATTGTTAAATCCTGCAATGAGTTATATAGAGTTATAGAGATAACAAATGACACCTTGTCATTATATTGACACTGAAGACTGAAAATAATTACCTCCACTGACATTGCAGAGCAGTATACACACAGGTGTATTGAAATGGATTTAAAAAGTGCCTGAAAGTTCAGGTCATTAACTTGTATAGAATACTGTAAAACCCCATCTCCCCAGCAGGAAAAACCAATGTAGACTCCCAAAAAGTTGAATATCCAAAGACTTGCATTTATAAAGTAAGCAAATACTTCAAACATTTACTGTCTATTTCACCTTCTTAAACAGACATCTACAGTTTTGTCACCTTACTGGAGGTGCACTCACATCAACAGCATTCAGAAAAGACAAGGCTTTATATCCCAGGCAGCAGAGAGCCCCAGCCCTGCAGCCCACCAAGGCTGCCTGGCTGCAGACTCAGCCTCTGTGGCTGAAGAGCTGCTGGCAGCTGAGAGAGGGGCTTTGGTGCTGCCTCAGTTGTCTCCTCGCTCTCGTGCTGTGACCTCTGTGTCTGTAGCATGGAGGTGAGTAAACTGAGAGGATGCAGGCTTTTTACAGAGGAGGGAGTGCATATAAGCATTGCAAGGTGCACAAAATGAGTTAATCTGTTTTGACTGTATTGTACAACCTTATTCTAAATGTGACAACACTACCTAATTGCTTTTCTTTCTCTTTTTCTATTGCCATTCGTATTTTGTGTTCTGCTTTCTACAACATCTTCCCAAGGTTAATTTGTCAATTATAAATAAGAATTAAAGAGACAAAATGTAGAATGAACATCTCACTGATAGTGTCTGATCATTTTCCCTGTGTACTGAAACACCTTATCTCTGTTCTCTGAGGAGTTTTTTTCTTAGAGTTGCAAACCCTGGGCAGGGAAGGGAAATGTTATTTATGTGTATTAAGACAATGGGGAAATGAGAATGGGAGATTGCTCCCGCTAATTAGGCAACTAAAAATGGACTTTTATAATATTTTCAGATCAAAGACAGAACAAATATGCTGGAGTAAAGTGTATGATGGACTGAAAAGGACTTTCTCAGGTGTGTTAGATGGCAGGCACCTATGGATTGGGAAGACAGTTGGGAGGCAAAATACTGCCCGGGTTCTCCTTTCACATAAACATATCAGACATATCATACCTGGCAAAGTTGTCACAAATTTTAATCTCCTTTCCTCTGAGAAACCCACCAAATTGATACTTGATGCACTGGAGATTTTATATATTTTATTTTATTTTGTTTTATTTTATTTTAATCTTATTGGTACACGTTAGTTCAGTTTTTCCATAACACAGTTATAGCATGATGGATGTTGAGGACTTTTGACAGGTAGATCTTCAAACAAACTAGGAGCTTGGTATCACTGCATGTATGTAAAAATGTTGTGATTTCATAACCTGAATCCCTGTAAATGACTCTGTCAGGAAGATATATATATATGTATATATATATAATTCTTCAGTTTATAATAGTCCAGTTTTGGAAATTGAATCAAATTTCTAGTTCCCTCACATAATATATTTTCTTGTAATGTTGTTATTTTCCCTTAGGATGGTAGGTTGGTTTGTTTGCTTTTCACGTAGATATGGAGAAAAAACAAACAATACAACTAAAAAAGCTTTGGTCTATTGTTTTTAACATTTCCTTCTCTGGTGAAAAAAATAGACTGTAGCTGCCTATAGAGACAGGTGTGATGACAAACCTCTGATTTGCAAGTCTTGAGAAAATTTGATGAACAAGTACCTGTGGGAGAATATGATGCATTAGTTTTAAATTTTGCCTTTTCTGCAATTCAAGTTTCATTTTTCTGTTGAGTTTATATGTTGATTTTGTCTTTTGAGTTTGTATGTTCCTCATTAGGGAAAAAAGTACAGAAAAGGTTTGCAGTGAAAAAAAATCTGCCACATTTCAGAGGTATTTGTATGATTATGTCGGGATGCACTGAAACAGGCAGGAAAGCAATGATTATGATCAGATATGATCTGCCTCCCTGTGCCCTGTGTATGCTTCCTGCAGCTCTGTTTTAATAAGATTCTTTGTTGAGAATTTGAGAGAGCAGACCTAGTTTCTATTGTGTTTGAAAATCAAGATTAGTAAGTGTGGAAATAGAGTATCTAAATAAAAGCTGTGTTTTTAGGATTTTTTTTGTTTAATTTTTGTATTTCATGCACTTCAGCATTTTTCCTCTTTGAATTACTGAATTCCCCATTTCAGATTGGGAAATGACTTTTAAATATGTGATAGTCACAGACAAAGTAATTAAAATCTTTGTAACACACTTTAACTCTTTCCTGAAATTATTATCAATTTGAATTAGTAATTAGACATGACAAAAGAGAATGCTCTTTGTAGGAAAGTCTCAGAAAGAGTAAGGCATTGCTTAAAAATTAAATCAAAGAACATCTGGTTCAAATAAAACACAAAAACATTTCAAATACTCTTCTTATTAGCTGCATCCAGCTGCTGAACAGTTGTTGTCTCTCAGCCATCTTTTTTCTGTGACTTCCCTTTAGCCAATTTTACCCAGCAGCTCAGGCTGCTGGAACATCTTTCTTATGAGGAAAGGTTGAAGGAACTGGGCCTGTTCAGCCCTGAGAAGAAATGACTGAGAGGGAAACTCATCACTGTAAGTATTTGAAGGGAGGGTATCGAGAGGATGGAACTTTAAGGAGACTCCTCTTGGTGGTGCCAAGCAACAGGGAAAGAGGCAACGGGCAGGAACTGATGCACAGCAAGTTCTACCTGAACATGAGGAAGAACTTGCACCCCGTGCAGGTGACTAGTCAGTGGAACAGACTGCCCAGAGAGGCTGTGAACACTGGAGATGTTTAAAAACCACCTGGACACAAACCTGCGCCATGTGCTCTGGGATGGCCCAGCTTGAGCAGGGAGGTTGGACCAGATGACCCCACTGTGGTTACTCCCAGCCTGACCCATTCTGTGGTTCTGTGATTGTGGAGACATAGTGGACTCCACTATGGGAAGCATGAAGGAACAGATTTTTTTTTCTTCCTGGTTTCTGGCTTAGCAACATGCTCTTCATCATTGCACAATGAACAACTTGCCTATAACTCAGGGTATCCAGTTTCAGCTCTTATGTGTTGTATAATTCTACTATTCGTTTTAGTGAGGCTGAAGCTGGTATTGTCAAGTTGACCACATTGCCCTTCCCAGAATCCCTTTCCTTTAAATTTGCTCTTATCTTCTTATTCTACTTCTTTAGCTTTTCTGCTTTTCACCCCTCATGGCTCATCCTGTACTGCCTCAATACAGCAACTCTATTACACTAGTAGGTGTCTTGGTTATCAACATGGAAAAAACCAAATGATTTTCCTTTATTTTTTCCTAATTTAAAAAAAAAAAAATTGTAGATACAATATTGTAGTTTCCAAAAGCAACTCAAAAGTTAAAATCAAGGAAATGTTATCCTTCTGAGTCACAAAGGTGTCACAACACTATTGTGGCTGAAGTGCCACACAATGCTGTTCTAACTGCTTTGCTGATGGAGTCCTATGCTTCCCCTCACTGTGTACAGTTTCATTTTCTTCCTCAGCTTTATTTTCCTTGAGTGCTTTTCCACTGCAGGTAAAAATTAGTGGAAAGCTTTTGCTTGCTGGCATTTACTGATTTCAGTGTGAGTTTTGGTAAGTACCCTGCATCTGCAATGAATTGAAAACGAAGAGATTTAGGTCAGGAGAGAGTCTAAACTCTTGAGTTCAATTCATTTGTGTTGCTCTGTCTGTCTGACCTTTGGCAAATCTCCCTGAATACATTGCATGAAAAAGGAAATGCAGTGAGGATTGCAGAAATTTGCTGTTATAGAACTGAAAAACATAGGGTTTATTAATAGTAATATATAGTTAACAAATTAGATGTAAAAAAAAGGAAAAATATTAGAAGAAAAAGATTAGAGCAGGTAAATTTCTTTGTGACTTAACTAAAATATAGCATGATCCCCAATAATTTGCTCCATGCAAGAGAGTTTCCCATTTTATGAGGAACTAGTGTAGGACACAGCTTTCTCTACAGACTTTTGTGGTAAAGGTGCAACACAATCCCTGAGCTGTCTCTGGTGGATAAAAAACCATAAAAGCAGCATTAACTTTGATCTCCATCTCCTGCAAAAAAAAATGGAAGAATGAGATCCTAGCTGATGAAAGGGGGAAATTTAGTGTGTGTAGGCTTTCCAGGAGATGTTTGTAAACTCAAATTGAATAAGTATTTTTAAGATATGGAAAAAATGGATTATGATTTTAGGAAATCTTACATGAAAAACCACTCCTCTAATTTGATTTATATATTTTTTGCAACCTTTATTCTTTTAAACACAAATTTAAATTAATGTTCTTGCCACCAAGATCAACCACAGAGTCCTCAAAAACATTATCAAAAAAGCAAGCACAAAGCCTATGAATCCAGTTACTAAGTTTGTGATGGACTATGTAATTCCACCTATAATGTTTTTGAGAAAATCAGCTCAGCTAAATGCAAGTTAGATGTAATGTAAGGATGTATTTAATAATTTAGACCTCTTAAATCATAGTTTCTTCAGGGTGAATCTATGAGGAAAACAGTGCAGGCATAGGTACTCTTGCTTTATCTGCTGATGAAAGACTTTATAAATAACTATTATAAAATAAATATTAAGAATGCATACTGCGGTTGTATGGAAAATGTTTGGAGATATGACAATCACATTGGTTAGAAAAGTAGTGTTTACATGACATAAAAGTTGTAAACGTGTTTACATGTTTACAACTTTTGCACCATAAATTATTCTGGTTTTCATCTGTACTGAAATATGAAGATCACTGCTTTGTACTTGGGATGAAGAGTTGACCTACTTTTTTAAGCTTACTTTGTGTTATAGTCATATATATTGAAAGAATTCAACTGTAACCTTATATAATTGAGAATAATGGCTATGCATGAGATCTGAACTGCTTACTGGACTTAAAAATCAATTAATTTCTTACTAGTTGTACTTTACTGATTAAACCTATTCAACAAAACACAAAATAGATTTCTGAACTGAGCTTTGTGAAACAAACCCAACCTGAGCTAATAGTTTTAATGCCTTTCTGTCTCTGATTTAATTGTGTTTGATCCTATAATGCAAGTTGGAAACGGAGAAAAAAATTTATTTAATCTTACCTAATGGTTTAATCAGCATAATGAAATATCTGGAGTATTATAAAGCTGGCTAACAACATAAACTATATCTAAGTATATTATACTGTTTAAAATGTGTTTTTGTATATGTAAATAAAGTACAGCACAAGAATGCTAAATTTTTGAGCTGAAAAAGAATCAAATGTGTAAGGAAGTATAAAAAAATGCAGTGCTGAGTTAGATCTGTTACAAAGCCCTATCATGTTCATCAGAGGCACATGGTCATTTTGAAGACCTTATCAAACTTGCACAGAAAACTGTTTACATTTCCTGGTTTTAGCCATACAAAATTATTGCACATGGGTGGAAAGAGATGCTTATGTGATCATACGTGGGACACTTAGAAGCTGTCCCACACAGGTGCACAGTTTCCCTCCAGGTAGCAGCTCTGTGATGCAGAACCTCACTGCTCTAGAGGAGAAAAACTTGTTGTTTCCAAGCTAAGTGTGTTGCTCATCTTTATACACTAATTTCTTTTTAAGCCAAAATAAACTTTTTTGTCAGTGTCATATCTTGATCTTTCCTTGTATTGATATTAACTTTCAGTTTCACGTCAACAAAAAAATTCTAGGCATATTCCTGTTTTGCTGGAAGGTTATGAATAAATCTCTAAGCAAGAATGGTTCTTTTAGTGCTTCTGAAAAAATTATACATCCTTTCTGAGCAGGACATTTTGTCTCTCACTTGTGCTGGATTCCTCATTTTTTTCAGTCTCTTATTCAGAATATATTTCCTTTAGGAATGTCTAACATTTGCAGATTTTTCAAGAGTTTTCTACAAGACATCATGAAATGCTTCACTGAAAATCCTCACAGCAGGTATTTGTCACACTTTCTTTGCTTAGAAAAAAATCACTTTTCTCATAATCTGACCTTTTATCTTTCAAGCATGTGTCACAATGCAATGGCAATTACATGGTCTCAGAATAACGCTGGTTCAGAAATCTCATCTCTTTCTTTGCAGAGTAGGCGAGATATGAACAATAAGGAAATAAGTCAGTTTTAATGTAATTCTGAATTAAACAAAAATTTAACCGTGTACAGCACATCTTCTATGAGTTTATGAACATTTAAAATTCCCCTGTGCCTACAAAGACTTTATAATGATAAAATTAAATCTAGAGTACAGTTCCAAACATGGACTGTGAACTGCTTCTACATCAGCCCTGCTGATAGCACTGCTCACAGGATTTGATCAAGGCTGAGTGAGGGATTTGAGGTTAATGGTCTTATTTTCGCTGCATGTTGTTCTGATGGTGTAGTGAGGAGATGACTTTATAAAGCAGCTAGAGAATCCATTTAATTTTGATTACAAGAGCTACTGCATTCAAGCTGTTGGCTCTGCAACAATACTGCAGTGGTTGCCATGTGCCATTACATTTTGTTCTTTTTTACATTTATGTGCTGAAATGATCCAGTTCATTATTATGTAGGCAGTATTAAACTAAGCATTTCTGAATTTGCTCTGAGACCATTATCTTAATTTAATCATTTGCAAGCAGGCAGATATATACTTCAGTGGTCTACTTTTGGTCTTAAAGAGAAGACTATACTTAAGTGTTTTGCTGGCATTGGATCTTAATGTGTCATACTTTCAGAGGAATTAATACCACTTGTTCAAATAATTAAAACTTTTTTAATAATGAATATTTTCCTTTTCTCCTAGTTGGAAAACTTAATATTTGATGTGCAGTTTCAATATTGGGATTTCATATGTACTGGATGTTCTGTTTTATATAAAAGCTTTATTTGTTGGAATCCAAATTTGAGTTTGGAATGTCCTGTGGTAATTTTGAAAAGAGCAATAGGACATTTCTAGCAAAGGTGTCTAAGAGTTATTTTATGGATTTAGGATTTTCCTCCTTATGATTTGATGATTAGAAAGGTGGTACACGAATAGTGCAATAACATGGAAGATGAGGGTGTTATCCCATCATGCTAGATACAGCCTGTCTCTTGTACCCATCTTGTTTCATTCACATAGAAAGCACACATTTAAGTATGGAGTGGAGGTGAAAAAAATTATCATTTTTCTTCCCCTAAAAGCCAACTATCCAGTTATGAGCTTAAAGTTTAAATCTTTCACAGTGTATGACATTAATATACATTATATAAATGCCTCCTTAAATTTTCTTACAGCTTTAAGGTGGATTTTATTTCTATATACACCCAAGTATATATACCTAAAACCAAATAAGTATTCATATACAGAGGATAGTATTCTTACCTGTTTGAAATTGTTACTGATATGCTTTCACTCAAATGTAGTCTCACATTTTGTAGGCATTGCTTTTATGTTGTGAAACCAGTCACTTCTCTAAATGATTGAAATTTTCTGTCCCTGGAAAAGGACTTTTTCAGGAAGATGCTTTGTGGAAGGACTCAAATTTTTAGGCATTTAGTGAAATGACTGGAATAACAAGCACTTTGTTACCCAGTTGGACTGCTGTACTCAGTCGCATGAAATCACAGATTCACAGATTATGAGTTGGAAGTGACCCATCAGGATCATTGAATCCAATTCCTGGCTCTGCACAGTACCAGCCGTGAATCTCGCTGTGTGTCCAAGACTACTGCCTGAATGCTTCTTGAAATCAGACAGTTTTGGTGCTCTGACCACTTCTCTGGGGAGCCCGTTCCAGTGCCCAACCACCCTCTGGGTGAAGAAATTGTTACAATATTGATTTTAAACATGTCATGACACAGTTTCAGGCCAATCCCTTGGGTCCTGCCCCTGGTCACAGAGAGCAGAGATCAGCGCCTGCTTCTCCTCTTCCCCTCATGAGGAAGTTGTAACTGCAGTGAGGTCTCTCCTCAGTCTCCTCCAGGCTGAACAGACCCAGTGCCCTCAGCCTCTCCTCGCATGGCTTCCCCTCAAGGCCCTTCACCATCCTCCTTACCCTTCTTTGGATGCTCTCTAACAGCTTAATGTCTTTGCTCTCAATGTCCACAGTATTCACGGTGAGGCTGCTGCAGTGCAGAGCAGAGCAGGCCAATCCCCTCCCTTGCCTGGCTGGTGATGCTGGGCCTGCACCCAGGACATGCTTGGCCCTCTTGCCTTGTCCATGTTTTTGAGGTTGCCATCCCCATCCTGTAACAGGCTGATGCTATTTCTACACTGCCTTTTGCCATTAATATATTCAATAACCTTATTTTATTGTGCTCCCCAAGTCTGGCCAACTTCAGCTTCAGGTGGGCTTTGGCTACACAACTTTTCTACCTACAGTGGCAAGCAACATCTCTGCCTTACTGTTTTGGGCAGTTTATTAAATCACTCACATCAGTGAAATCTAGCCTATTAAAAAGTTTAGCATGTAGAACGTTCTGCTGCAATGCTGCTACAGAAAGTAAAATCTTCCATCAAAATGATACTCTCAGAAGCTATTTACAATCTGATATATAATTTGTTTTATCTTGGTACTACTTCTTCTCATTTGCAACCCATTTCAAATTAGATTTGAGATTGCGTCTGCAGCTGCAAGCATTATAGAAGAGAAGTCACTGACACTAAAGGATAGAAGTTGGGGGTTTGGTTTTCTAGAAGGGAGCTTCATGATATCCACTGTTCTTTTTGAAAAGCAAGCATAGGTCCATTAGGTCATTGATGGACTTATATTAGGCAAAGGCAATAAACTGTTTTTAGCACAGTGCATTTCCATGCAGAATGAAACTCATTGAACAGACTTGGGTTCTTAGGGAAACATAAGGTCTCCTTTTAATTGGATATACAATGCTCCATCTTTGGCATCTCTCTAAAAACATTTTAAAAGCCTTGCAATATTGGCTGTGGGTTTTAAATTTTTTTTTACTCACATTCCTTTATAATAAACCACACCAATATTGGATGTACAGACTCAACAGATACTCAACAGATCTTTCACATTTCTGTTGCTTTGGACTTGATCATTATAGGTCCCTTCCAACTCAGCATATTCGATAATTAACAGCAAAGTATGCTAGGTAGAGTGGCTACATGTTGTATCTAGGTGCCACTGGGTACGGCCTGGAACAGCTACTTTAGAACGAGTAAATATATGTAAATATCCATATCATATACTAGAATATTTATATATATATATTCTAATGATTGGTCAACTGTTGAAAAACAGTTCTATATAACAGAACTATGGGGAACAGGAAAATGATTGCTTTTTATAAAAGTTCTTTTTTGATGTGTTCATAACAGAGTGTATAATATACTGCTAATATTTAACACATTGAGCATCTACTCAGAACTCAGAATTGTAATACAATGTGATCATAAAATTCCTCCCCAAACTCTAATAAGTTAGTTTTCTTATTTCATTATGCCTTCTCCAATAACATCAGAAAATCACCATTAGAAACATGGTTTTGACTCCAGGGAGGTAGGCTTAGAGAAACTGCTTAAGGTTTGAAGCAGAGATTTTGAATACCAAATATTTTTGCAGGAACATGCATACTTGTTATTTGGGTTGAGGAGGAGGAAAATGAGGCCCCTCACCTTTTTGAGAGCTTGAGAAAGGGAAATGGATCTTTCTGAATTTTTAGTTTCCTTTTCCTCAGTATCTCATAATCTCTTCCTCGGTAGACAACATGTGGTGTTTTTAATTGTTTTGGCTTTAAAAATCCCTTTCAGAAATCCATTTGGAGAGAAAAAGAGCTGTTTCCCATATTTACTAGGGAAGAAATCACAGAAGATCTGCACACAATCCTGTTTTACAGCAGCACCGTAACTTTTCTCACTTTGCTTGAAATTTCTCAAGGTTTGATGCTAGTACTGGAATGAATCCCAGTACTCCATACATGTCTCTTCATTTTGAAGGGTAGGTATGTCTTGCAGATGTTATTTGGTATAATTAAATGAGTAAAGAAGATCTTGTCTCTCATTTAATGCAATTGGATGAATTGATCTCTGACATCCATTTTCCCGGATTACTTTAGCAAAACAATTTACTCTAAATTAGCCAATCTTCACAATAAAAAAGAAATAAATAGGCAAAACTTCAGTTTCTATAGAAAAATACTGTGCAGCACAAAAGGTAAACAAGGATTTTGTTTGGTTTCAATTCATATTGCAAAGTCTGAAAAAGCTTTCTGAAAACATACCCTGCCTTTTCTGGTGAGATTCAAGTGAGTAAATAAAGACCTTTAGCAAAGATCCCACAAACTGATACCTGGAAAACATTCTTGCTGCTGTCTTCAAAAGGTCAGAGCCAAAGGTGACTATTGCTGTTGTAGTCTTCCTCACCTTGGCTCTCTCAGGCCAGGTGAGATAAATCCCACATTTAGTATCTACATTGCAAATTCACAGCACTCAGCTGAACATATGCCCAAAGTCTTAAAAAATATAGGTGTTTTGGATGTGTGTTTTACCATATTTAAATAGGTTTTCTGATGATATCTCACATATCACGGAAAATTACCCACATCCAGGATCTTGTAAAAATATCTTGCAAATAGGGATAGCTTAGTTTCTCATCAGAGCTGGTAAATGAGTTTCATGTACTGAGTTATCTATGTACTTTTTCTACTGTTTATTGCCTTTAGTCTCACATATTTCCTTGGCCAGGTGATTAAGGAGGTTACACCAAGAATCTCACATAAAGTTTTTTGTTGGCTATCATCTAGTTTAGATTTTTTCTGTGTTTTGAGTGGCTGAAATTTTAATGAAGTGACATCTAAAATTTTGTCTGATTTTTGCATTAATTCCTTATTAATATCCATCATTCCAACTGCATGCCTGAAGATAAATAAAAAAATAGATAGAAAAATAAATAAGTTGCATTAATTTTGCATCTCTTACATTCAAAACCTACAGTTTAATGTCAAAATATCAGGAAACTGTACTTTTTTGGTGAAAATATGAGGAAAAGGAAGGAATACGCCTTCAGAAAAAGAGCATGAAATATCTTTTTCATTTTTAGAGGTATTGAATAAAATGTGTATGTCTTACTGAGATGCGGAGCTAGTCTACAGGTCAGCTATCTCCTTCAACAGCATTGTTATTGGCAGGCTGGAGAAAAAGGCTCCTTATTGTTTTCACTCTGTTGCTGTGAATATTTACACTTTGAAATGTGTCACTACCACCATTTCAGTGGTAGTGACACCTGGGGCTTTGAACCACTTTGGTTTAATTCTATGAATAATTTTATTATTTTATTATTCTATTATTCCGTGAACTCAAATATAGAGATTCTTTTCATGTTCATTTTTCCAGAATGGAAAAAGCAGACCTGTGTCTTAGAAGCACATGTACTGTGCCTAAATAAGAGCATTATTTTTTTGTCTGGTGGAAAGTTACATATCAAATGACTTTCTGTTGAATTTGCTGCTTCCTGAAGAAGACTTCATATTGGAGGACGTCAACATATCCCTACAGCAGGCATTTTAGTAATCCAGTCTTCCTATGCAGCAACAGTTTTAGTAGGGAGGGCATAAGGAACACTCAAATTATTCCAGTTATCCCAGATCTTCTCTCTTATCCCTTCCCAACCACAGCAAAGCAGAAAATGTAAGACTGAACAAAATGCTGGTAGGAAAAATTCGATTATATTAACTATTTCTTAGAACTGTGAGACATTTCAGATTTCAGATTGGTATTCTAACATAAATAATTTTATATACGTGGATTTTAAATAATTTTGAGCAAATAACTCAAATACTTTCTCTTTCAGCTTGTAGTATATGTTATATTTAAATTTGACTCCAGATAGAGCAGTGGTAATGACTTTGGAAGATTTCTTCATCCATGTCCCTACTATAAGGCAATTTCACACTTCCCTGATTCTTTAAAGGTGTAATACTGGGAAGTGTTAATTGACCAAATCTTCAGTAAGAGGGAGAGAAATAAAGGAACATGAAGGATAGTTCTGTTTATGAGTTTGACTTGGAAATTACACATTACACAACAGATATTCAGAGGCAACAAAACTTAAGCTCTTTTCTATTTCAATAAATTACTTTAAACTCTCAAATGGACTACTTGAATTAAATAATATATAAACCAGTTTTCTGTTAAATATTACACATATACCAGGAAATCTGGTTGGGTCAGACACTGACCTTAATCTGACGATACACCTTTCTTCTCTTGTGCAAATGCTTAGACAAGAAAAGACAGCATGGCTCTGAATACAGAATAGAAGGTGTCGGGAAACTGCTAAAGTAACCTTGCCTGTAAAAATCCCACGCCTTTCCTGGATTTGCCAAGCATTGTCATCCATCTTTGCTCCTGGTGCTGGTAGATGTCAGAAGGTCACTTTCTCCTTCACAGACAGCTGAAGTGAAATTTTGCCAATGAAGTCTGCGTGGATCTCAGAGGACAATGGAATGGGTCAGCAAAACAGACCCCTTGTTAAAGTAGACAGGCTGTGGCTATTCCTGTTGAATCTGACAGGTCTCTTTCTCATGAGTTATACAAAAATAAAAATGGTTATTTTTCACTCTGTTTAAAAGCAAACATTAGTCCCAGTTCTTGTCTTTTTCATCATAATCTTCACCTTCCTCACTTGAGAACAAACAGAACAGCCAGCCAAAATCAACTTCCAATTCTTCTCTTAAAACATGTATTTGAATACTATTTTCCTCTGATTCTTGCTGAAGCTATGTAATCAGCAAACATCTGGGTATGAGTGGCCTTAGTAAAAACTGTGCTTACAGAAAACATGTCACTCTTACACTGTTTTGTTGGTCATCCACAGTGTATTTCTTTTTAATAATGTCTAAAACTACATTGGCTTTGGAGACAAAAGAGAAAGTGAAACAATTATACCAGAGAAGTTACTCTGACTAATATTTGCATTTTACCTTTGGCTCCTGAGCTGACAGTGATTTGTGTTCTTCCCTGCCCTCCCTCCCTCAAGTGTAAAGTAATACTTAAAAACTTAAAAATGTGTCTCTGATAACTTTAAATTACTCTTAATACTACCTTCTCTTGTCATAACAAAGCAGGCTTATACTCCAAGGGGAACTATGTGGTAGTTTTGACTAGATCAGTAGAATTATAATGGATTATTTTTAACTTTGGTTCCAGCTCTTTGAGTTTTGTTCTGACTGTCTGATTGAATTAATGGGAAAATTGAAAGCAAACCCTGGCTAAAGCAGTGGGGTTTAAGGTAATACCAGCCAAGGAAGCTAATAAAACTCTTTTACAGACCCTGTTAAAGACTAAAGGTCTCAATCCAAGCATGTTGTGACCCAGTTCAAGTATTTGTAAAAAAACCAGGTGAGACCTGAAGGTAGGTATTATATATTATAACTGCCTTGCAAAGTTGTAAAGTTTTTTATTTAATTGGAGGTAGGGGAGCAGAGTTGAGCTCAAAATCAGTTATAAATCTCATCCTTTTCTTGCTGATTTGTTCTTCTTACAAAAATAATTTTGATATAGTGTGATCTTCGGCACTTTTTTATGTCCACTGAAAGAGTGGGAGATGCACAAGATTCAAGAGTGTAAGAAATTAGAAGAATAAGAGGAAATAATAACCATAAGGAAAAGAAACAGGATCAGAATAAACTAGATAATGAACAGGAAGAGATAACATTGAGAAGGGAATACATGTTTAGGTAGTACAGATTCTTTTATCTCCACTTTTTAGACTGTATGAAACTCATTCCTTGTTAAACATACTTTATTGGGGGAAGAAAACGAATCAGATCAGATTCAAAGTTTACTACAGAAACAATACTTAGAAGTGATAAATTAATCATTCTTTGTTCAATCTTTTACATCTCAATTGTTTATTTTAAAACACAAGGACTTGTTGTTGTAGAGATAATGAAGATATCTGATTTTTTTCTATCTTTCCTACTTTGTCATTGTCAGCCTGTTGTGCCTTCCATTGCATCATGAGCAGGCTTTTCATTACAAATCTCTTTAGCAAATCTAAGCCTATTCAAAGAGGAACAGCTCTGTGTTTCCTTCCTGGAGAATCCTGGACTAGTGAGGTGTTAAAATTGACTGTCTCTTCCTTTAACTGTGATATAAAGATTATAATAAATGCAATGAATGAGAAATAGAAGTATTAGAAAACGAATCAAAAGAAGAAAAAGGGGAAACATTGAACCTACTAAGATCCAAACCCTATACTATTTCCACCCTTCAGGATCGGGTTAAAAAGCAAAATGCATCCGTGTGTGTCTGGCCATTTAAAACAGTCCATCTGAAGTTCAATATAATCAGGCAAATAAAATTGTTTATGGTTAGTTATTCTGTTTTTATTGCTTTCTCTGTCTGGAAATTGGCAAGAGAAAAACATTCCTGAGTTGGTTTAATATAATTACTTGAAGGAACAAGGTTTCGTAGTCTAAAGATTGGAAGATTAACAGAAGTAATTTTACTCTCAAAATTAGTTTTGGGTTACAGTCTAATACAAATAAATGAAAGTGGTTTTCCTTCATATTCTTGATCAGCTTAATGTGAATGTGAGTAGCTTTTAAAAAAAGGATGGCTATCAGATTCAAATGTGCCTATGATCTTGCATAGATATCAGTGCTTTTAGCCTCACTTTAATTTAGTTTGTCTTCTGTTATGTCCACATGTCATCCTTCCCTTCCAAACAGGAGTAATAGAGGGTTAACTAGTAATACATAAAGAGATTTTTTGATTAATAAATGAGTGCATGAAAAATTCAACCCTGCATACGTAG
Source organism: Phainopepla nitens (assembly GCA_013400175.1). Taxonomy (NCBI): domain Eukaryota; kingdom Metazoa; phylum Chordata; class Aves; order Passeriformes; family Bombycillidae; genus Phainopepla; species Phainopepla nitens. The sequence continues at coordinate 158,455 of VXBQ01008253.1, read as the reverse complement.
ATTATGTACTAACAGTGCACCAGTGCATAATTCACAATTGTCTTTGACACCCCAATGAAAGTGAATATTTTAAATCGTCAGTCAGAAACATCCCTCTGTTTCTGGATAAAATAAAATTCAAATTAAACAACACATTTTAATGCTAGAATCCATCAACATGGATAATTTTTTTAAACAGAATATTTTAAGTCTTGTATTAATACAGGCAGCTACCCAGTTTCTGAACACTTTTTGGAGAGCTGTACAACCATCACCAGCTCCATGATCTGCAGTGTAAGGACTGTACTTGACAACCAGACAAACAAATCTGTTGACACATTGCATTTTTGGGTTTGTAAATGGGCTCACAGCTCTCACACGGAGCAGATTTAGTAGTTCTATTTACTTTGGGGCAATTACTTAAATTTGCTATTCCTAAAACTTTAATAACGTAATAACACCAAGTAGCAAGAATAAAAATAAAGCTCTATTGTCAATCTAGGAAAATAAAAATAAAGCTCTACAGTCAATCAGGGGAGTGTGAATGAGTGACAGAGTGAGGAAGAGAAAATAATAGATGGCATTTTCTAGCTGACTAGGACAGGTCAGTAAGGAAATAATTGCTTGTAGGATTTTTTTTAGTGGCAAGGACAGAGGAAAAGTTATATGTGAACTGTAAATACAACACTGATAAGATTGGAAAAATTGCGAATATATATCATTATGTAAAGTACTTTCCAGTTATTCTGACAAATTCAAAAGCCAACTTGTGCTGTATAGCAAGTAGGAAAGTATTAGGCATTCAAGGATATGATCTGTGCTGAGTTGATGTAGACACCAAGTAAAGGTCAGATGAATCCCAACATATAAATATGTGTTTCTTAATTTATTAGATGAGTTATTTCCTTCCAGACATTAAGAGCTTTTTTCTTGCATTTCCCAGTGTTATCTTCACCCATAGAAATCAATGTAATTTAATGGCTAAACCAATATTTGGGATCTTAGAGGGGAATGAAGCAGGCTTTATTAAATTTTTTCAGATAGGACTCAAAAAAGAAAGCAATTTATAGAACTGTTGATTTCCAGGATGACTGAGAGATGAAGGCACTTCTGGAGATTGTCTAGTTCAACAGGTTCAGTGAGAGAAGATTCCCTGGGAACATATTCGGCTGGATTCTGAATACGTCCAAGAATGTAGAGTCTGCAACCTCCCTGGACAACCTGTGGCAGTGTTTCTTCATGCCCACACTGAGAGTTCTTTCTTACTCTTACATTGCATTTCCTGTGTTTCAGTTAGTACCTTTAGCCTCTTTTCCTGTTGCTGGGCACCACTGAGAAGTATCTGGCTTCTGCCTTCCTTACTTCTCCCACTGGAGTTTTACACACATGGATAAAATTCCCCTGAGCCTTCTCTTATCCAGGCTAAGCAGCACCAGTACTCTCATCATCTCCTCATATAACAGTAACAGTTCCTTAAACATACTCGTGAGCCTGCACTGGATGTGCTCTAGTGTGTCCATCACCCTCTCTCATACTCAGGAGTCCAGAGCTGGACTGTGCATTCACAGAATCACAGAATCAGCTAAGTTGGAAACGGCCTTTGAGATATAAGGTCCGCCTATTCCAGACGTGTCTCACCAGTGCTGAGCAGAGGGGAAGTTCTGACCACCTGACTTCACCTGCTGGCAACAGTTTGCCTAATGCAAAGTACCACTGCCCTTTGCCACAAGGGCATGTTGCTGGCTTTGACAATCCAGGATCTTTAGGACACTTTCTGTCAAACTCCTTTTCTGCTAATTGGCCCTATGTTATACTGGTGCCTGGTTTATTTCTTCCTGGGGATAGGGCTGACATTACCCTTTCTTGAGCTTCATAATGTCCATGTGTTGTCCCATTTCCCCAGCCTGTTGAGGTCCCTCCATTCAGCTGTGCACCCATTTGGTGTATCAGCCACTCCTCCCTGTTTTGTATCATCAGTCCACCTCACTTTTTACTTCACCATGCTCTACTCCATCAGCTTTTCTGTGGGGATGACATGGGAGACTATCAAAAGCCTTGTCAAAGTAAATGAAATCAGCATCCATTTCTCTCTCTTAACCCAGCAGTCATCCAATTGTAGAAGGCTATCAAGTTGGTTAAGCATGATTTTCCCCTAAGTCTATGCCTACTGCTACAAATCACACTGCTGTCCTTCATGTGTTTGGAAAGGCATTACAGGAACATTTTCTCCATCAATTTCTTAGGGACTAAAGTGTGGTTGTCCAGTCTGTGGTCCTCCAGGTATTTCTTCTATATTTTTCATGATAGGAGTCTCATTTGCTTTGTTTCAGTCCTCACAAAACTCCCCCAAACAACATGACATTTCAAAGATAATTGAGAGTGACCTTGTAGTAACATTGGCCAGTTCCCTCCACGCTTGTGGGTCCATCCCACTATGTCCCATGGGCTTGTGTCTGTCCATTCTCTTTAAATGTTTCCTAAGCTGACCCTGCTCTGGTGAGAAGTGATCCTTACCTTTGGTCTCAGGGGTCTGGGCCTGCTGAAAGTCAAAGGCAAAGAAGCCATTTAGTACTTTGGTCTTTGCTGTGTCTTTTGTCACCAGGTCTCCTGGCCCATTCAACAGCAGGCCCACAATTTCCTTGACATGTCTTCTGCTGCTGATATATCTCCTGCTTGTTGCTTTTCACCACCCTCATGAGATTCAATTCCACATAGACTTGTCCTTCCTAACCATGTCCCTGAACCCTCAGACAGTGCCTATGCATTTTCTAGGTCACCTTTCCCAGATTTTGTCTCTTGCCCATTCCACTTTGTGTTTGAGATTTTCTGGGAATTCCTTGTTCGTCCATGAAGATCTCCTGCTACTCTTGCTTGACTTCCTGCTCTCACAGACAGACCCTTCTTGGGAAGAGACACATTTCAGTGGCAATTTCACAGTTCAGCATACTTACATACTTTCCACTTTTGTGGCTCGAGCCTTAGACATATTGAGCCTATTTTAATCATGACCTTAATTTTACTAGTGCATTGTTCCATTCCTAATTAGCTAAATATAATTGTAATACTTTAGCTTGGTAATTAGCCTTCTTAAATGAATATTTGCTTGCTCACCAATTTTAATAAAATCAATGAGGGTTATGCAGATTTGGGTTGCTTTAACAAATTAAAATATGGTCCAAGAAGTGTGAGGGCATGGCTAGTGTGAAAGTGTCAAAGCATAATTTTTAAGCAACTCAGTTCATCTTTCAAACAAATATTTAAATCTTTTTAGACTGTTGTTCTTAGAACGGGCTATATGGGTTAAGAAGATCTCCCCTGACTTCACTGACAAGGAGCAGTAATGGCTCAGGCCAGGAGCCAACGCAGAGCTGTAAAGAAGCTGATCTTTGAGATAGCTGAGCACCGTGCTTTCTGTTCTTTCTGAACACTACAGGTTGACCTCTGCTTCTATATGGCCATGCAGATTGCACTCACGACTGGCACTTACCACAAGAACACTGTGATTGTAATCTTTCTCCTTCACTATGCCTCTGAAATTTTTTTTAAAGATATGGTTGAGAAAACTATGGAATATATATCTTTGTATTGGTCTGACTAAGTTTGTCAGGCACTCTTCTTTTGAACTAGTTTTTTGTCTTCTAGTATGTCATACACCAATAAGCTACTTATTTGGGATTGGGAAATGTAGTGAAGAACTCTTGGCCTTGACATACTCCACTGCATACTGAACACCAAAGCTTGTGTCTATATCTGAGTAAGCTATTGTCACAGTGACTGCTGCTCACAAAGTGCTTCTGGTGGGATTTTCACAAGGATTTAGAAATCCCAGAACACGTGCATTGTCAGAATCAATGGACAGACTTGAAACAAGACCAGCATGCAATACTTTTGGAAATCCTTGCCCACATCATGCTATGGTGCAGTAAACTGGGAGATGTTATCTACTTTTTTTTTTTTTTTGGATGTCAGAAGATAAAAAAATACCTCAGTCCTGAGTTAATTGAATAATAAACACTCAAAAGCTATTATATGAGCAGAAAAATGGAGAAAAAAAATCAAGGTAGCAAATCACCTTACTTCAAAACCTCTCCTACTACTCCTTTCATGAAGCAGTAAAATACTTGAACAATCTCAGCTCAGGATACTAATATGGTAGAAAGCACAGGTTCTGGACTCTAACATTTTGCTGCATAGCTAAATGCAGATACTAATAAAGCACAATTTTAATGATTACAGCTTTGGTTTTTCAATATAGAAACAGAATTTTGATAAAAAATTCCAAAAATTTCAATCATAAATGAGCTATTACAAGCTGTTTGAGCAGCTGCATTAAATGTCTCTGAAAGCCATCTTTGAAAACTGAAATGATGGGTGACATTTAGTTTACATAGTGGGTAATATAAAAGATAAAATAATTTTGAAATATAATTGGTAATAAAGAGAATAAATAGTGTCTTATAAATATGCTAACAAGCCATTTTAGTGATATTTAGTACAGACATACTTAAAAGCAGTTAATAATCAGATCTCCACTTTTAATGATGTTACTGTTTAATGGTGTTTCACTGCTTGAACCCTGAAATTATGTCTTTAAATAATGTTACCATCTCTAGTCACTACTGTGCTATCAATTAATATTTGAAATTGTCTGTGATGGCAAGAAAAAGACGCACATAACATGCTTGTGTAATAAAAATCTCTATTAATGTGAATTTACCATGTGAGGGAGAGAGGTTTTGTACGTAGATGATTTCAGTGTTGGTGTTCAGCTTAGTAACTTGATAGCTTTCAGCAGGGGATTAAAAAATTTCTTAGAATGATTAATTTCAAGGCTAATCATATAATTTCAGAACTTTGTGAGAGGACTGTCAGAGGAAAAGGGTTTATATAATCAGTTATTTTGCTGAAAACTCCTTCAACCTGTGAAACTATACAGTGAATAAGAATGAACCAAAAGCCAGTGCATATAGTTACTCATCATGTGTGTGGAGTACTTTTTTATTGGGATAATAAATACAGATAAACAAGACAAAGGCACCAGATAAAGTCAAAACTGTTTAAACAGCAGACCTTTGCTACCTGGATTACTTTGAAGAGGACAAAGGTAGTGTCAGATTTGTAGCTCTAAAGACATATGCGATGGGAATGGACCAGGAGTAAGTCAGGGAGTCCTGGAGGAGGAGCTTTTCTTCTTTTCCATCATGACTAATGAGTCCAGAAATGAGAAGTGTAGTGGGGTGGATCTACTCCAGGGAAATCCACCCTGGAAAAATCCTAGCACAGGATTTGTCCTTTTCCACTTGCACTTGAAGCACAGGCTAGGAAAAAGAAAACAAATTGGAGATATGGAGAAGAGATAGTCCTGTCACCTTGTTGCAGTGGTGCCACATAGTCCAAACAGCAGGAAAGTCAAGTAGTGTTCACACTGACCTATTTCCCCTGCACTACTTCTGTTCTCTGTCTCTTTCAGAATCCACTAGTGCCGAAGGTCAGAAATTCCTATGACAGAAACCTTCAGTATTTTTATGCAGGGTGAATTTTCCTATGTCCTGGAAACAGACACCCTTAAGATTCTATTTTGCCTGCTCTTATTCATGGTTGCCCAGAGAAGCTGTGGGTGCCTCACTGTTGGCAATGTTCAAGGCCAGGCTGGAAGGGACTCTGAGCAACCTGATCTTGTGGAAGGTGTCCTGCCCATGACAGGGGACATTGGATGTAGATGGTCTTTAAACTCCCTTCCAACCCAAAGTATTCTATGACTTGTGAGCATAATTTCTTATGCTTAATCACTCTCCAAGGAAAAGTTTTCTCTTTATGCCCTTGTATATATCACACAGCTTTTTGTAGAAAAAGCATGAGAGACTGCACAAATATGATGGTGAAATTAAGGCAATTAATGCACGACCATGTGACAGTCCCACAAATATTTGCAATAGCAGAAAGAGAACTTAAGCAGATTGACTTAAAAAAGCAACAAACCAAGGCCATGATTTTGTGTACCTGTCTACATGAATTTCTCAGTCTCTATTGCATCTGGAGCCTTTGCACTTTATTCATCTCCTGATACTAATTTTCACATACTGTGATTTTGCCAACAAAGCTATTATAGACTTTTTGTATTTTGTTGCAAGTGCCCTCAAGGTTTCTCCCCACTTCACAAATTTAAAATAATGGAATGTATAAAAATCCACTTTTATATTGCTCCCTAACCCCTCCCATGCCAGTGTATTTTCAGACAACTGAAGACAAGTACTGGGTTTATCAGTTTTTGTGCCATGGTTTTTGATCATCACATTCTGTTTTATCTTAATTTTGTAATGGAAGCTTTTTTTGGAGTGATAAGGCTCTTGTCTTTAAGTGTCTAGGCATTATAGAAAATAAGTTTCTTATGCAGGTTTGGGTTCATTAAAGGTCCAAGAAATAGTGCAGAAACATTCTAGAGAGTTAATTGCATATATTGGTGTACAAATGAAATGTTTCATAAATCTAAACCATGACACTGTCAATGTATAAAGTTTTTTTTTTTTTAATATATTTTTGTAACCAGAAAAATAATGTCTTGGTCTTACACCTGGAAAAGTAGATCTTTTTTTAACCTATCAGAAAGCTTACAGTGTAAAACTACAGCTTATTGATTATAAGAACTCTTATTTCTTAAATCTCAGGATTATACTTGGAGTTATATTGAAATGTTATTTGCAAGGAGCAGAGGATGGCACTGTTGGACTGTAATTATGAGGTGATATAGACTGCATATCTTGAATTACAACATTGCACTACATTGCAGAAATTCTATCAGATGTCTTACAAGAAGCAATAGCAGGAAAAAGATTTACACTGGTTTTTGATCATCAACATTGTGCTTGAACTGTAGCAGTGAGATAGGAGAAATGATTCTTTTTTTGAATGGGATATGGCTGTAAAGTAGAGTAATGGAGAAAAAGTGGGTGAATAAAACCAAAAACATTAAATCACATATTTTGGAAAATAAATTATTAGTATAACTTTGAAGGGCCTCTCTGGCTCTGAGTCCTAAGCTGTGAAGTGCCTGAGGTACTGAGTATTTGCAAAGACTTTCGCTCTCTGAAGGGGGCACCATGGCATCCACAGGCTCTTCAGATGAAATAACCCCCAGGGACTGTAATTCACATAGCAACAGAGGATAGACCTGCATATAGGTAAACCTCTTAAAAAAATGGTCTTTCTTCTCAGATGTATATCTCCATTCCATGTTGGTATAGGATACTGCTAGCCTGTTTCTGCAGATTTCACAGGAAGATTATTATCTTGAAAAGGTATTCCATACAGAGTAGGAGGAAGAATCACATTCCAGGAATGTTCATATGAGTATTTAAAAATTGTGCAGTCAAGTAATTCAGTTTTCTTATGCAAGAGGTCATTAGCTGTGCAAGCCTCTGAATTTTGCTGTCTCTGCATTACCAATAAAACCAGCATTCACTTTATTCATTTCTCTGTCAGTCTAGCTAAGCTTATGAAAAAAAACCCCACAATTGGGTTTGGTTAAAGTTTGGTTAAAGGAATAAAGTTTTACCTCTGATCTGACTGCTGCAGTGGGCTCACTTGGTCTAGAAAATTTTGGGTGACCATTCTTTTTGAGAGAGTGGTGGGAACTTCTGTTGGATACACACAAGCCACCTTGCAGTTCAACATGGTTTGTTTTCCAGGATTGCTTATACTGCCAAGTACATTGAGACAAACTTGGAGGAACATAATAGACTACTAGTATTATTTGCAGGTAATTATCTCTTAAAAAAAAGATTTTGAAAATTAAAATTGAAATAGAAGTGGAATTTATTTGAGACCATGAATTTAGTACTGTGAATTTGGCATGATCATTTTACTGCAACTGAATTGGCATTCAAAACCAAAACCATTCCAAACTGCTCCTATAATTTTGCATTATAGCTGCAAATCCCAATGAAATTCCATATTTTTTTGTGAATTTTATGAATTCAAATGTACTTCACAATAAATTTTGTGGGTTATTTGGTTTATTTTTACTGTTCCAAAGGAAGTTTTTCTGATGAGAAAAGAGATGGGATTTCTAGATTCTTGAAAGTGTAATTTATTTTATTTTCTACATGGAGTAAAAGCATGAGATCTTTATAGGTATTGAAAGCATGGCCAGAAGTCATGGGACTCTAACTTGCATCATCTTTTAAAGACTTATTAACCAATAGAATATTGACAACTAGGATGTTTACATTATTAAACCAATAGTAATAAATTTTATCTAGTACTAATGTGACCTTTCCTAACCAATCTTGTTCTGCCACACAAATCTATTCTACAGACCTCTTGTCACTTTTATAACTACTTCTATTCTCCCTATATAGCTTAACCTATCTCTATTTTGACTACAAATCTACATTCTTGTTTCTAGCACTGAAGCTTGGAAGCTTGTCTCAGGGCCTTAGATCAAACCCTGTATTTAATTCTAAGTTTTGGCCTGCAGGCCCAGTGTTCTGAAAGCTCTCTGCTTTTTAGATTTCAACAAAATCTCAGCTCAGTTTCATTGCAGTGAGACCTCAAAACATGTGATTTTTTGGTGTCAACAATTTTTATAAGAAATTGTACTACAGAGTTCTGTGAATACACGTTTTCTGTGTGTTAATTTTTTTTTTTTAATTCAATTCAGTCATGGGAAGGAAAGAAGAGAGAAATTTTACATTCTGAATGCCATACTTCTTCATAGTACTTGTCTCAGTCAGCCCCAGTTTTATTGACTCCTTGCGAACAATGAATGCTGTGGTTTGCACCAAATGTTATTTTGCCAGCAATTGTGGGTTTTTTCTTTCTCCAGTGAGAAAGATTGTTGTGATTCAAGCAAATTATTATTTTTTTTACTGGGACTAAATCCTGTAAGAAGGATTTAATTTTTAGGAATCCTCTTTAAATTCTCCTTGACTAGTATAATTTAATGGTCTGAAATTAATTTACTTTGGTCTAAATTCTTTACAGTCACATGGTTTAGGGCCTGAAGGTATCTTAAGGATACCTTCTGACTATTATCCTTACTCTGGTGACATTTCTGGTTTTCACTTTTCTAGAATACTTATGACATAAAACCTCTCAAACCAAAAATGATCACACATAAAAACAAACATACCAACAAACAAAAAACTATTGATAAAAATGCAAAATATATTATTATATATATAATTATATCAATATATAATGAGTGGCTGTACCACATCAGTAAGAATCCTCAGATTTTTCCATGTGCAGGGTCAATGTGTAGACTTTCTAAACCTGTCGTCTTTCCAGAAAAATCCTAGCAGAGAAAATCAACATGACAAAAAATGGTTTCTATGATTATGGCATCTGCAAATTGCTGCCCATAGAAGGATATGGCAGTAGATAAGTAGTTTGATAGAGAAGTAGGCAAATTCTTGGACTATTTATCCATAAATGGATCAAAAAATGTCTAGGCAGGGATGTACCTTTAGCATCCCTAATATAAGAGTTGCTGAGGAGAAGGGATCCCAAGAACTGGCCAGACTTGAGGGATTGGTTTAACCAGAACCTTCTCTGCCACTGGCCTAGGCTGAAACTTAGGCATCCATGGATGCTTGGTCAGACATAGTAGTGCATTTATTATATTCTTAAAGACTGAAGTGCAGGGCAAACTTGGGTTTTCATACCATTACAAGTGTTAGTTTTAACATTCAGAGTTTGTGAAGCCTTGGAATAATGCTGCAAGAATATTCAAGACTGCTTTCAAAACTTTCTTTAAGAATATTCATCATCCTGTTAAATGAACCTTTTAAAATAAAATGAATCAGACATTTTTATTTGAAAATGAAGTTATTCTTTATTTTAAATTTTTAATTGGGTAACAAGAAACATTTGTCTCAATAACAGCAGACACACTAGGACAACTTTGTGTAGTAGCTTATTCATTTGTTGGTCCTAATGCTGCTTCTTTGGGTTAAATGTGAGCACAAGTTTTATTTACTATTTTAAAAGACTATCAGGACAATCTCCTCTAATTCAGACTGGTTTTAATAGTAGTTTCAGAACCATTCCAGTCATTACTCTTTTAGGTTGCTAATTTTAAGAGCAGAAATGTAAAATTAGATGTTTTTGAAATAATATCCTACAGTCAACACATTTTTGGATAATATAAAAAAGAAACTTCTGGGAGGTATAGCAAGATAAAATATTTGGAGTTTTTAAATTAAAGGGATTAATTCACATATTGCATTTTAAATTTTAAAGCATAGAAAGTCAGAAATTAAATGCCAGAATAAAATATTCATGATAAAATTCCAATTTTACTCAGGCCAGTGAAAAAGATTTTATTACTTTCTGTGGGGCTCTCCCACTAAAAGCACTGTCTGTACAATATGCATGCTTACTTTACCATGAAATACTATGAATATATATATTCATATACTATGAATATATATATTGTATATGTATATCACATGTAAGGCATAGCTGACAAATGAGAACTTAAGAAAAAAAATCCTAAAAATTAATTTCAAAAGTTTGAAACATCTATACTTGAAACAACATTTTAGAACCTTTTTCTTGTTCCCTGACCAGTCTGAAAAAACAGAGACAAAATGTGAGCAATACTTGTACAGAAACATGAGTGATGCTGAGCTTTCCACATGCACATAGAGAGGAGTGACAGCCCAGTTTTCCTTATGGATAGAGATAATCACAAATACTAAAATAAATCAGTTCAGAGTCTTGTCAAGGGTTTTCTTCCTCTCCTATTTTCTACTTGTTTTTATCCAAAGTACCAAAAGGTTACCTTGTACCTGCCCCTTGATTCTTTCTGTAATAGCTTCTGTATCCTGACTTTCCAAAATATATACAGGTACTCACAGCAGTACTCCAGGGTAATTGGTCAGAGTAAAAGGCCATCATGGTTTATGGGGCAGCAAATTCACTTTAGGGATAATTAAAGACTGTTTTTATCCCATACTATTATTTTTCTTGTTCAAATGCTTCACAGCAATAGAGGGCTAGGCACTATTAATGATTTCTATAGTTGTCACCAAAGCAAAAAGAGATATATTTGTCTTAAACTATCTGTCTAGTGCTATTTATACAGTAGCACAGGAAGCAATTACTGTATACTAGAAAGTTCAGGTGAGAATAGTAATACCAACAATCATGTGGCTGGCAGCTCTGAATGCCTGCAGGGATTAATTTTTTAATCTTATTTAAATTGGTATATTTTCACATTTACAGCCTAAACCTCAGATAACTTTAATCTCTGCAAAAGTCTTGTCCCCCTATTAGGTCCTCAGGAAACTGAGGTCATTTCAGCTGTGAGGCATCAGGGGTTTGAAGGAGAACGAGTAGGCTATGAAAGCCAGAGAGGGGAAGCTCTTGGAAACAAGAAAGCTCTAAGATAATTTTCCACTTTGGGTATGTGCACATATGTAGTCTGTTATTGAGCCACAGGCTATGCTTTCTTGATTTTATTTATTTATTATTATAATTACTTTTATTATTTTTTGGTTTTGTTTTGTTATGATAGGTAACCCAAAAGTTTTGCAGAGAAATCCCTGGTAAAACATTCAAAGATAACCCTCATGTGACATTCAAAGTCGTATGGTGGTTGAAGACCTATGGTACAAAATATTTTTGAAACAGTAAAATTGCCCAACCTACTTAATCAAGCAAGTCTTCATGTCTTTTGAAAGAAGCTGAAAAGAGCATACAAAGAATTTTGTCATTTTGATTGCTATTTCTTTTTCCCGATATTGATCAAAATATATACTGTGACTTTGGAATACACTACTTATTAATAAAGTTGAATAGGATTTTCCATCAACATTACTTCTCCTTTTAAGACAAATTCAGATTTTGTATTCTGAAGATAAAATATTAAATACCTACTTTTCTAAACCTGTTTGAAAATTGTAATTAGAAAACTGAAATGAAATGTATATCTAATAGTTCAAAAAGTGGATGTAATATAAATGAAAATGCAAAAAAAAAAAAAAAAAGAAAGGTATTTCTGTTTTCCTCCAATCTGATTTAAACTCATATTTAGAGACTAGAGAGGATTTTTAAAATAAGAATGAGAGACATGGAGGCATGACATGGAGACAAAGAGCTCTGCCTATTTTAGTGTTTAAGTTTGGCAGCTCTTTTAGTATTATTGTTTTATGTAATGATGAGAACGAGGCATAAAACTCTCCTGGCTGCTAGATATTTCTCCCAATTAAGAATATCTCAGAAACAAAATTTTAATTTATTATGTCTCCTATCTCCCTACAAATACATATTTTCAGTGGACTTTTTAACCAAAACTTCTTTTCCTAGTGTTTTTCTGAGTCTTTCCTCATTACAATAAGACAGTAATTTACTGGATGAACAATAGGTAGTACTCGTTGTTTGAAATGCTGGCCATCAGAATTTTCTGTCTGTGCAGACACTTCACTGCAGCTTTAATAAAATACCTTGTTACAGCAGTACTAAATCTGTATTCTGTTGGCATGACTTTGCATTCTCTGCCAAGGGCACTTCAGCTCATTTGTATGAAGATAAAGTAGGTAGGCAATTCTGCGTTCACCAACTTTCCTTTGATCTGCTGGCAAGAATATGGAGTTTATACATACAGAATATCAGTTTAATGACTGACTGAGCAGGACAGATTTTTACAGCTTTGGATAACAATGTATTTTCTACTATACTGCATCTGTCTTCATGTCTTTTACTTGAGATACAAAATATACACCTAATTTTCCCTTTAAATCTTGTGTTTGCAGACAAGAGATTGTTTCTTTGCGAACTGTCCAACTTTCTGTTACAACTTCAATATATTAGATGCACATGGTTGAATACCTTTAAACCCTGCTGGCACTGCATACACTGGTGCAAGTTGGAACTATTTTTCTCTAAAAATGGAAATTTTTCCCGTATAAAGAATGCCAAAAATTTCCAATCCTCTAATAATTTTTTTTTGCCATCTAAGATTTTATTAATTAAAAAAACTCATTCTATTGGATTGTTCTTAATAAGCTAGGCGTATAACAAATAGAGTAAAAAAATATTTGGACATCTTTTATGGACCTCACTAATTAAATACTTTTGAACTGTTCTTGGCACCATAACTAGCCTGAGCTATATCAATCAGGTCATTGCCTTTTTCCCGCTTGTATTATTTTTCTTTTTACGCTCAACTGTGATAGTTAACACATATTTCTTACCATACCCATCTAAATTTGATCTAAGATTTTTTAAAACTAATATAATAATATCTGTCTAGGCCAGAAGTTTCCCAAAATATCATAGCATATTTAGCTTTTTAACAGTTATAAGCAAATCTTAGAGGAATTGAGGTATTGTATCTTGGCATTTCATAATTTTTGGTGTATTTTATGAGTTACACTCTAATATTTTTATCTCTATGTATTTAAAGTTATATGGATATATTTTTATGTAGTGTATAGAGTAGGCACTTACCATATACTTGTAACTATGGATGGAAGGCTGTTCAGCCGGTTATGTAGACAAAGTCCTGAAAAACAGCACACCTGTTCCTAATGCCTGTCATCAGTATGATTGAATCCTGAGACAAATTCCTGGCTGAAGATACTGGAGAGGAGACTAAATGTTTGGCTGCACATCCCAAACCCAATGGATGTTTGTGGGACAACTAATAAACTGAAATGCTGGTCATGATAGATATCAAATAAACGAAGCTCAGCTTCAGAGTCCAAAAGCCACGAGTGATAGGGGAAGTATGGAAATAGTGAAAGCCAATCAACACTTCTTTGCTTCCTGGAAAGTTCTTCAATCCTTCAGCTTTCCCATACAACTATTAGTCTTCAGGTCTTGGTCAGTTGTTGATGTGCAAGCCCATCATAGGTGCATTTTTGGTGAGCAGGTTCGTGTGAAATGCTACTTTTATGTAAACGGCTCAGTAGAGTTGAATAAGTTAAAACAAGTTATATCTGCTGGTCCATTGGCTCTGCTGTCTTCTAAAATGTGAAACTCCTCTCTTGGACCCAGAGGAGACATGAACCAGAATTAGGATCATGCAGGAAAGGTAAATCCATATGTGGACTGCCAAAAGGTTTCCTTTGTGAGGATAGGGTCACATCAGGTGTTGTGCATTACCTATGTAACCCTCAGTGCTGCTGACACTTTAACACACTCCACCACAAAAGGTCTGCTCCACCAAGAAATGAGACAGGTGGACAGGAAGCCCAAGTAACATATCTCAGACATAATAAATCTATTTTTGATATGCAACTAGGTGAGACAGCTCACTTAGGCTATGGTTAAGTCCAATATGTTCCCAAACTCAGGAACATTACCCAGAAACAGTTATGATCAAGCAAATATGTCTGATAAAATCAAGACTTTGAAAGAGTTAAGTGGTGAGGATTTAATGTTGTATAGTGATTTAGAAACTAATGTTATCTGGAGCAAGAAGCTGGCTGGATGCCTTGAGAGGATCAGTAGTAAGCCAGGGAAAAACAGGTTACTCAGAAAAAATAAACAGATAAACTCCCCGAATTTTTAAATTGAGATTACCGTGGTTGCATAAATATGTGCAGTTCATTTCATAACTATTTGCTGAAATGGTATGATAAGAAATGAAGAAATTTGGTGTGACCCAAAACCTGCATTGCTTTGGTAACAGTCACTGTTGTGAGGAATTCTCTGTGAAATTTCTTGTATTTTAGGAGGTGATTATAGCCTGCAGAGAGATTAGGGAGAAAAGGATGAGATACCCATGGATGCTTGGAGATGCATGTGGAACAGAGGCAAAGAAAAGCCAGGGAGATTTTCTTTTGAAAGCCTGAGGCTAAAAATCTGAAGAAATGAGTTGAAGGCAATGGAGTGTACTCTGAGCTTGCCTGCACATTTAGAGAGAAGATAAGGGCAGACTCTTCTCTGTGCTGGAAATTGTTGTGTCACTACAAGACATCATTCCTACAGCAAAAGCAGGCGCGATGGTAGTGTTGCCTCGGCACTGTGGATTTATATGTGGTACTTAGGGCTAGAGAATGGGGAACATACAGAGAGAACAAGCCTTTCCAGAAGAAAACAGGAGAACATGAATGAAAAACAGTTTCCCTCCACCAGCTATTTCCAATGTTTCTTTCCAGGTTCTGATATGGTGGCTAAAATCAGCTCCATGTCAGCAGAATCTACAGCAGCGTAACTAAGATTAGATTAAGAAATTTTGTCTCTATCTATAGCTATCTATACCTATATATCTGAAGCTTGCTGGCACTTCCTAGATAAATCTGCCTTTAAATTTATCTGTAATAGTATTATGCACTAGAATCATGGCTTCTTAAGGAATCCAATGCATAGTGGTGAGTGCTAGCTGCAGTTTATTTGGCTCAATCTGTTCACTAGTGGCAGTATTTAGTCAATGTCTGAGCAAAGCTGATTCCTCAGATGGTGTAAATCAGCCCAGCACCACTGATGTTAATAGATCTTTGCCAGTTTACATCAGATAGGAGCCTTTCTTGCTCCTTCTTCCCAAAATTTATGAGGATTATGGAGATGAGCTGTAGCCCTAGTGGCAAATGCATCATTTATATATGCCAGGTCTCTGCATAGTGTGATTGCTGTGCTCTCCAAATCTTTACAGACATTCTGTGATATACGTGATGACTAAGTAGTAGAAGTCAACAGAAAGAACAGTAGGCATACCATATGGAATTTTTCTTTGGGTACTTTGTCTTTCTTTCAACCTAGGGATAAGGGTTAAAATTATACTCCATAAATAATTTTATTGAGTTATTAAAATTTGAACTCATCTTTACACTTGAGTTTCCATCTTTTCTACTAATATCTTCCTCATTGAACTACTTGTATCATATTCAAGGTCTAAGCATTCTCTTTTCATAGCTTATTCATATGCTGCCTACCAAGGACTGAGGACCTAAAGGCACTGCTGAGTTGACATTTCACACAGAACTGCTGAGCCTGTTCTGTGAAAGTTATATATCTGTGAACTATGTTAAAAATAAAAACTTATACTAAGAAAACCAGAGCCCTGTGAATCCTGAAAGCAACAATTTATTGTGTCTCCAATGAAGACTTCTCTGAATAAATTCAATATTTCATTTTTAGGTATCTATGCTTTAGTATCAGAGAAATAAAATCCATGAAACAGAGACAAGGAAGGAAAATAACAAGTAAATACACGTTTCATATAAGAGGCCGCTCCATCACCAATGCCTATTTCTTTCCTTTTCCTCTGTGGCCTAGAAATAGAACAAAAAGTACCTTGGAAAAAGTTGGACATGAAGTCTCTATATTTTTTTGTCTTCTTACCTCATGTTTTATTTGAGTTACTTCCTCTTGGTTTGCTACAGAGATTAAAATTGATAATAGTTATATTTACTTTGCTGTTTGCACATCATCACTGAGAATATCAACTATGAAAGCACCACCTGCCACGTAGCAAAGACTTAAATTTAAACTTGTAAGTTTCTATAAGGTTGATGGCACAAATACTTTCCCAGTGACTTCTGATCAGAAAGATCTCACTTTTAGGAAGAACATGGAGTTCTTGAGGACTTGTGGTTCCAGTGTTGGCTCCCAGAGCAGCAACAAGCTTGCCTTTCCCCTCTGGGAAATATAATACTAGCGTGAGCTGGGTACAAGTGTAGGTTAATATGATGAACATGAATACTTTTAAACGGCTAGGCATAGCAAAGAAATATCATATGAAATGTCAGGAAATGACATGGGAGGAGATGAAAAAGTGCAGTAGTGCCTGAGCAAGTGCTACTGACTAGGGAAAGCAAGCCTGTCTTGGCACCTCAGCCCTGATACAGACCGACATGGGTCCATAGCTCTTCATGGGTAAAAGAGGTGCTAGAAACAGAGAACTTAAATATTACAGCAAAGAACATATTTGTCTTTTGGCAACATTTAGTCCCAGCTCAAATCAGGCATCTCAGGGCTTTACACAATGCAAACAGAAAGATATTTTTCTCCCGCAGACCTTAGAATACAAATAGAGAGTCCATCCAAAGAGTAGGAGGAAGAACTCCTCCTCAATTGTACACACCAGATTATATTGCTTGTTAATTACATTAAATTTTGTTCTGGGGTTTGGCAATGGAAAACATCCTGCTTTGTTTCACCCAAGGTCCATTCCTCCTTCTGGAAATCAGTTCTTCCCAAAATGGCACTCAGACTCGAATGTGATAAGTTGCTAAGCAGCAGATGTCAAGGGCAACACTGTAGGAGGAGAGCAGGGCTCTGTTTTGTTGATCACTAGTAACAGACACACATTATAATCATAGATTCATATGACTTTTTAATGGTCTCAATGTTACTGTCTGATCCTGATGGATACCTTCTACCTGACCTTCACTGCCTTAGTTCCAATTGAAGTCATGGTAGAGATAATTTATAATTATATCACTGCAGATATAGCCATTTTTCTGTTCAATTTTTCTCTCAATTTCCTATATGACTCCTATATGACCATATGTGTTTATCACACAGAAGAAGAATGAGATCCAGTTGACAATTTTAAGAAAATTAATCAGAAGAGGATTCAAAAGGTATTAAAATCTGGTTTGTTCATGAAAATATGTCATTAAATAGAAATTCAGTACACAGCTGTCCTGAATGGATGCCTGATCTTGAACAGAGAAGTAGCATAAGAAGCAGCTACAATGAACACTTGAGAAAAGTTCTAGGAATAGATGACATACATTGAGTGCAACAGGAAATGAGGCAGCCATAAGAAATTAAGTTTTAATTTAGTGCTTCTAGAAATGTTTTTCCTAGCTGATAAAAACTGGATAACCTCATGGGGGAAAGCCAACGTGCAAGTACTGATTTCTTCACTTTCATGACCTGCGAGATGACTTGAGGAAATAGCATGAAGCTGAGTTTAGGTTGGTTATCAAGAAAAGGTTTTTCACCAAAGTGGGTGGTTGAGCACTAGAACAGTCTCCCCAGAGAAGTGGTCACAGCATCAAGCCTGACAGAGCTCAAGAAGCATTTGGACAATGCTCTCAGGAACATGGTGGGATTCTTGAGGTGTCCATCTGGGCTTAAACCATGACACCTGTGCAGGGCCAGGACTTGGACTAGGATCCTGATGAGTCCCTTCCACAGCATATTCTGTGATTCTATGAACCAGAATGGTTAGAGTTCATCTAAATGCAGGGCATATTCCCTTGCTAATCTGGTTTATTAACTAGGCTATTCGTTGGTGAACCCTTATGACTCCTCTAAATGCATTTGTGGCTCAAGATGTGCTTTTCAAAAAACCAAGATTTTATTGGAAAATTGCACAGGCAGACTGCCAGTGGAAGAAAAGCCATTCTAAGCTTTCCTGTGTACAGTGCAAATCCACTGTAATGGCAAGCATGGATTGATTTTTTAGGCCACTGTTACTGAGATGAAGCAAAGAAGTCTGGCACAGGACAGGTGGGTGTGTCCATCAGATTCTCAGGGTTTTACAGGTTTTCAGGATCAGATGAGACCACAAACCCTGTATGCAATTGATGCCAGTAATGCATTCATTTTTATTATCTATGCATTAAAACTACAAAGCAGTCAATGCATTTTTGTAGCAGTAGTGACCAGAAACTGAGTGACATATATCAGCCTAATTTAAGAAATTATATTATGGTTTATTCCCAGCCTAGGGTCAGGTAAGTGACACAGAAATCAAAATGTCAAAGGAGTTTTGGCAGATACTTCCAAGTTCTAAAGAACTGCTTTTAAAAATACTTTAAAAGGAGAATGTAGTGGAAAGTACACTATTTTGACAGAACAGGAACGACTGCTAGTTTCTCTCTTGCTGAGATTACTGTTCTTATTGACCAGCTGTTTCTGAGTATGTCTTTATGGAAGACACATAAATATAAACAAACAAATAAATAAATAAATAAATATCTACATGAGTGTGCATATGTGCACACACAGAGGGACACACATGTATAGGTATTATAGAGCTCCTGACATCAGTTACAAGCGTCACCTGGAATTTCTAAAGCTAAACTTTAGCCCTGTGTTTTTTAACCTACAGGTGAAAATTCATCATGCTCAAAATAATTTTAAGCCCTGATTGATGCTACTTCAGACTCTTCAAATTGCTCTGTAACCTCTGTCATTAAAAAGGTGCAGGCTGGTTGTAAACCATTTTAGCTATTGCTGCTACTTATTCAGACAATAACAGAAGTCAGGACCCTACTGGAGCAGAACCCACCATACAAGATGCTGCATGAAGATGAGGCAGAATGACAGTTTATGCACTATAAGCATGAAATCTTCTGTTTTATATACATCCAGTATATTTGATACACAGCTTTCTTCCCTCTTTGCTCTTTAGCTTCAGGTGAAGGTGGGTCTGGCTTGTGTCTTACAGGGAGGTCGAGATTGTCTTTTATCTTCTAAGGTCTGAGATCAGTAAAGAGCAGAATACTTTGTGGATCTAGAAGGCATTACCACAGTAACATAAATGCATGCTTACAAGTTCCACTAATTAAACTTTTTTATGGTAACTCTGATGCTCCCACTGCAGACAAGAGTTCTAATATATACATGTTTCTGAAGGAACATAAATGTTCTAGCAAAGTTTTTCTGAGCAAATAATATGGTTCATGGTTGTCTTCCTCACATAGACCACAACCTTCTTTTTCCTCTTACTTTTAATATTGAATTTATCTTCTCCCTTCTCCCTTCACATTATCAGATACAATTAGAGAATCAGATTTATTTCATCTGTACATTCTTTGTAACAACTGATTTTTTCCTCTATTTTATGATGTCCTGGTTTATTTCTGTTATATATTATAACAACAACAACAACAACAACAGCAAACACAATAATAACAATAATAGCTTATAATAAACATGAAATACGTGAGTACTCCAGGTACTCACTCGGGCAAGTAAAACAATATTTTCATGCTGGTGTGCACAATAATGTGCACGCAATAAGACGGACAAAAGTTAGGAGGGCTGCTAGCTGCCCCTGTGGCTAGATGTTTTTCTGTAACACCATGTTTCTCAGATTGTCACACATCTAAGGAAGAATTATCAAGGGGTATAAAGCCTTCCACTCCTGCACTGGTATACTGGTGAATCTGAGGAAAGCTGCAGCATCTCTGCTGGTCAGAGATAACTGGAACACAAAGCAATTAAGAATGCTTTTCCTGTTTTACAACAGAACAGCTGTGACTGACCTCTCCCTGACCAGCCCTAGAGCTGTAAAAGATTAAATTTGAAATGTGAAATTTAGCATGAAAATACTGGGAACTTCAATGAGGGGTAAATGGATGGGCTAATCGTAGTGGAAATTAGCTTTGACTTGATTATGTTAAGGTTGTTTGAAAAAGCATCTTTCGACACAAAAACTTACTGTAAAGCTGTGGAATATGTACCTACAGATGACTGATTACACATACTGGCCTAACATTTCAGTTTTGCAGTAAATTTATCAGATATCAGGTGGAAACTGGATTTGGTCATGGATCCAACAGGCCTGTGTTGGATTTTCTGTTCAGTTCCTGAGGTTATGTTATTCTCCAGCTGAAATATCAGCTCACTTTTAAGCAAGATATTTTCTTCTAGGCAACCCCCCTACAACGAGCCCTATGGAGCCCCATCTGACTGGTGAGTAGCAGAGGCTTCTGTGTGCGTGGGCAGCCTCAGAGGGACAGCTGCCACCCCCTGGCTCTGGGGGTGCAGAGGGGGTGCTGCTCATGTTGTCAGAGCCCAGCACATCATGGGACAAGGCAGGAGCAGGAGAAGGGTGCCATTCATTGCTTTTAAGGAAGCAGAGGACATGACTGTTTCCCATACTGCTGCTCTGGTGGACAAAGAAACCCTTGCAAACTCATGTTGAAATAAAAAGTAGTTTAGTTTATTCCCTTTTTGCTAGTCCAGATAAGGGGATGAGGAAAAGTGAAGCAAGGAAGAGCTTTGCCTTCCTGTATAAATTGAAATTTTTTCAGGATTTCCTAGAAGTACATGTGTGTCACAGAAGACATGTTAGTCATTATGGCTGATTGGAGAGTTAAGATACTTATCTTGGATAACTTCAGAAACAGAATAATTCTGTGTTAAATAATATAATGAACTTTTTTTTTCTTTAATACCATGTATCATTTTCAAGACTACAAAGTTTATATGCTGAATCTTACAGAAGGCATTTCCTGAAAGTTCAAAACAAAATACTCTATTAAGATATGTGTACATTTGACATAAATCAAATAGAATTAGACAAATAGAAGGTTTGTGTATCTGTTATCTGTGTGCTTACCTACCATACCTTATTAAAATGGTTTTGCATCAAATATGATGTGAAAGCAGAATTCTTTTGAAATACAAAGCTTTTCAAAGTTTTCTACAGACTTTAAAAATAGGAGCTTTTTGTTTAAAACTAAAAGGAGATAATAAATTGCATTGCTACAGGGTAAACATTTTCTTTAAAAGTATTTATGTCACCAAAGGAATATACCACAATGAATTTGTGACTTTTGTCATATTTAGCATCCCTGCAATCACTCCAGTGAAACAATTCCCTTGGCTTGTGCAATTAGTTTTTCCTGGCGATCTGCCTCATGTTTTTGTGCCTTCCTAATTAGCTAGGAAAAGCTTTTGCTTGCAATTGTGTGACAGGTCTATTCCTGTAAACTAACAACGAAATCATTCATATGGAGGTTTAAAATCAGGGCCATCATTTGCTAAGGAAACAAAGCTTAGTTAACAACTGCTTTTACCTCCAAAAAAATCCTAAGGGGATACACAAATCTGAAGGTTTTAATAGAAAATCTTGCTTACTTTTATCTCTTGGCTATGTAAATGAATAAAATGAGGAGCAGCAGAAAAAGATTCACACAGACTGAAGGATGAAAACAAATCCATGCTTGTCATCATGGTATGAGATGGAATGGTCCAGATATACACATATATTCATTTATATTTAATGTCTTAGTGAAATAACATTTTTGCTCTGATTGCATTGGTAAAGAAAGAAATGAAAAATTATCCTTATACTGGGTTGAAACTTTGTTTTTCTTGCACTGTTTCAGGAATTCTTCTAGTGCTCTGTCAGTACTTTCACAGATTTTCATTTTCTGCTATACAAAGACTCATGGAGTATGAAGGGGAAAAGAGACATTAATTTGATCTGTTTTTGTGGAGAACTTTGGAAATCTTTGCAGCACTCATCTTGTCTGTGCAAAATGTAGAAGTCCAGACTGAGCTATTACAGTTCACAGCCTGAGCTGAAATAGTTATTCCTTAAAAAAAAAGATCTTTTCTGGTTAGCTTCCACACTGCATTTTGTCTATGGAGAAGAGTCTGAGGGTTTGCAGCAGTTTAATCCCAGCCAACAACGCAGCCACACACATCTACTCCACTGCTCCCCCTGCTGAAATGGTGGGGAGAATCAGAAAGGTAAAACTGAAAAAAACTTACGGGCGGAGATAAAGACAATTTAATAGGCAGAGTAAAAACTGCACATGTAAGCAAAGTAAGACAAGAAATTCATTCACCACTGTTATGATACTATTATTGAGAGATACCTCTTCCTGAATTAAGGTGCAAATAACACCATATGCTGAAGTCAATAGTATGGATTTTATAACAATAAAATGTCATGGTAGAGAGCTAGAAAGAAATAAAAAAGAGAGAGAAGAGAGAGAGGGTGAAGGAGTGAGAGAGAGACAGATCAAGCAGAAGATATTCACTACCTGTGGATCCAACAGCATCCTGTTGGTCCTTCTTCACCGCCTTTCAGAGGTGGGGGTGCTGAGGTTCAAAATGCTCACTATTTATGCATTTTAGCAACCAAAGGAATAAATGCTTTTTGGCTACGCAGTTCTATTGCTTAAGTGATTCCCTTGCTTCTGATGCTGATTAGTCCTGAAGCTCAGTCCTTCTCTTCTCTTGAGCTTCTTGGCGTGGGGTTCTTGGGTCAGTGGTCCCTGAGTTAATGGTCATGATCTCCCATTTGACAGAACTACCTTTTACTCAGCTGGGGTTGATTTCAGCACAGTTGCTGAGTTGCCTTTTTTATGGCCCATAAATCCTGTATTTTTTTGTCCAATACACTCTTCTCCCCAAGACTTGTTTACCTCCCCTAGGTCTGAGATAATAGCCAGACAAACAGTACCACCTTTATCTTATTTGAAGTTCTGCTGTGGTGGCTTAACTAACAGTCCAAGTTCCCGGTATTTACAGAGGCATATTTAGGGGGGCTTTGGTGGCCACAGACACCATCAGTCCCATAACTTGGGGTGATCTTTGTTTGATGGGTGATATATGCATATGAGCATTATATATGCATATATATGCATATGAGTTGCTTCCCTACGCGGTTTGCCACAGTCGGAACTTTTGTCTGGATGCATTAACCAGGATGTGCTAACCAGATATATTGCCTCCACTAGGTCTGGAGTTTGTGCCATTCTGTCCCTCCATTCTGTACATGGCAAAGTTGTTCTGTGGCCTTAAGAATATTTGAGACAAGGAACTGTGCTCTTTAAGTCCTTACAACCACTTTCCATGGGCAGGCAGGTATTTGGCTGTCCCTAGAAAAGCTGGAATTCTTCATATATAACAGTGACTTTTGGAATCAAAATACCATCACTCAGAATCTTCATCCTTTCTATGACTTTCCCCAGATTTATTGATGAGCATGATGTTGTGTGGTGTGCCACATCCATGTGATCAGCTGGGATCAGCTGTCCCCATTGTGTCCTCTCTCAACCCTTGTGCCTGCTACCCAACTTCCAGCCTGCTCACTGGTGGGGTGGGGTGAGTGTCAGAGAAATGCTTAATTCTGTGCTAACACTGCTCAGCAGTAACCAAAACATCCTGTGTTATCAACACTGTTTCCAGCACAAATCCAAACGATAGTTCCACACTAGCTATTATGAAGGAAATCAACTCTACCTCAGCCAAAATCAGCACAAAGGTACACACACAATTATATCTTCAGTGTCTATGTCAATTTTTTCCCCATCAGGATACATTGAAACCTTATTTATGGTTTTATAGACGTAGTGTGATTTCTTCTCTATAGTTAATCACACTTAATTTTCAAGTCTGTTTGTTTTGGTTCGTGACTTAACATTCTTTGTTTTCTTCAGCAATACCTGGTAAGTATAACCTCCCTCTCCACAGCAAATGGATATAAAAAAGAAAATTCTGCTTCTATTCTCCTCTCTCTGGCAGAAGTTCATGCTCCATTGCTAACTACTAAAAGCTGAATGCACTTATTCCATCAGCGCGGTTCCCAGCCTGTGAAGAGTGAAACTAGATAACCCTGAAAATGTACATGAATAAATGAAAAGCTCACTTCTAAAAGAATGGAAAGTAATTTTGGGCATACCCAGGATATTTCAATGCCTGTCATCAGAAGTTTTTACGAGCGCATGGAAGTTCTTGTCCAAGTTTGTTGTCTGCACAAACTTTGAGAAGGCTTTGGCCCACTGTCTCTGCAAGATAGGGGTGTAAGTCCTCTAGGAAGTTAAGTACTTATAAAAATTTTTTTAAACATTAAGATTGAACTACATTCTCTAATGACATAGAAACAATATCTCCTTTAAATTCTCCTGAGACAAAGTAGGGGGAACTCAGATCAAGTCACATTTAATTTCTTGTTTTCCTTTACCCTCTACCTTCACTTTAAATAAAAGCAGCAATTACACCTCATCAAAATGTGTATTCTAATTTTAACAAGGTGTTACAGACTTATAAACCCTTCTAAAAATCCATTTGATGTTACACTATCCCACTTGTGATTTTGGGAAAAAATGGAAGTTCTGACTTTGGTTATGGAACAATCAGTTGGATACTTTGATCTATGGGAAATAGAGTAACCAAGCAGAGTAATGTGATTCTTTGTCAAGATTTTGAGAACACATGCGCAATCCTGAAAGTAAGTCTGAAGTGTTTCTTTATTCTAAGTCATCTCTATGATAACAGCAGAATTGACATTACCTGTTTAGGTTCAAGTCAAAACAGACAAAACAAAAAGCAAGTACTTTTTTTTTTTCTAATTATGTACAGCTAAAAGGTGCTACTTTGCAAGTCTCCAATTATTGGAAGGATCATGATTTGTTACTATGTAAGTAATGTCAGTAGAACGTATCATGACAAGTAGACTAATAGAAAAGGACACTGGGTTAAAAAACAATAAAAGAAACCTGTGATGGTTGCAACTCGCAAGAAAGCACGCAAGAAAGTTCTGCAGACTCCACAATTTGAAGAAGAACAACAAGACGAAGGTAACACAAGGATAAGGAGGTGAATTTTATGAGCTGCAATGACAGAGGCCAGCGTGATACTTGCACAGTGCATACTTGGCACTGTTGAGGCCACAACTCAAAATCCTGCATTCAGTTTTGTGCCCCTCACTAAAAGAAACTGAGGTGCTGGAGCATGTCCAGAGCAGGGCAATGGAGCTTGAGAAGCATCTGATGAGGAGCAGCCGAGGGAGCTGGGGGTGTTTAGCCTGAAGAAAAGGAGACCCATATGAGACCTTATCACTCTCTACAAACGCCTGAAAGGAGCTTGTGGTGAGATGGTTGTTGGACTCTTCTCTCAAGGAACAAAACAGGAAGAGAGGAAATGACTGCAAGTTGCGCCAGGGAAGGTTTGGATGAGATATTAGGAAGAATTTCTGCAATGGAAGGATGTTCAGGCATTGGAACAAGATGCCCAGGAAGTGGTGGAATCATCATCCTTGGAAGTATTCAAAAGGCATGACAATGTGGAATATTGGGGATATGGTTTAGTAATGAACAAGGTGGTGCTGAGTTAACAGTTTAACTCAATGATCTTAGAGGTCTTTTCCAACCTTAATGATTCTATGATTCTACATAATGACTAGGAGAAGGAAGATTGTTCAGACATGATTTGGTGACAACTATATACTGTTGGGATAAAAATAATAACAAAGATGAAGGTATGGAGTTCCATGCCTATTTTTATTATTCTGAATAATTATGAAAACTTCATGTAAGTTAGTAAGAAAATATCCCCATTTGCCACATAATTATTGTCAATGACTCTCTAAAAGATCAAAGTAATCAAGAAAGTAGTTCATCTAGGCTTTTTGGTGTTTTTTGTCAAGTGCCAGTTTTAAATCATGATGCAAAAGAGACATGGTACATGTTTAAAGTAGCTCAGGCCATGGAGACAAATGATTTTGAATAGGATGGAAGTATAATGATGTCTACATTAACAAGTAATGCAGGTCAACAGGACTGTACCTGCAAAGAAACAGATGGCACTCAGGAGCTGACATTCATTCCATAAGCATTTAGAAGGATTATTACTTCAGGCGGTCTCTAAACCAAGCCCATGGAGTCAATGCCTGGGAGCAGCTAAGAGAGCATTAGAGGTACCCCTGGAGTGCATATTTCATTTTAGATTCATACAAAAGATTCTAGTTTTCATCCCAGAGACTGCTCTGAAATGTGAATCAAAGTACATATGAAGGGCTGTTCAGAAGATTGGATTCAAAACCTGTATTAGAACTGAGCTAAAATGTTAATGCAGATGCACCAAATACATACATATCTCCTCTGGGAAACAGAGCAAAGATTAGTTTGCACTGAGATCTGTGCTGTTTTCACTTGCCATAGCAGAACTTTTACTGGTATAAAACTTTTTATATTCTATGAATGTCTATATTTTTTTTTCGTAAGAGGCTGAGATCTTTCTATCTTGGATAAAGTAACCTTTATACCAAAGGTTTTAAAAGATGAAAGGATGATTAAGGGAAAAGAAAGAATGGCTGAAAGGGTTCAACAATTTATAAGTCTAAAATTTTAGATAAATATACACTCTTATTTAGACAGAAGGATGTTATGAGGGACTGTGTCTAAGGCTTTACAGAAGTCCAGATAAATGACATCTGTACCCCTTCCCTTGCTCACTGATGTAGTTACTCCATTATAGAAGGCCACTGGGTTGGTCAGGCAGGACTTGCCCTTGGTGAAGCCCAAATCACCTCCCTGTTCTGCATGTGCCCCAGCATGGCTTCAGGGAGGATCTGTTCCACGACTTTCTGTTCCATGATCTTCCCAGGCACAGAGGTGATGCTGATGGGTCTGTATTCCCAGGGTCCTCCTCTTGACCCTTTTTGGAGATGGGTACAATAGTTCGTCTTTTCCAGTCACCAGGAACCTTACCTGACTGCCACAACTTTTCAAATATCATGGAGAGAGGTTTGGCAACTCAATTCCCTCAGGACTCTGGAATGCATCTTACCAGATCCCATAGACTTACATACAGCCAGGTTCCTCAGACGATCATGAACTCGATTTTTACTTACAGAGGGAAGGATTTTGCCCTCCCAGTCCCCATCCTGGTTTCCATCCACTCAAGGTGTGGGAAGAGAGGCTGCCATTGCAAGCTGAAACAAAAAAGTCTCCTCAGCTGTTGTTACCAGTTTTCCAGCACTGTTTACCAGGATTGTGTGTCTCTGTGTGTGTGATACAGTAATGCTGCGCACTTTCAGAAGATTTCATGGTTAAAATGTAAAAATGTTTCTTTAAAACAGATAGAAGAAATTAGTTTAGCTATTTCATACTTACTTTATCTGAGTCCTGGAGAGATCAGATAAAGGAAATGGAAAAAATTACCCTACAATAATAGGGCTTCATGGTGTGCACAGGACATAATTTAATAGTGCTTCTTCTCTGAATGCCTACCAATGGTACAGCAGTCCACTATCTGCTATCATTATCTATAAACCATATAGTCTGAGGGACCATATTTTATACAGGAAAATAAGAAGTTAAAATGAATGTAGCAAGGGGAGACATAACAAGGAACAGACATGATTTGAAAGGATCAACTGCACATTCTTAATTCTAAATGTAGTTCAGCATCTGGTATTTACTCCTGCAAGGTTAATGTAGATTGTGTAAGCCGTTCTAGCATTATCTACAATGTATTTTGAAGTATGAGTTTAGTATTGTAGCTTAGGTGTCTGCGATATCCGATGACGCTACTACATGACTACCAACACTGTCTTTTTGGTGAAAAAAGTATTTTTTTTTCTGTTGCTCAGCGTACTTTAGCTTTTAAAATACTTCTATGCAAAGTGAATCACTAAAATTAGGGTGTGGCCCAAATTCAATCATGTAAATAGAAACTACATTAGGGGAAATAAACCTTGGAGGATTGCTATACAAAAACCAAAAAAAATCTTTTCCGTAAGTAAGTCTAAAATGCCTACCTTAGCTCTGAGTATCTTAAGCTATTAGATAGTAACTAAAAATTGTATATTCAAAGTACACAGTTTAGGAGCTTTTGGCACATCTTTTTCCACTCTTCATGATTTTATATTCATGTCATCAGTATTGTAAGAAGAATTTGGCAGGATGTCCTCATAAAGAAGCTATGAATTAGAAAGTTACTTTTTTGTAAATGTGGAGGTTAAAAGCTTGTAAAGATAAAATTACAGAAAGCAGAAGTTTAAAAGCATTTGTTTTTTTCTTGATAGAGTCTACCAGAAATAAACTAAGTATTGGATGGCATAGAGATTTCCTGTTAAAAAAACCAGCTGTGTAAATACTAGCATAATATGATGCATTTATTGTCAATATATAATTGTTCAGAAAAGTACTGACATTATTCAACCACCATTAGAAAAATTGTAATAATAAAACACTAGACTAATCTGTTGGTTTTTTTCTTGGTTTCACTATGCTACAAAATACAGAACATAAAAAATTTAAGAGAAGAAAGACAATGAATTTGCTAATCAAAATAAACCCACTATGCAAATTCACATTCAGAAACGCTTTTGCAAATATAGTGTTCTTGTGGCAGGTTAGTACAAAACCCTGAAAAGACCCTTCTCCCCCTTTACCAATCTCACAGTCTTACACAAGTGGCTTCTCTCATTAGATATGCTACAAGCTTCAGGTATACCACAGAGCTGGTCCATTAACAAACAGTTTGTTGTTAAATATTTCATTGTTATGAGCTCATACTTAAACTTAAAGAGCAATCTGTGGAAGAATGGAGTGTTAAAAGATTTTATTGCCCATAAAACAACAGGAGAGTAACTTTGAGAAAGCTGTAGATTCTGGAAAGGGATGGCTTTCTTTGCATTTTACTGGTTTTTGGTGAATATTTTCTGGTTAGTGTGTCCCTATAGTAATGCAGAGGATGAATGTTAAGTATCTTTTGCAAAGAAATAAATTGATTGGAAAATCTGAATATTTCTAGTCAGCTGTCTCCATGTCTTTTGGGGTGATGCCCCTAGAAATGTGAGCATAGCATAATTGCAAATATCTAGTTTATGAATTTTGATTCAACCTTGGATTATTTATTACTCAAGGAGTGAAATTTTGCACAGGTAAAATAGCTTACCATGGCCGTTGTGGTGATGAAGTTTTGCCCAACAGTCAGCAGAGCTCTAAAGGTGGATGTGTTGTCCTGAGAGAAGAATTTAGAAAGGGATCAGGTAGTTTATTCATTTGTTTATTCATTATTCTTCACTCTGGAGCACTGGTTTCAAGCTGATCTTTCTTAGAGGAAGTTGCTGAGCTTCCATCACTTAAACCCCTTCCTCTTTTGGCAAAATATGGGACTTGCTACCTTTGGCAAGATGACCTGAATATATGAATTCCTGCAGTTAATAATGTAGGACGGCTTTATTTTGCCCTATATATGGCTGTTATTCAGCCTCTTTAAAGCTGAAAACTCTTTTTACATTCATCTGCTTCAACTTTGTACTTGGACTGAAAAAGAAAATCTATCAAACTACTAAATAATATATATTAATAAATACATTATTTGCAATAAGAAGGAAACCTCTCTCTGATGTCTAGATATAACTTTCCAACAAAAAGAAAACAAGGTTCTCCCTTGGTTTGGAGTGTATACTATTATTTTTAAGATTTTGTTTTTCGAGATGGGAATTTTCTCACCTTACAAATATGTGAAATGTTATAGCAATTATTCCCACTTTTTTCTTGAGGGGATACAGTAGAAGTACTTCCAAACAATTCTATTTAAAAGGGCAGTACAATTCCACAAGAATTGAAGACTTTTGCGGATTCAGAGATTGGCAACTCAGTCAGGGCTTGTGTACATGCCACAGCCACTGTGTTGTGTTTAAAATCACCAAGTAGTGATGCAGGTAGTGCTTTCTCTCAGTGACAGGAAAATTGAATTTATTGTTGAGGCACATGCACTCATTTTTTTTTCCAGGCCATTTACACATTAGATACAGAGCTGCAGTCACAGGGACATGATATGGTCTGCCCTTCTAGCAATTAGTGCACTCCATCAGCACATTCTTACGTTCCTGAGGTACAGGCAGAGCAATGATGTTGCCTCCTGGTTTTCTGAACCGTGAACTCAATTGAAGAATATACTGAAAAGACAAAAACCATAGTTGAAGACAAAGAGTTTCAAAAAGGAGTCATGGATAATGGCAGTACTTCAGACAGAGGTCTATTGAGAATTTCATTTGAGAACTATAGCAAAATGGAAATCAGTTTAAAAAAGCCCATAAATAAAACAGGAAATGAATGGAACAAAGCTTATATATTCTAAATTAGGCCTAACTTTTGAATGAACACTGTGAAAATGATTATTCCTTTTTCTCTTTTCTTTTTTTAAAAAGTGAGCTCAGGAGTAACATGGAAAATTATTATGTTTCAGTTGAAATATTCTTTCTGCTTTTCTGTCTCCATTATCTCTCTGGAAGGTTTTCAACTGATAGTGAGACCAATTCCTCTGTACAATATCAATATGATGAGGTAAAATTGTCCATCCAGCTCTTTCCACTTTGAAATTATACCTCATCCATAAACACTGCCAAAGCCCAGCTCTAATGATGCCAAATCCTGGTCAGAAGCTTGCTTAGTCTAACAGAGGCCTATGCATTAGTATGGACCAGTGTACACTTTCTCATCTCTCAGCTGTGTGTACCATAAACTCTGAAATTGCTTGTTTTGCTGATAGCTGCAGCTGTGGGAAATACTTCTTGCTGATATGTAGGATTTTAGAGGATTTTATTAGCTTGTTGAAATAAAACTGTAGTTGATATGAACAGCTTTGATATGAAAACAGGGCCTGGAATTAGAAAGACTTTGTGTCTTGCCAAATACACGTCCTAACCAGGCTGCTTGTCTGGCGACCATTCCCAGGAAGATCAGGAGAGTGAATGTGTAGGCAGGTTGATGGCAACACTGGAATGATGGCAGTCCCCTTAAGAAGAGAGAAAGAAAACTGTCCAAGATCCCATCTCTCCCATTAAAGAACAATGTGTCTGGCTCATGACCCTTTTGTTTTGGGCAGGTTGAAGAGCGGCTATTTTAGTCACTGATGTGAGGTATGGAACTGCCTGTAGCTCATTATGTTCTGGTGTAGCTGTAGACAAGTCATGGTCACTAGCAAAGACTTCTGAAGTCATTGTGCTTGTCTTCTATGATGACTTTGGTTCCTTAAAACAAAAGTTTTGCTGAAATGAAAAGGATTGCCTCTGACTGCCCAGAAGCATCCAATGTTCAGACTTGAGAAGGCAGCCGGGATCCAGAGCAAAAGCTGTTGCTAACAGACTTGTGTGCTGAAAGTATCTTCTTCACTGACTGTTATCCTCTCTTTGATCTGAGAACTTTCAGAAGGGGCTGTAATTTTTCCAACTTCTCTTTTCTGTTGTCTTAAAATTTGTGTCAAAACCAGGAACATCCCTGACACTTTCTTATAGATGACTTCAAATTTTATCAGGCCTAGTCTTTATGATGAAGCATGCTTTTGAATAAGGCTCAAACTGAATGCATTCATTAAAAGAAAAAAAATTAATTATTTAAATTTAATTTGATTTCTTTTTTTCTTGAGTTATATGCTTTCAATTTATGTCATAGATTTTTGAATTTTGCAATCAAAGGCATAAAATGTGGTTAACCTTGGTATAAATGACAAATCAATGGTATTATGTCAGAATTTCTGTGCCCAGTAGTTTCACTGAAATTAATGCAATTTTTCATCTCTTAAAAAATTAAAATATTATCTGGATGAAGATATTCTCTAATTCTTACTGCACAGCTCAAATTCTAACTTTCAAATTTGATACTAAAATATACCTTAGTGCACTTTTCTAGTTTATAAAAAATAAAAAAGGGAAGCAACTTCAGTGAAGGAGCAGATGTTCTGATTTATTGACAACACTGGGTACTAAACTGATACACCCCCAAACGACCCCTGCAAACATCTGTGAGGTTGCCAGTTACAGCCACATGTGTTTGATCATAGAGGGGGTGACAAACTGGCACTGTCACACCAGTCAATCTGCGGCAGTACAGTTACTGAAGTTTAATACTAAAGATGTTCTGTCCTGTTGGCATTCAGCACCTGCCTATTAAAGCAAAAAATTTTGTAATTATGCAAGTATGTGCAAGCACAATGGAGTTTTCTAAGTTACACGGAGGCATCTGATTCACAAATAATTTTGTTGTTATACTTAAATAAGAAAAAGTAATAGGACAGATGGCTTGGGTTTTGTCCACTGACTGGAAGTGCTCAAAGCTGATTAACTTGCTGTGAATTCCAGCCACTGCTGCTTGTGTATCCCTTTGTGTTGTCACAAAGATTGACCAGGGAAAGTTCTACGTGAATGCCTCAGCGCTCTTCTCCTCTCCAAGGCTGGAGACCTTTGAGAGACATAGAGGACTCAGGCCATGGCAGTCTCCCCAGGACCTCTCGTGTGTGGGTGGTCTCTACTTGGTGGGTGGCAGAGAAAGGAGGCAGAACACTCGTTCTTTTCTGTCCTGTGAACCAGATAATCCTTGTCTCAGAGTGACCCTAAGTGGCAGTGTGACATTCCAGAGACTGGAAACATTGAGGGTGTGTATGTTTTCTGTGCAGAGAACAAGCAGAAGAAGCTCCAGAATGACATCCAGACGGGTTGTCCTGGTCTAGTTTCATGCTTTAAACAATTCATACCTCTGAGAGATAAATATGAATAATTTACTAAACATTATACTATATACTGGCATTTCTAGAAACAATGAAAATCTCACTCTCCCACACCCTCCCTGTCCTTTAACATCAATGGAATGTGTTCGTTAGCACCTGTTAGAATTCTCTTGCATGAGAAGAATCTTTTGAAAAGTAATATAAAAACAGAGAAGAAAATAGAGAGTCCATGGACTGCAACCTGTCCTACTGACCAGGACTCACATGGCTTTATAATAAAAAGAAACAGTGTGGAATCACGGAGGGATTATTTGATAATTTTAAACATATGACTGAAAAGGTATTGTTTACTGGCTGGATGGATAAACAAAATAAAGGTAGAGGTCTAAAAGTGAGTGGCTATTAATTTGAGTGCATAGAAATCACTCCCACAGCAGAAAGACATGAGAATATCACCAACAGAGAGCAGAGAGATTCTTTCTGGTAGACCCAAGTGTCTGTCCAAACATCACAGAAAATTCTGAAAATTCTCTGCTGAAGTGCTTGGCTTTTTGGTAACCTTTAGAAATAATGAGATTTAATGAAGGTCCAACATAGTTTTGTTAAATATTCGTTTAACACCAAAAAGTCCCACTGAAAGACCGTATTTTAAGTGTATGATATAAATGAACTTGTGAGGTCACTACAGATGTTTCTTTTATAAAAGATCCACAAGGATAAAGCCTAAAAAGCTGACACATAATTGTGTTGAAAGTGAAGCCATTATAGAGAAAAGGATCTTAGAAAGTTCTTAGAGAGTCCTGAACTTCCTGCCCCTTTTCAGTGTAAAGAAGCAAATACAGCAGAACAAAACTTAGTTCAACAAAACTATGTTTTAGTTCAAATGAATTATGGAAAAGATGGGTAAGAGATATTAAAAACAACAGTATACTCTATAATGTTTGCAAAGATATTGCCAGGAAACTGTCCAGAAAAGAATTTTTGAAACTCCAGATATACCCTGTGTAATAATTGAAGGGCTATGATAACATTCATGAAGATACAGGATACAGACACTCCTGTTGCAATAATTATTGATGGTTGGTCTCAAACTATCAGAACCAAAAAGGGAAAAAAAAAAGAAAATCACTGGAGGTTGAGATAGAAGAGTAACAGTAAATAATAAGATAGAAGATAAATGAAGACAAATGAAGAACATTGTAAGAATAATGGATAAAAAGGATAGTTTGATGCATATAAATATAAAAAAAAGGTCATTCAGATGAATTTCTATCATGCAGAACCACAGAATGGTTTGAGTTAGATGGGACCTTAAAAATCATCTAGCTCCAATCTCCCTGCTCAGAACCCCATTCAACCTGGCTTTGAACACTGCCAGGGATAAGACACTCACAGGTTCTCTGGAAAACCTGTGCCAGTGCCTCACAACTCTCACAGCAGAGAATTTCTTCCTGATAGCTAATCTAAACATACTCTCTTTCTGTTTGAAGCCATTCTCCCTTGTCCTATCACTACACACGCTTGTCAAAAGTCCCTATCCAGCCTTCCTGTAGATTCCCTTTAGGTACTGCAGGCTGCTTTGAGGTCAACCTGAAGCCCTCTCCAGGCTGAGCAACCCCAATTTTCTCAGTCTGTCTTCATAGCAGAGGTGCTCCATCCCTCTGATCATCTTGGTGGCCTCCTCTGGACTTGCTCCAGCAGCTCCATGTCCCTCTTGTGCTGGGACCCCAGAGTTGGAGGCAGCACTGCAGGTGGGGTCTCACCAGAGGAGAGGGACAGAATCCCCTTCCTCACCCTGCTGCCCTCAGTTCTTTGGATGCAGCACTGATGGTTTTCTGGGCTGTGAACACTCATGTTGAGCTTTTGATCAACAAACATCCCAAAGTCCTTCTCCTCAGGGCCGCACTCAATCCAATCACAGAGCAGATAAAAAATGGCATGTAAACAAAGACTGCTTGTTCCATTGCTGACTGATGAGAAATTCCAAAGAGAAAAAAAAAAGAAAATTATTGTATCTCCAGACTAGTAATGGATCAGAATGCTTATTATATAGTCCTTTAAATTTCATTAAGTAGAATGAGTACTGAAAATAGGAATAATAACATCCTGCCATTGTCATATTTAAAATCCTGTATTCCTACCTAAGTAAAAGTGAAGGAACAGAGATATTGAGGAAGCAAAACTGAGTTGGGTCAATTATAAAAGAAGAATATACAAAGGGATGTGAATGTGTCCCAGACTTTTAAGCATGAATGTATCCAGACAAAAACAGACAGCTTACAAAGACTGCAATTTACCAGTATGTTAGTAAGGAGAAATCACCAGAGAAAACACAATGGTACTGACATCAGAAGCCTTATTTGATGAGAAAAAGCAGAGCAAGCTGGGTCAGGAACATAGGAGCTGCCATAGTAAATTAAATCAGTAATTCATTTGTTTTGTTATCTTGTCTTTGACAGGGAGCATATACCAATGCTTCACACAACAGAGAAAAATATTAAACTACATATAATTCTGCAGTGACCATCTCATTGGACATGCTGTTTTTTTCCCCTTTATATGTTCTTATTACTGCTTTCAAGGAAACACTTTAAATATAATTCCAAATGCTGAATTTTTATCATGTCCATATTTTTACTTACAATTTTGTACAAAAATGCCTGTAAATATAAAAACAACTGCAGATCTGGAAGGAAGAGATTGTACCCTAGGCATCAAAGTATTTTATTATGCTTTCAAGAGAAAAGTAGAGAAGCTATGGTAACAAGGTAAGTCTTGTTCTTCAGCATGTTGATTTAAATGTGGAAGTTCCATGCTGACCAGAAAAACATACAGTTTAAAGCCATGCAAAATAAACAAATCCTCATCTTTGACACTTGCTTTCTGAAAAAATAATCAGTTTCATAAGAGGAGTTCTAAAAACACTCCAAACCCTTAAATGAGTCTTAAGAATTTGCTTTGATGATTGCCAGACTTAGAACATTGACTTTTTGCAGACACCTTGCCTTTACATCACTCACTGGTTTGTTTGTTCTGGGCCTTAGGGATTTTACCCTTGCTTAATTGCCCCTAAAACTTTAAGCAAGTATTTTTAAGTACTGGTGACTCTTTCCAAGATGTCACTCATTTGAAATTCACTTGCTTGCCCTCCCTAGTCCTCTTCCATCCCATAGGTAAGATGGCGGTTTTATATTTGTCATTTTCTCAGCCAAAGAGAACACACATTTTGTGTTTCCAGTCCCATATGCCTTGACATTTCAGCACAGAGTGATTCAGAGATCCCAAGTGAGTGCTGACAGAACTGCTGGTGGCGTCAGTGTGCCGGGGTCAGCTTGCCCAGTCGCCTGCCCTGAGGTGAAGGGCTAAGTAGCCTTAGGGCAGCACTTCAGTAAAGCAGCCTTATTTATTCCAGCCCTATGTAACATCTGTGTGTTGTCCTTGTCTGGCCTGAGGAGCCATCCCTCTGGTGGTTCAGGAGAAAATGGGCCGAAACTCTGAAACTGAGATAAGAAAAAACCCAGTAGGTTCTGGTTTCATATTCACAGAATATCATTGTAAAGTGCAGACCCACTAAGCTATATTCTCCTGTTGGTCTTGACTTAAATGTACACATCAATCCTTCATTAGATCTCAGTATATTAGCCACAAATCCAAACATTATCCTGGTAGATTGTAGGGATATCTAGGAGTTAGTGAATCTTAGGGAAAATGAAAATGTAGCAAGGATTTTGTTTCTACACCTATCTGAATGATGGCAGGGCCAAGTTGCTTTTTGTTACTAAATGTAGGCGGTTACTCTTTGAAAAAGTCTTTGCATTTGCTCTATAGAGAAGCCATAGTAGACGTAAAAGTATTTGCTAGAATTGATTTTATCATGATTTTTGGTGCTTGAGAATTTCTTAAAAATGTCTTCATCTTTTCAGTAAAGCCATAAAGGTTAATGAGAATCATGGAAGGAAAAAATCTGAGCAGCATGTTTCCCTTAACATGCAACATGCCATGGAAAAACATAAAAAGAAAAAGCAGATTTAGGAAAAGACTCTTTCAATTCTCTTTGCATATTCCAGTATCCATTTGTATTAGAACATGCCAAATGAATATTATAAAACTATGCAGAGGTATACCTTCAATATTTTCCTAAACACACAATCATCAGCCAGAAGTTGAGAAACTTTTTCTTCCTAAAGCTTTTGAAAATGTACCCATCATCTTAGGGCTTGTGAAAAAATTGAATTTCAGTTTGATTTTAGGTGAAGAAGGACTTCATCAATGATAAGAGACAGAATTTAGCTCGGTCTGTTCTTAGAAGGAGTGGGAACACGGTGTTGTTTCCTAAAGGTTAAAAGCTTTCCTTAGCTCACAAGTGGACAGGTTCTGTGACTTTTTCTCTGCGTAGGCTTTTATACAAAAGTCTAGAATCTTCTTGTGATTTCCAAAAGGTAAAGTTTCAGAATAGTTCTTGAAGTAATACACAAATAGCACGAACCCTGTGAAGTAGTAGACAAAGCTGCATTATTTGATTCTCTCAAGTCTGACTTAAATGAAGTCTGACACTTAAATAAATGCCAACAGTGATAAATTGTCATTAAGTATTTCCATGATTCTGACCTTCTCTTTATGAAGAAGTTGTTTACAGATATGACGGAATTACATCTCCTTAATAATTCTGCTAAGACAGAATTAAAACATACATGAAACTCATGACTTTAATTCTATTCAGTCTATTTACACTGCTGTGATCATAACTGGGGCTTATTGTTCGTATGTACTTGTTCACAAGCCCTTATTTCTGCAGAATAATCTAAGTTTATATGCAACAGTATAGGCAGTGAGTCTACCAATCTCTGATTTTTTGCAAATGTTTAATTTAAAACTTATGTGTTTAAGAAACCTGAAGCCCTTGAGGAAAATAAGGCATTAGTTATGAAAATCTGAGGGTCCTTTGCATTTGACAACAATGCATGTAAAATCTTCTATACTTCTTCTGACTGTAGCTTTTTGGCTTGACTGTTAGTTATGGGTTTGAAGTTTTTCCAGCAAGAGAAAAATGGCTTGACTATAGAGAAAAATGGCACAAGGTGGAGTTTAGCTGTGAAATTCTACATCATTAGAGAAACTTACAAAAGTCCAAAGCCATTTCAGTAAAATGCTACATGTCACTAACCTCACAATTTTATAAACTGTCTTTCTAGGATGTAGATGGAAGTAATCTTTCAGCTTGTCAGTTCTAGTGAAAAATGTGCTCTGTACTAGAAAGAGGCTCACCATTGTATGCGTACATGCTCAGCAGAGTAGTGTGGGACACTCATCCTGACCTCTGTCAGCATAAATCTATTTGGATTAGATGAAATACTTTAAACATTTGGTTTAAGTTGCTGGATTTTGCTCAAAGGAGGATCCATTGAAATAGCCTCCTCCAGCAGATCAAATCCAGATTCTGTGCATTGGTAGAGAGCTGGAGGCTGTGACCTGTTCTGTAAATCTGGCTGAACTCTGTGTAAACTTCTTAATGTTGCCTCCATTTATAAATACTACATTTTAGATTTTTTGTATTTGTTTTAACTTTTTAGAAATAAAGTTCATGCACTCAGCTAAAAAGTCACAAATACTATATTGTACTTGTTATATTAGAATAGCTGAATTTATATTGTTCTAAAAGGATGGGTATTCAATTTACATATCTCACTAGAATCTGACCTCTTTCAGGACTGCTCAGTATGAAATGAAAGATTAAAGAAATTATACTATTCTTCCAGTGAATTTCCTATTTTGTTTATGGTGGTTCTTTTCTTTGTAGACAAGATTTGGGAAATATTTTTTCTGAATGTAAATTAGAAAAACCCAAATCTAACAAACTGTGGGTTTGATTTCAACTGTATAAATCAGACTAACTTCACCAGAATAGAAAAAAACATCAGCATGAGTTCCCTACATGAGTGAGACCTCTCTGATAGGAAAAACTGATTTCAACCTTCTTGTCCTTTTAACCCATTTTGTTTAAAAAAATCCAGTCTTTTGTCTATGTTTCTTCTTGATAAACAGATCTGGGGAGTCTTTTTTCACCTTTCTTCTGGGATAATTTTTTTAATCTCTTCACACAATATATTTGCAAAAAGTAATAAAAAATTTAGATGAATAGCCACAGACTACAAAGAGGATGACTGTGAAACAAGACCTGCTTTTAGTCAGAGCAAATTCTTTTTTTAAAAAAAACAAACCTAAACCTATTTCATGAAGTGGCTGCCATCTCTCAAAGAGTGACCATTATATTTCCTCAAGATCAGTCTTTCTAACAGTTTCAGGGTCAGGTGTTAAGACATCTCAGCTGACTTTAAGTGGCAGATGATTCTAGCTGATTCCACAGTAAACTCAAGGTTGAATTAGAGACAAGCCTCTGGTCACAGTCATAACAGATGGGGCATGGAGAAGACTCTTCCCTGGCAACTTTAGAGAGTATCTTGCTAAGAAGATGGAGTAAACTGAAGTTTATAATTATATAATTTCTAAGTTCCTAAACTCCTAAGAAAGCTGAAACAGGAAAGGTGAGTGTAAACGAAAGGTATGATGACTCATCTCTAATCTCTCTGGACTGTGAAAAAACAGCATTTGAAAACACAGATGCATATAGCTACCTCCTACATAGCTTAGGCCAGCCTTGCTCTCTGCCAGTCCAGATAACCACTGCCACAAACTCTGTTAAAAAAAAAAAGAAAAAAAATTTAAAATAGGAAATCTCTCACTACTAGTGCATCAGGCACTTATTTGGGAACAGGGAGAAAGCTCATCTTCATTTAAGAAATGTCCTTTCTCTATTTATTTTTGACTGTGTGCAATTCCTGTTTTTTTTTTCCTGTTCTTTATTAAGCAATTGCAGGTAATTCTGCCTCTCTTTCTTACCATGGAAATCCACACACTCCATCTAGCTTTCAATTCAAAACTCAGTTCCCTGAAGATGCTTGGAAACTGCAATTTACGCTTACTCTGAGAATGTTCATTGGAGGAGAAAACATTGTCACTACTTCTCTTTAGCCTCAGAGGGCTTTTGAGCCTCTGTTGGGAGCTTTTCCCTTCTGCTTGGCACACTTGAAGGAACTTCTGATAATTCACCTAGTTCCTTGGAGACTAATGATTATTTGCTAAGCCAGCATCTGGGAAACCCTTGCGGCAGAGACCTTATTAGGTGATGAGCAGACCTACTCCTGGGTGAGTTGTACACTCAGGGCTTGCAAGGCATTAGGGCAAGAAAAGGCAGCAGAAGTTACTTTTTTAGCACAATAGCTAATAACTACTCTGTGTACCTATTGCACTTGACTGTAATAATATTATATGAAGGTAGTAATCATACATGGATGTCAGTAAAACCTAATTAGGTCCTGGATTTCCTTAGATGTTATAAGGCATAAAGGCAGTAGGGCTTCTCAGTTTACAGATACCACAGAGAGGTGCATAATATAACCATACTCAGTTCAGCCAGATTTCATGAGAGGCCGAAACTCTAAACTCAGCATAGACAGCTAAACATTTCAGTAAAAGTCTCTGGATAGGCCAAGAAGGTATACTTTGTAAACCTGTTTGCAGCTTTAACCAGCTCATGGATTATTTCATGCAGTTTATATAATTATCAAAGCTTGCTCCATAATTGTTATGAAAGAAATTCTTGCTACTGCTATCAGCCCTTCAGGACAGTTACTTTAATGGCCACATGCAGGGATATTAATGCAATATTTTAAAAATGCTATAGAGCCATGATACTTTTTATTATTTTCCCCCTTAATTTTCTGTGATTTTAAATTAAAATTTAAACGAAAATAAAAAGAAAATATATATAAATGCATCTGTTTTTCCAGCCTTTTCCTTTTTTAATGCCTATTTCAAGAGTATGCCCAACCATGCTGCTGAATCTGGCCCAAAGTTTTCAGCAGTGCTGGAAAGCACCCTCAGTAACTACAGAACTCACTCCCAACAGCCACAAGGAATTGTCATGTGTGAAGGGTGGCTTTTGCAACTTGCAATTTACAACTGAAAGGCAAATAAATACATAGAACTTAGAAATAAGTAGTGACCTTACCATTAATTCAGCATAATCCTTAAGCTTTGAGAGGCATTAAGAGCTTTAGCTTGATAGTCAGGTTTGACTTACTGATAGCTCTTTTTCATTTACTTGATTGACACTTACTATGATAACAGGCTGTTGGGCTAATTCTTCATCATCTGTAGTGCACAGTATAGATGGAAAACAAGGGAAAAAAACTTCAATATGAGACTACATATGAAAAAGCTTGAGAATCAGAACATCTTAGATTACATAAATGGTTTATAAACTATCTTAAGAGGAAAAATTCTTTTTCCTGGAGCATGAGCATTTCTAAAACAAAGGCAAAATGAAATGTGGGTTTTAGAATAACTACCAATACCTGCCTTTTGTGAAAAAGGCAAGTTGTGGTTGTGCTGTGAATGTTAGAATACTTCTGCTTTTGGAGTTTTACAAAGTAAATTATTCTGTTGAGTTCAGGCAAAGAAACACTGCCCACAAATGCAGGGGAGGTTCTCCTTTAATTGTGCATTGTGATGACAAGTGTGTGCTGAGAGGTCCAGATAAAGGTGTAAATTTATGTGAACATGGAGTAAAAAAAACGGTGCATGACACTATCTAATTCAACTTTTGGGTCCAACTTCTGACATTTAAAATCACCAGGAAAAAAAAAAAGTGGTTTCCATTAACTTTTGAATTTTAATGAGCTCTGCTTAAAAGCAGAAATATTCAAATCTAATGCAATAATTCTCTGGTTCAAAATGCTGGAAATTTACTCACATAACCTTGAATGTGTGTGATATGAGAAGGAGCAGTTTGACAGAGAAGAAAAGATCATTCTTTTGAGATCTCCCTAGCAAAACTGAGAGCTGAGAAACCTGGATAATTTAGATAAGATTCAAACAGGCATCAAAACATGAATTTCCTCCTTTGAACTGAACTCTGCTTCCTCAGTTTTAGAAGTGCTTATGACATCTACAAGACTCAGTAATGAAAGTCTGAATGATGTGGAAGAAAAATTACAGCTGAAATGCCTTTTTTTAAGAATGAGAGGGCTGCAAGGTACAGTGCCGGAGAGCAACAACAAAAAATGAACAGCTTTTGTTCATGTTATAAATATAAACTAGAAATGTTCTCTGCCTTGCTTTCAGGGTATTGTCACAAGATAAACTGCTCCCACTGATGCCAGATGAAAAGTCATTTAGTTTCTTGGTCTTCTGGTAAACTTTGCAGTTTGTTTGAGCTGGAATGAGCATTATGTCAAGAAGAATTTCTAGCTCATTTAATAATGAAAGTGCAGGTACATTCCTAAGCTCATTGTTATTTTCCAAGTTGTCTTAATTTACTAAAATCAAATGCCATGTGACTGTTGAGGAAAAGTACCCATCCCTTAAGCTCAGAGCTAGAACTACTGAATTCTACCATGTATGAAGAGAAATACATATTTTTTTCCATTTTAGTTGGAATAAATTTCTCTCAGGAAGACTGTACCTGTTGTGTCAAATTTCTTATCTTGAAAAACTCTCCACATTCTTCTTTGACAAATAAAGAAATTTGACTTCTCCAGCTCTACTGTGGAAGAAGTTTTAAAACATGAAATGCTTCAAAAATCCACAATCAAAGTGAAACAGTCAATGATTTAAACAAGATGTTCCAGATTATTGCAATATCATTTCTTTTACATATCCTTACATGACATTTTTCCTTTTATCTTGTGCTAAAGATGGGAAAAGTACAAAACAGGAGATGAGCAATTAACAGAAATATTAAAAGTTAGAGCAAGATGGAAAGTCAGATTCCTCTTCTGCTCTGCAGAAAGAATGCAGCTACTATGAAAATCATGTCATATTCTTTGTGATGATAGAAGGACAATGCACTGTTTCAGTTCACCTAGAGAATTGATTGCTATCCAGAAACTCTACCTGGTGCATAAAATATACTTTTCTGCTCATAGGATCTATGAACAGATCTATAGTTCATGGAATGTGCCTTGAAAGGCTAGAGGAGTGTCATTTTTGTGTCATGGGGGAAAGCGAATGAGGTAAAACGTTCATAGAATCACAGAACCAGAGGAGGTTTGAAATTGGAAAGGACCTTTGGAAGTTGTCTGGTCCAGCCCCACTGTTCAACAAGGGCCACCTAAAGCCACTTGCCCAGGACTATGTTTATATGTTTTTTTAATCTCTCCAAGGAGGAGATTCATAACAT
The DNA here is from genome assembly GCA_013400175.1 of Phainopepla nitens. Taxonomy (NCBI): domain Eukaryota; kingdom Metazoa; phylum Chordata; class Aves; order Passeriformes; family Bombycillidae; genus Phainopepla; species Phainopepla nitens. The sequence goes on along the minus strand of VXBQ01008253.1, from coordinate 115,344 downwards.
TCCTGGGGGAATCTGTGTCAGGGCTTAGTCACCCTTAGTCACAGAGAAGGTGGTTCCTGATGTTCTGAGTGCTGCACAGACCCTCCTGTGTCTCGGTTGGTGCCCTTTGTCTCTCATCATGCTACTGGGCACCACTGAAAAGAGCCTGGCTCCATCCTCTTTGCAGCATTCCTCCAGTATTAACATGAATTAGTAAAATCTCCCCCGAGCCTTCTCTTGAGGCTGAACAGCCCCAGCTTTCTTAGCTTTTCCTTATAGTATTCCTCTCATAAGAGATTCTCTAGTCCCTTAAATATTGTTGTGGCTTTTGTTTGGTTTCCTCCAGTATTTCCAGTCTCTCTTGCACTGGGGACACAGCACTCCAGGTGTGGCTTCACCAATGCCACAAGAAAGAATCTCTTCCCTCAGCCTGCTACCAAGACTTTGCCCAATGCAGTGCAGGATAATACTTGCCTGTTTTTGCAGGGGCACATCGCTGGCTCATGTTCAACTTGGTACCCACCAGAATGCCCAGGGTTTCTCCTATCAAGCTGCTTTGCAGCTGGCTGGTCCCCAGCATATACCAGCCCTTGGGAATGTTCTTTGGTCACAATGTGATCTGCTGAAAATTTAAACGAGTCAATGCCTTTGCTAATATTTGACAAGAGAGAAGGGGAGTCTCATAATGGGTTCATCCTTTCATTCTCAGACACTTATTTTCTGTTAAATTTTGACTTAACTCTGGGATATATACCAGGCTCAAGAAGAAAACATCAGTTAAAAATATCTTTAGCAGTCAGAAAAAAAAGCTTCATTAGCTCTCACTTTTTTGCTTACCAGTCAGTCAGAGTGACAAAAAAACTTTTCTCCCCTATTCAGAGCTATTCCTTCCTCTTGGTTTGATGATGACATTTGCATCCATGGAGTGTCCCATTTCTCTGCATTGCAGATGAAGATGTGCTGGACTGAGTGTGTGCTACAGGGACCAGCCAAGGTGATGCATGACTAATCCCAGCTTTCTGACATATAAACACAGAGATAGATTAAGTTTGATTTATAAACAAGGGATGTACCATCGATATGTCACAGTTCTGGAAAGTCTGGGAGTTAATCCAGATTGCTAAAGTAACCTTTTTTCCCCCTCAGTTTTAATGTTGCTTTATTACAGCAGTTGAAAATGTTGTTTGGTCCCTATGATTGTGAACCTCCTTACACTAGAGTTCATTTTGTTGCATTTTGCTTTCTTTGCATTATTTGTATCTTAAGGGGAAAAAAAAGACATTTAAACCATCTGAAAAACCATTTTTATCACTATGAACAAAGGTAAATGCGGATCAAAAACCTTTGACATTTCTTCCTTCCAGAAATATTTCGTTTATAGGTGCATTTTCACTGTGGTTTTATTTTTCAAAAGCAGCTATTACAACTGCTTAATTCTGAGACAAATGTTTTCTTCTCTTCACAGCTTTGGGGAGCTGAAACAGAAGAAAAAACAAAGGAGGTCTCATGCTATTTGAAGAAACTGAATTCATATAGAGAAATGGTTCTGAACAGCTCAATACATCATCCTGCAGAGACAGATGTTTATGGGATAGGCAACAGTCACAGTAAAAAAATCACACAGTCATAAAAATAATAAATTGAAGACTGCTGGAACAGAGCTGTACTACATGCTTCACACTTCTGATTAATAAAAACTGAAATCTGAATTAGACTATCAAAACTCACTTAACACATCACTGTATTTTGTTACAAAATAGCCTCAATGAGCATTTTGTATAATCTCAGGGAACTAATTGTCATTATTTTATTCCTTCTATCCTCCCCTCCTCCCCCCACCATTATAACCTGTATTTCGTTTAGATCTAGAGGCCAAGAATACAAATTTTTGGAGACTACTCCCTGAAATAAAATTTTCTTGTGTTTTTCCATTATGGTAGTGTTATTCGCGCCTTCTACATAATGAATATATAATATTGTCACTTCTGAATTCCCCACCCCATTGTACCTAAGCACCCTTTTTTCCTGCTTTTACATTTGTGTGTAAAATTCATGCAGCACCCTTCCCGACAGAGCTCTACTCCTCTTTTTTTTTCCCCATTATCTAGTTGAGAGTTGTGAGGCAACTCTTATGCCTTTTGTAGAAGGTATAAGCAGTCACAAAAAATGAATACAGGAAATTTATAAATTATTTGGATGCTTGCAGAAAATGTTAAATGGGCGGACTGAGCCATTGGTTACCTGTTGACAGGACTCCCTTCTGAGCACAGCTCTCTCTGTGTCCCTGTGGGTTTCTTGGGAATATCTGTCAGCAGCCATTGGTTGTGGTATTTGTCACTGTTCTGTTATCTGTCACAGGGACAACTTGCTGGACGGAACCTGCCAGGCCACTGGGACTTCACTTTCTACTGACACAGCTCAACAAAAGCTTCACCATGAAAATGTTCCCTTCCCTGCCTTGCTGCCTCCATCTGGGAGGTTCTGCAGGGATATTTGCAGAGCAGGGAGGCACAGCAGCAGCGCTGAGCAGCTCTGGCAAAGGTCAGCACAAGAGACTGAGCTTGCAAGAGCTCTGGAGGGCAGAAGGGGCAGGTGATGGTCACAGCTCTCTGTGGAGCTGCTCTGGCCAGCACGGGGCCGTCCTTGTGCTCAGCCAGCTAAATGAGAAGCGGGAAGGTGCTCGAGGCTGTGACACACTTACAGCCTAAATTTATTCACGCACAGTTACACTTTTGGATTCTCAAGTCGGCACTGTTTTTTCAGCTTACTCAGCCCTTCTTTCTTTTTCCCTTTTTTTTTGGTGTTTAGCTATCCCATCAGCTATATTTGCAGAGCTCAATAATATTCCCACTTGCCTTATTTTTACTAGAATGAACAGTAGAGAGTTTTTCATTCCCCTCTTATACAAGAGGTTATGTATTTCTTGAATTTTTCTAGTAGCTGTTCTGTGTAGCTCTTACAATATGAGGCAATCTTTTGGTGTGAGTGGCTAAAATTAAACACAGTACTCCATCCTCAATAAGGTCCTCATTTCACTGGAAATACATTCCTAAATTTCAGGGTTTCGAAGTAAATAACTGTCTTTGTTGAGTATGGATTACACTAAACAAGCCAGTATAGGTCAGATTAAAAATACAAATGTATTTATAGAATAGAAGAAGTTGGCATGGAGTAATGTGGAAGTTTCTATGCTTCAATTATACAGCTAGAAACAAGCAGCAAGAATGATTTTCACAATTTGTAGGAGGTTAGTAAATCTCACCTGTTTTCTTCTCAGCCTCCTCAGAGATGTGGGTGTGTTTGCTTTTATTGACACAGTATCGGCTTTGCTGCATTGTGTTTAGCTTCAGTTAGACTGATGGGATCATCCAGAAACCTGTTTGGAAAGAACTTCCCATAATGATGTGTTTTTTGAATATCTGGTGGGATAAACAAGTGAATTTCACCCTTATTCTATGTAAATAGTCATTTTCTCTGTTAGTCAAGTAAATTCAGAAATGTACATAGGTCTATTTTTATTGTCCAAGTCATTAGAAATTTTCACACTGTTCATTTTCTTCAGGTTTATAATAATTATTTTAAGTACCTACATCTCAATCTAATAATGTACAAATATCAAAGTAATAGTGCACAGCAATGTGTACTGTGCACACCATCATTCTTGTACTACTTCTATAATATATATACAAAATAAAAATTGTTGGAAAAACACAGAAAGACACATAAACACTTCATCGCAAATGTGATGCTGAAAGGAGAAAATATAGAACTAAAACATCAGGACAGGTTAACATGTTGTTGATACAGAGAGAAACAAAGAATTTAGATCAAGGCTCAACCATCTTTCAAAAGCAAAAGTAAGCAGAACTAAATATAAAGGAAAGTCAGAAATGTCTTTTACTGCTTTATCTCTGGAAGCAAGACAGAGCTGGGGAAAAATAAAAAATAAGAACAAAAGACCTGAAGCAGGTTTGAAATAGGAAGAAAGATTAAACTAGACAGAAGAAAATGTGGAGGAGTAATAGTGGGATGAAAGAAAATAATGACATTCTATCAAAGGAAAATGGAAGAAAATTTTCCTCATAATGAAACAGGTGACTGTTATTCCATGCAGATAATTTGAATTTACTACTCCAAAGCAGTTTAGAAATTTTATCTGAGTAAAATCAGATAAAATTTGATAAAATTTTGATAAATCAGATAAAATTTGTTCATTATGGATGTCCAGGTTCTCTATATTTTTTCATCTGTACCAGGCTAAGTTCTCCCAGTGTTCTGCAGTCATGGGCAGAAACAATGGAAAACAATGCATGCTTTACAGATTTGTAGTTCTGCTAAACAACAGTGAAAAAGAGAGAGAAAAATGAATTCAAGAATAGTTGTGTTGATTTTAAAATTGTTTTATATCATGTACTGTTTCTCTTTTTTCATTCTGTTTGTACCATTTTTATTAATGATCTGCAAACTACCCTTTGGGTTATTCCACAACAGCAGTGCTTACACTTGCACAGCTAAGTCCCTAGGATATATATTTTTCTTTCTTATGTATTTCCTGGTTATTTGTAGCATATTTTTATTTTCTGCAGAGATTTCTGAAGATTTGGGTTATTTTAAGTGAGTTCTAGAAAGTAAAATATCAATGGGTGAAGGAAGTATTGCAAACACATTTTTAATAAATGCCCAAGAGGAATTCCTTTGCATAACACATGCTTCTGTCCCCAATCTCCACCAAAAACTGCTGCTAACCTATGCAGTTTTTTTTTATGTATAGAATTGTTAGAGAAGGATGTCTTCAAAAAGGTGAGACTTGCCACTGGTCTTAAGAAATAAAATATACCACAGGGACAATTTGCATATTAGACAAGGCTTTAGCAAGACAGGAACTTTGAAGGAATTTGTTCATTGTGACTACTGCAGGAATGTCCTGCTTGTCATCATGGAAAGAAATATGAAGAAAGAATAATCTTTTTTCAAATACCGTTTCTTTTAAAAAAGGAGTGTTGTTGCATGAAGGTGACATTCCCTGATATTTTCCTCAACTTCCTTCTTGTGTCATTACTGAAACTGCAGAAGATAATTAGGAGAAAGAAATGTTAGTTACCAGATCTTCCCCTCAGCACAACTACAGAGGCAGGATAACAGTCTGAAAATTGTGACTTAGAAAGGATGAGTTTGGGAGACAGACATTCCAAATACATTCAATTTGATCAAAAGTGTGAGGAAAAAGAAAAGTATTTCACTGATCCATATATTTTTTGTAATATATACCATCACATCTTCATGGCAATTGGTTTTATTCTCCCTTATTTTATTTCTTTTCAGCTAGTTGCTTAGAGGACTGAAATGCATAATTATCTTTGACTACTGAGTCCACAATATCCTGCTTAATAGCCAACTGCCAGTAGAGATAGATTGAGATCTGCTGACGTCTCAAATGTTCTACACATACATATACTAAGAACTGTAATTTTAACCATATAGACAACTTCCTTATCCTTGTCACTACAGAGGAAACGGTATTGAATTGATTCCTTCATGATATGGTTAACATAATGGCATGTCACTTCTCCAGGTTTATACATTAACAGAACACAAGTTTAGTAATGACTTGATAATTAGGATATAGGATTTCTTGATACTTTACATCATATTTTATAAGTATTCTTTAATTCTAAATAAATACCTTCTGGTGGAAGTAGAATTTGAAGAGGATTTGATTGTGATCTCTTCTCTGTGGTGATCAGTGGCAGGACCCAAGGGAATGGCCTGAAGCTGTGTCACAGGAGGTTTAGATTGGATATCAGGAAAATGTTTTTGAGCCAGAGGGGGTTGAGCACTGGAACAGGCTCCCTAGGGAAGTGGTCACAGCACTAAAAACAACAAAGTAAAACATCAATTTTTTTTTCAATGCTCTCAGGCCCATGGTGTGATTTTTGGGGCATCCTGTGCAGGGCCAAGAGTTGAAATTGGTGATCCTTGAGGGTCTTATCCTGCTCAATATATTCTGTGATTCTGTGCAGTTAAAAGAAAATCACCATGTAGCAAGTTCTAACAGTTCATCAATCCACTGGAAAAGAGCTCCTTTTTGTTTCTAGTTTTAGACACCACGTCTGATTTAGATGAATTACTTAACAATAGCCAGGCATAGCTCTAAAACTTGCAACATCTATTAAAGATAAAGGTTTAAAAAGGAGAAGGTTATACACCATAAGAAGAAAATATGAGGCTTTAAACACTATTTTCTACAATAAATCTATCCTGAACTTGTCATATTTGGTCTTCATGACATTTGCAAATTGTCTCAGAACAGTATACGCCTGTTACAGAAAATCCTGAGTTCATCATCACATGTGGTAGGTATTTTAAATCTACTGCTAACTTTTTATGTATGATTAATTGGTCTGTTATTTCAAATTTGATGTTCAGTTCACACAATGTACGAATGAGTTATGTTTAATAAAACATAAAAGTGAGCTTCAGCTTTACAGTTCTAACTACACTTAGCAGTTTTTTTCACTACTGATTCAGATTCTCCTTGACTTTCAAACTTTCTTTTTTTTTCCCTCTTGTAACAAGGTCTTTTACTATCTTAGAAGGTAGATTACATCTGTAAGTTAATTTTCTTTGATATCCTTATGGGAGTCCTCTTGATAGAATAAAAGTTCCTTATAGATTTCCAGTACCTATGACAGCCTAACAAGTGTCCTCCGTTATTTAGATCTACAAAAATAATATTTCATTGAAATATAAGATACAAAATTGAGATCATTGGCATCTTCTTACATGTTCAGAGAAACTGTCTACAACAGTTTTACTTGTAGTAAATAGAGCAAAAAGTTCTCAAGGATTTAGGTGGGAGCCATTTAATTATAGAATAATTCAAGTTGGAAGAGACCCCTAAGGGTCATTAAGTCTAAGAATGTCAAAGAATAAACAAAAATAAAAGCCAATACAACGTGTTTGCAATACCTCAGTAGAACATTTACAAGGTGGATGCTATAGGCCCTAAATAAATCATCAGTTCAGACACTCACTCTTGCTCAGTCTCTCACTATTACCTGGCAGCTTGGATTGTAGTCCTGTAGGACTTGGAGGATGCAGAAACCCAAAAAAAGCCCAAAGCTTCTGCAGTTGTACCCTAATTCAAAGCTCTTCCTTACTGGATGCTCTTTTCTAATGACCAGAGGAGTCCTGCCATGGAATGCCACCCCACATCTCACCTCTGCACACCTGGCAGCTGTGAGCAGAGCTTGTCACAGACTCTGCTCCAGGCCTCAGCCATACTGTCATTGTCATCCTGTGCTCCAAGTCTGTGTGAATGGCCCTTGCACCTGCTGGGCACAGTAAGAACCAAGACTGCACAGGCATCACTAAAGAGCAGCACAAACCCTGAACCCTCTCCCATGGATCCCATCCCCCAAATGTAGATGACCCCTCTGTGCAATCTCATTTTATTTACTCAAAAGTAGGCCAAGGCCTCTCAGAGATGGGAGAAATTTGCTTAGGGTGTAGGTTTGTGAAAAGAAAGGATGTAAAATGAGGTGGTGGTGTTTATTTGTTTCTTTTTTTGTTGCTTATTTGTTTTGTTTTGTTCTTTTCATGAGTGGTCCCAGAAGGCCCCAAAGATTAACACATCAGATATTTCTGACTGGGTCACATTAATGAGCTTTCAGTTTGTAGCAGATAATAAATTTCTGAACTGCAGGTTAAATTTAGTCAAGTAAATGGTACCAAGAGTATTTATTACTGTTTTTGACAGTCAATACTTTAGATACTTCTTTTTGATATCCAAAGAAAGAAATGCTTACTAAAATTACTATTGTTTAAGCAATATTTTTGTTGATTATTACTAGTGAAGCCATGATTTTCTTTTCAGTTCTAATAATCTGAATTATTTGACTAAACCATCATAACATGAAGTGAAATAGGTCCAAAATAGCTGTGTCTAGCTCTATAATTCAAGAAATACAAAATACACAATAATTATTTTAGGTCTGCTTATAACATCTTAAATTCACATGCATTTGTCAAGGATATGTATTCCTTGTGTTGCTGGAGTACCTCCATGCAGTCTTGCAAAAGCTCCCAATGCCAGCACTGATTATAAACTCTTCCAACCAGATGTGCCTTGGAGCAGCTCTTGGATATCTTCCATGTTATTGACTTGTGGCTTCTCCCAGGTAAAGCAATGCATATGACAGATTATATGTTTGCTTTCTCTCTGTGACTCACCTGCTTTTCTTTCCCCCCTCTTTCTCCTTTAAAGTTTTTTTATTTTTGCCTAAAATTTCTGCTGCTCTGTCACTGCAATTTTGCTACTACAAGTCATAGATGTTTTCAATTTATTTACATATTTAGCAATCAAATACATTTACAGTGTATAAGGAAGAAGGACTAATTTATAACCTGAAGGTACCTTGTCTGTTGTTTCTAGAGAAAAGTCCATGTTGTTTAGAGCATACTTTAGAATTCCTGTACAACTTCCTGGTCAAGAAGAGTTATGTATATATTTGTAACATTTTCTATCTGCAGTAACATTCTTTTAAAATTACACCCAACTAAAAAAGTACAGATTCCAGAGATGTGTTTTCATTTAAATTAATCTTATTTCAGTGCTATTTCTGTATTGCATTCCTTTAATACATTGTAATGAAAAAGCTCTTTGGAAAGATATGAAATTATATTATATTGATTTCTTCCTATACAAATATTTATTATAAGGATCTTTTCTGACTTAGGAACTGAGAAGGCAGCGACCCTTATGTCTGCTTGTCTTATGAAAGACACAAACTTTATTGATGCATTCAGTCCCTGACTGTTGGGGACAGCTGGCGGAGCAGGTATATGCAGATACTGGCATGAAAGCTAAACGACAGTTACAGGAAAAATTTGGCCCGACTCATCTCATTCGCATCTATCAATCTACAAGCAGTGCAATCCACACAATCTTTTTTTTTTTTTTCTTTTTATTATTAAAAGTGCATGAACAATCCTGAATTTCATGGAGGAAACACACATTCAAAACACAGGTTAGAGAAAGTCTTATCAGCTGAGATTTATTTCCATCCCATCTTTCATTTGTGTCAGCAAACTGTGAGTAGAGATTGCCTCACATTGAGGAATTTCAAAGGGAGCCTAGATTCTGGCTTTGTAACACTAAAAATCATTCGTATTCAAGGATAAAAAAAATCCTTTCCAAAAAGGTGAGAGTAAATTTAATAATGAAGTCATCCTCAGTATTATTCTGTTGAAATTAATGAAGTTTCTCACTTTTATTTTCCCCTCTTTGACATTTTTATTAGTGTTAACGGGAGTATCTCATGCTGGTGTCTGGAAAACCCTGAGCACTGAGGTTTGACAGCATAAACCTCCGCCTGAGAACAGCATGAAGTATCCTCTGCCTTGTCATTGACATCTGCGGGACTTCGTGTACAGGTAATACTCTCAGCTGCTGTAAAGCACAGGGTTTTAGTATTTACATGACTCTGACACCTGGTCCAGAATTGCTTCACTTATTGTTTAAACATGAATGGGGGTAGAAGTTCTGCAGAGCATGCCAGAAATGCAGCAAAGACCGCAGAGTAGTCAGCCCAGCTTAATGCCTCTGGAATCTCTGGCAAAAAATTGTATTCAAATTTTCTGTATAAAGCTATACTTTGTTTTCCCTTTTAAGTATATTCTGAAGTTCTTGCTCTATAAGGAGAAGAACTGTCTTTGTTCACTTTAAAGCAATATCAGAGCAAGATTTGGTTTGAAACACAGCAATATAGAAAATCCTCTGAGGTCACCAAAATTATTTCCCACTCATGTCAGGATAATTACAACAATGATAAAAAAATATTGTCTTACTGCAATCAGATGATGTTCCTCTGGAACCTTAAAACGAGATTCATATTTCAATTCCACACAAAGGCCAAGTGAATGGATAGTTTCTCCACCTAAAAAAAGTAAGGATATTATAACTTATCCCAATCATTCTTCCTCGGCAGTTTTGATATTGATTTGTGAGCTAATCTTACAATATGCAGACCAAACCTGAGAATAATTAGGATGATGAGATCAAATATTGTTTAATCTCAAACCAGGAACCCAGATTAAAACTCCAAAATAATGGCCACATGGGAACTTGTAGGCTTAATCTAGCACCTCAACTATTAATTTTTTGTGCAAGCAAGTATTTATGTGCTCACAGCTATGAATTTATGGCAGTTTAACATGTCCCTAGAATTTCTGGGGTTCAACCCTAGAGCTTCCTCAAAAATTTATTTAAAATAAAAAATTAACGATAAAGCTCCTGTCATTTGCATCAATTTTCAGGTAGAAACAAGAAATTCTTCAAATTATGACAACTTGAAGCTCCTTTATCTGCTTTAGGATTTGGCCTGGACATGGGCATATATTCTAGATGAAAATAAATTGATTTCTGATTGGGGTGAACCCAGTATGTGTCACAAAGCAACCATGTCTCTGTCACAAGATAAAGGGTTACTAAGCCAACAGGCAGAGTCTCACTTCAGAGGCAGACGTTTATTTTGTGACAAACTATGTCAACTACAAAACGCATCTTAAAACTGTGATCTTAATAGCACAGTGGGGAATGTTGAGTCTTCTTTAATTGTTCAGGTTTATTATGCACTCATGGAATATTTCCCCAAACCATAATCCTATAATCATTTGGTAAATATTAAGAAGAACACATTTTTCACATGTGGGCCGTTGACTCTTAAAGTTCAAAAGTAGGGAAAATAGATTACTTTCATTTTTATTATTGAATAATAATAAGATTTTGAAGGTTAATTAAAGGATTTTGAGAGTGGATATTAGAGAATTAGATGCTTAACATCCTTTGTATTTAATAAGAATAACCTGAATAGGTATACCGGGATATCTATCCCCATATATAGTTCTACTTCACATTAGGGCAGATATGTGATCTTTGCCAGTGTCAGAATGTGGTCCAAACCCTTATTTGCTAAAAGACATCAGCTAATTTAGTCTTAGGAAAATATCTTTCTGACTACTTTATATCCTCATCTTCTGTTTTTCCTCCTTTGTAAAATAAGTCTATAGATTATCAGATGAAAATTGGAAGTACGCACAACTGGAAGTCTCTCTGTGAAGTTCTTGGAAAAATATGGATAAAAGCTTATACTTTATTGTCACTTTCACATTATATTTTTTTAAGAAGGGTAGAGTAGTTTGTTTAGGACATTGGTTGAGTAGAGTTTAGTGGTTTTAGGACATAGTATTATAAATTGTATTAATGGCATTTTGTTTGGGTTTGGAAATAGTGCCAGGCCTTGACAGTTTCGCAAGTTGAACCACAGTACTGACAGATGTGAACTACTTTCTAAATGACCATAGTTAGGTATGGACAGGAAAAAAGTCAAAAAAAGGCCTCTGAAGTACTTGGTTTCTACCACCACATTTTGTCTTCACCTTTCATTTTTATTTTCAAAAGAATATACTGTATTCAAAACCATATACTCAAAATGTTTTCTGGTTTTGAATATCTGGGTATCTGTTTTGTTCATGATTACAATATAGCAAATAAATTCTTGGAAAAACAAAAACATGAATGTTTAGAAGGAGCACTGTGACATGAACTGACTAGCAGAAGAGCTGTTCCATATATACCATCATCTCATCAAGTATTGATCTTATCTTGTATTTGTTCAATGCTATACTTTGTTACAGACTATTCTTTCAAAAGACTAGATATATTGTGTTTAGTCTTTAAGCAAATACATTGAATTCTGAATCTAAATCCCTAGCCAATTATGTACAATCCTGGCCAGTCATTTTACAAAAGCAATTTTAGAGTAATTGAAAATCAATGAGGCAAAACAGTTTTGTAGGAGAAGCAGAGCAAAAATTGTGGAGGATCTATGATATGCTTGCCGGTATAAAATACATTTTGTTTTATATATATATATATGTATATGCACATTGATAGTTACACTTACACACAAATATAAATATGTACACTAAAAGTAACACTACTGGAATGAAAATAATCTATTAAGGATTCTGCCCTCTATCATATGAATTTTCACCACGGACAGGGAAATCTACTTGTTTTAGAAGATGTTAAATTAATGAATCTGTTTTTCACAGTGGGGACCAGAAGGTACAGTGGAAATTTTGTGGAAAAATTGTCAGCATGAATCATGAAAACAAAATCCTGTAAAATATTGTTAGGATATTGGTTAAGTAGCTTGGTGAATAATGTAATGAATATTAAGCAATCAATTTACTCAATTAAAGCAATCATTGAGTGGTGGTGTGAGCAGTTTAAAAAGTCAGCCAGCTTGGCAGCCTGGCTATTGAAGAAGCTGCTCTGCAAGCATTTGACAGACTCTTGATCCTGGTTTTGAATCAAAAATATCAAAGAAAAGCAAGAAATGCTGGGGGAAACTTGTTTGGAAATGACATGTCCTGATACTTTGGATGAATCTCCAAACTTGTGGCTATTAAACTTCTCTTCTACTTTTTAATTTTTTAACTCAGTAATACCCAGTGCGGTGCTATAAACTATATGAATAAATGTGTTTTCTGTGGCACAAATGGCAGGATGAGTTGCATGATGTAAACTTTTACTTGTTTATTAAGTGTGTTAAAAATTCTCATAACCAGTCTTTGCTGATGGGTAAGAAGATACAGAAATAAGGAGAAATAGTGATGAGACATAGAGATACACATATACATATTATTTAAATTAGTGGATCATAGGGTGCTTAACAATTAGATCATATTTTCCTTTTGCAGATGGAAAACCCCCTGAACATTTTCTGATATGTTTTGCTACTTAAATAAAATAGGAAAATGAGGCAAACCTCTCTCAAAACATGACTAGACTAGAGTGGACCAGAGAAATCATGGCTGAGGTTACCAAGCATTTGATCCAAATACCATTGAACTCAGCGGGAGACTTTTTGTCAACCTCAGCAAGATTTGGATGAAGCTAAAAGTATTTTTTCTATGTTTTCAAAGAAGATGCTACAAATGTAATTAAAAATAAAGGAAAAAAGTTATTTTAGTTCTTTCAAATAAATACTCACATAGTTATTCCAGGATAACAAATACATATTTTCATTTTTTTTGTTATGCTAAAATTTGGGCACAAATGTAGAAGTATTAAAAAATATGTATTAGTTGCATTTCATGAAAACAACTATAACATGCATCTACATGCATGTTATTCCAGCATTAACTAGCTCTTAACCTGACTATTCTCATTTATTTACAGTATTCATGCACAGAACCAACAATTTGTGCTTCCGTTTATTTTTCACAACTAGGCATAACTTTTAATATTTTGTTTTTGCTTTATCTAGAATAGCATTAAGTAATCAGTTGCCACTTTCATTTTGATGTTCATTCAGCATCAGTTTGAGTTAAAGGTGCAATGTAAAGTAAAAAGTGAAATTTGAGAGACCTTTGGACCTTATTCCCATTAGTTACACTAAGAACAGGATTAATTATCAATACCCATTTTCAGAAAAATTTGTACAGAAAAATTACTTTCCACATTGTTCCACCATTTGATACTTTGGAGTACAGCCCCTTCCACAGGTTGTTCCCTATTCTTTGACCAGGTCTGTGCAATATAGGGCAATTTAGAGGCTGGGTTCCACCCAAGGAGCAATGACCTGCAGCATGGCACAAGTGAGGGATTGCTTTGTTGCAGTCTCTTGGCTTTGGCTCACGTTGATCAGGGACAGCAGCAGCCACTTCTCAGCTGCCTCAGAAACCCAGGACTACAGGGAAAGGCTCCTCTGCTGGGGGCTCAGGACAGCCAGCTCACAACTGCCCAGCTCTTGCATCTTTGGCTGCAGACAAGAGGAGGCAGAGAGTGGGGAAGGCTTTCCAGTTGGTAGAAACAGAAGCTGGGAATGGTGTTTGTGCTCCTGACTGTGTGAAAGAGAGACAGCGATAACTGGGGAATGGAAGACCTTCCTTCTCCTCTCCTTTCTCTGGAGAAACAATGGTGCTCAAGAGAGGAGACCATGACTCTGCAGTTTCATATGCAGAGGGGCCTGACAAAATCTGAGAAAAAAGGAGCAGCACTTACATTACTGTTCATGATCTGCCTCAATATTAAATACGTTAAATTAATCACTGAGGATTTCCCTGTACTCATTGGAGAGGCATGAGGCTCAGCTCATCCTTGAATGTATATCTAAACAAATAGATGTGCCCATTTTCTGCAAGCAAACGAGTGATAGGGAGTAATGCACCCTAAATTTTAAAGCAGGAGTCCTATCCAGTCTTTGGAACAAAGCTAAGATATTTCCCTTGGTTTACACCACGGATGTAAGATACCCTGGAGCATAAGGCTGCTCTCAAGCTTAAAAGAAATACAAAGAAGCAGTCCTAGCTTTTATATTTAAAGCTGATGCTGTGTGGAGGTGGTGTGTTACAGAACACCTGCCAAACTGTGGTGTGACGGGCGTCCTTCCACTGGGAAACCTGGGTAGAAGCTCATTTACTTTCAAGTAGGCTATGACTGCTCAGCTATAATCTCAGCTGAAGTGTTTGTGCAGAAGACCAGAAGCAGAAAAACTGTTGAGTAAAGAATTTTACAGTAAACCCCCTCAAATAATAGCATCCTGTTTATTGATTTTTGGCATCTCCAGAGGTGGAAGAAAGTGTAGTTTTAGTACTGCAATTATGCATGTGAGTAGCTGGCTTCCATCCACAATCCACCCTATTTTTTAATTTGATTCTCAACAATTGTCTTAATTTCTAAGGTGAACTGAAAATGAAACTCATTGAAGTCATATGTCACTTTTGAATTCAAGAAAGCCTGAATGCTTGTAGGATCAGCAAAAATAATTAACCTTAAAATGAACTAGACAAAGTCTCAGATTAGAAAACAAGAAAGAGTCTAGCATATTAAAGCAATAATAAAGAGATATATTTACCATTTGTTCCTTTTGAACTCTGTCAGCTGCTAACACAACTTATTTAAACAAGACAGAGAGAGCAGCTTTTTATAGGAAGTAGATAACGTTGCCCTGCTTCTAATGTCACAGTCTAAGTGACCAGATTTCAAAAACAAATTCATAAAACTGAAGATAAACATATTAGCAAAGGGAATAACATACCATAGAGGAAAAGAAATAGAACCTTGGACAGTGCTGTTTGTGGGTCACATTGTGCTGGAAACAAACAAGAATTGATGAGTTTTGCTCATGAAGATGGTGATTTCCAGCACTATCAATAAAGTCTGCCTGAAGTCTAAAAGAAAATATATTTATATTATAATCGGAGATTTTTTTTCAGTATTTAAAGGCAGTTTCTCAAATGAATCATTAAATATGGGTGATTTACAGAAGTAAATCTACATTTCCATGAAGTTTTCATTATTCCTTTACTTCCTTCAGAAAGGAACTATTAAAATGAATTTTCAACTTTAAAACATGGGCACAAAATGCTGTTAACCCTACAGCAGGCAAGGCTGGAATGGCAGTTACCGATTTGCATTACAAAATAGTACAAGACTGAAAAGTTAGTGCACCTGCTATGTTGAAGGTGGGGAGAATTGACCTAATTCAGCCTCTTCTCTTATCCATATATGAAGATATATGAACAAGAGCAGAGAAAAAGCCCAATTTTTCTAGTAGTAACTGGAACTAGTAAAGTTCCAATAAATAGCTAAGGCAGGTATACAGAGAAGTACCAAGCATGCAGACAACTGTTGTAACTTGAGTCACATTCTCTCAAATAATTGTCTAGTCATTTTACTTTAAATTGTATTATAATTTTGCTAGAGGAAATTGCTTGAGTATCATTTCTCATGAAGCAGTTGCAATATGTAAGGCAAAATGTAAAAGCTTTAACAAGGTGAACAGGGTGTCCTGCATTTGAGACACAACAAATCCATGCAGTGCTCCAGACTTGAGGCAGAGCGGCTGGAAGTGGTCCTTTGGTAAAGGACCTGCGAGTGCTGGTTGACAGCAGCTGAACATGAGCCAGCAGGAGCCCAGGTGGCCAAGGAAGCCAATGGCACCTGGCCTGGGTCAGCAATAGTGTGGCAGCAGGACCAGAGCAGTGACTGTCCCCCTGTGCTGGGCACTGGTGAGGCCACGCCTCAAATCCTGTGCCCAGTTTTGGGCACCTCACTGCAAGAAAGGGATTAGAGGTGCTGGAGCGAGTCCAGAGAAGGGCAGCAGAGCTGGGGAAGGCTCAGCAGAGTCAGTCACATGAGAAATGGCTGAGGCAGCTGCGAGTGTTTAGCCTGGAGAAAAGGAGGCTCGGGGAAGATCTCATCCCTCTCTACAGCTGCCTGAAAGGAGATAGCAGCAAGGTGGGGGTTTGTTACTTCTACCAGGTAACAAGTGATAAGGATGAGGAAATGGTCTCAAGGTGCACCTAGGGAGAACTAGATAAGATATCAGAAAAAAATTTCTTCACCGAAAAGGTTATAAAACATTGGAACAGGCTACCCAGGGAAGTGATGGATTCACCATCCCTGGAGGTATTTAAAAGACCTGCAGATGTGACACTACATGATTTAGTGGTGTACTTGGTAAGGCTTGGTTAATGGTTGGATGCAATTCTTTCTTAAAGGTCTTTTCCAAGTTAAACAATTCTATGATGCTAAGATTCCACGTATTTTCCTGCAGAAAACCCATCTACTTTTGGTGACTAACAATGCTTGGCAAACTTTAGTTTTCATGTTACTGACCAGTAACTCAGTAGAAAATACTACTCCTTTACAGGTGGAAATAATAATGATAATAAAGTCTAAAACATTTAGTCTCTTCTCTCTTACATTTCAGTTTGAAAAAGTATCTTTTGACATTACAAAAACTATTCCACTTCCTTTAAGAATCAGTTTGGATGATGCATTTTCTTCTAAATATGGTACTTGATGTGATGCAGTTTGTGACAGTGTTACCAAGAAATAGTTTGATAATAAGTTTACTTAACCATAAAACTAGTGCATCTGACACTAGCAAACCTAGTCACAGCTGCTAGTGGCTATGACTTGGTGTCCATCCCAGTGCTTTCCCAGATAATTGTCCCTTTCCCACTTTAGATAAATTCCTTGCTTTGTTGCAGCTGTTGCACACTGTATTTTGGTTGGTGTACACTTGGATTATACATGGGTTCAAGAAATAACAGCAAATTTATCTCAAATAGGGTCTCTGAGTTTCAAGAAGCTGAAGTATTTTTCTATTTCCACCGGGGCTCTGCCAGTTAAGCAGTTTCTAAAAACAGTAAGAGTAATATGCATGAAATATTGTGAAAAATGTCTATCCTATTTTGGTATGGAAAATAGATTTAAATTTTTGTTTTCTGGCAAGTATACTACTATGCTCATTATACTGTTTACACAGCTGTATATTTTCTAGAACATGAACAGTAAATCTCTAGTTTTGATACAAAAATGTAATGTTTCTAGGCATTAACAGTGTGGAATTTCAGCATCTGAGAAAAAGATAATGGCATGTAATGCCTTTCCTCTCAAACATGTCTTCAAAACTTGTGTACAGGTTCGCAGTGAGAATGGCTAAATGTTATTACAAGGTGATGGCTGCTAAGTGCCCCTCTTGAAATTAATATAGTGGGTTCAGCCCTGGCACAGCATTCACATCTCAATTAACTAGTACTGGCAGAAATAAGATAGCATGACCTTTCTTTAAAAGGTAAAAAGGTCATTGTGAATATCCAGCACTATTTCAGAATTTAATGAGGACTGTTTTCACACAGTCCCAATGGCTGAGGGAAGATGACAGTTTGACTGCTCCTGTAACAACGTTGCTAGATACTCACTCAGGTTTTGTGTTGCCTCCCTTTTCCACTATTCTTCAAGAAGCCTCTCAGCATGAAAGATACAGGACAGACTCGAAGTCTAAGAACTGCAAACAAATGAGTAACATATCTGAGGTTGTTTGAAAAAGCTCTCCCTTGAAAGTCACCCTTTAAGGGGAAATACATCTCCTTAGACTCTAAACACATCTCTTAGACTCTCTAAGCAGCCATTCACCCACCTGAGACAGCCTTGACCTGGGAGATACTAGGAGGAATACTTCTAAGAGGAAAAGCTACATAGGAAGGAAACTTACAGATCTAATCCTGGCTCAAATGAACCTTAACTCTGCCCACCTTTGCAGAGCTCAGGGAAGAGTCATGCTTGGCAGGGCTGGGCTGATGTCAAGGAAAAAGAAGTCAAAATGAGGGCCTGCAAACAGTGGATGTTCTTGTGAGCCAGGCAGATGTAGCTGGAGTGCCTGAGGTCAGATGAGTGTGTCTCTGCCAAACAGAGTGGGTAAGGGTTATGTCTGTGGTTTTTATAACATTCTTTGAATTTTGCATCAGCAGGGCTTTTGCTCCACCTGCATTCAGCACCCAGAACAACTCCTGCCCTCTGCTGCTCCTGTCCTGAGATTCACAGACACCTGCTGACTTCACATAAACTTCTGTGCCTCACCAGGAATTTGGCTTAGTGTGGGGTGCTTCTGCCTGTAAGGAGGAAAGAAGAGAAGGATCATCACTCACTTCCATCCGTTCCACCTTCCTGGTAGGGAACTGTGCCAAGTACCACTACCAAACACTGGAGAACTGGCTGCTCTTCGTGCCATTGATAGCGGAGCCATGCAATGGGAGATGGCAACATAGAGGAGAAGATAGCTGCTGATAAAACTGTTCATATTCAGCTTTGACATCAGTGGACTCTGGAAACCTTGCAAACATTATGTTACCTCTACTTCATCCTAATAAACTTCATTAGTGATGTGTAGTTTATTCAGAACTCAAAGGATGACCTCAAACATGACAAGAAACTTAATATATTCAACTTAAGACCTGTTCAACAGGACCATGCCAGGGTTTTCATTCATTGCCCATGAACATCAAATTTTCCTATCCCTGGGACACAGCAATGTCTCACTTCAGATTGAGATGTGTTGCTAAAATTAATCTGAAGAACTTTAAATGGTGTCTCAGGAGGTATCTGTCTCACCCCAAATATCTTGCTTATTAAAAATCTGTAATGTAGTTGGTGGTACACACTTGTTTCTGAAGCAATACCTAAATAAGATACTTGTCACATTTTACATTCAAATACTATCTTACTTCTTTTCTATGAAAAGGCATCTCTTTAAAAGGTGGGATTCACTTTCTCACTTTCATATCTGTTTGGTTTTTTTTTGTTTTTTTTTTTTTGTGTCTTGTTTGAACACATATGTACATTTGAGATTAACAGTCTTCTGAAGAAAACAAAACCTACATTCCTTTGCCCTGGCAGCCAGGAGAGCCAACCATGTCCGTCGGTAGATCAGGCACAGCATCGCCAGCTGGGTGAGGGAGGAGATTGTCCCTCCCTACTCTGCACTGGAGCGGCCTCATATTGAATATTGTGGGCAGTTTTGGGCAGCACAGTATAAGAAAAATATTAAGCCATTAGAGAGTGTCCAAAGGAGGATGGCAAAGATGGAGAAGGGCCTTGAGGGGAAGCCATGTGAGGAGAGGCTGAGGGCACTGGGTCTGTTCAGCCTAGAGGAGACTGAGGGGAGACCTCACTGCAGTCACAACTTCCTTGTGAGGGGAAGAGGAGCAGCAGGCACTGATTTCTTCTCTCTGTGACCAGTGACAGGACCTGAGGGAATGGCCTGTCACAGGAGGTTTAGGTTGCATGTCAGGAATAGGTTCTTCACCCACAGAGAGTGGCTGGGCACTGGTGGTCCAGGAGTTGGACTCAGTGATCTTCATAGACCCCTTCCAACTCAGCATATTCTGTAATTCTGTGAAAAAAACCTGAAAATAAAAATATTTTGCCTTATGTGCCATTTGATGCACGACAGGATAAACATAGAAACTAAAATTTTGCGGCAGATCCCATGCTGTTCAGCAGGTCAGCTGTGTTATCTTCTCTCCAGAGAGTTCATGCTTTCTCTCCCTGTCTTTTAGGCTTTCTGCATTTTGTGTAAATGTCCTTTCTCTGCTCCTTTGATTCTTCTCACTTTCCTTATTCTTTCTTACTTTTCACACTTCTTGTGTCTCCCTCTCCATTACCCTTCTGCATTTTCGCTTAGCCTTGACATGTTTCTGTTGTGTGAGGTTTACTTGTTTGCTTTTCCTGTGACCTTAGAGCATTGCATACCCTGCGGATATGCATTCTGAATTATCAGAGAGATCACTCTACTTGTAGTAATACAGTGTTTTCTTCTCAAAGAATTGATTAGTTTTTCATCCATGCATTGTGCTATAGCACAGGTGATTTCTCTGTGAAAATGGCTCTCAAATCCTCTTAATTCCTGATTTTAATTTCCACTTATTTTTAGAAATGAAAGAAAAAAAAGCATAGGAATAAATGGTCTTTAAAATATGCTTTTGTTTTTTTTTCCTGTCCTACTGTGATGGTTTTCTCTCATAATTTTCTCACTCCTCTCCTTCCATTGTTCTTCTTTGTATTTTAAAACCCCCATGCCTACAATATTTAGTAATAATGCCATTGTTATAGATGAGTAAGTTTAGTGCATATATTTAATCCAAATAATCTTTTATATTGGTCAAATGAATATTTGAATATTCTCCAAAGGAAAAAATTTTTTTTTCAAAATTAGAAAAACTGCTCAATAAATCAGTTTTTCCAAAGGATTGGTATATGTAACACCTATTTATCACAAGCAAGTTACCTCATTTTAGACATTTTTCTTAAGTTAAAATTTTAAATTTTTCTACTAAGATCACTACCATGCCCATTACTTTTCCCACTTGTTTTACATCTCAGTGATTAAAATAAAATACCCTTCTAAAGGTAAGGTCTACCTCATCTCAGATTCAAGAGAATAATTTCTCTCCTCTTTTCTCACCATGTTTTGGAGCTATATGCCTTAATTCTTTGTATATAGTACTGCTTTTGTCCAGTAATCACTTGAGCAGTTAATATTCACCCAGCAGATAGTAAATTCTTCCTCGAAGACACTAGTGTCTGACCCGTTAATTTCCACTTTGTTGTTCATTCCTTATTTATGAGAACCATGCTAAAGTTCTCTTCTTTGGAATTCCATTTTTACAGCTCCAATAATTTATGATTGAAATTTTCCTGCAGATGCTGTAAATCTCATACACATAATATAAATAATCTATTGATTTATTTTAACCTCAAATCTTGCATTCACCATTGTATTCTTTATGATTTTAAAGAAAATGTGGAAAATGAAATTCTATGGTGGGCTTAGGGAACTGATCTCCTCCTTGTAGAGGCAGATGAACCTTACCCTTCTCAGCTGCACTCCTCAGATTTCTACCAATATAAATGGAAGTTTGAGATGTGTGAGAGCTCAGTAACATCCCTGGAGCAAGTTAGGATATTTCTGCAGTGCACAGTGCAAAATGCAAGCAGCAGAGAATTTAAAAATCCTGCACTGCATAAATAGATTAGTGGATAAAGAATAGATGAAAAACCCTCCAAGAAACTATAAAGGATAATTTTCTATTCTCTTATGTTTTTGGCTAGATTATTGCCCATATTATTCCACCTGCGATCCACTTCCTTTGCAGTTTTCATTTGATGTGGAGTGGTTTTGGATTAGGGAAGAGGAGGATGAGATAACCCAAATCAACTAGGATTTAAGAAAAAGGACAGAGAATTTCCTGAAGACAAGAGCTGCTTAGACAGTTAGTTTTGAAAAAGAAGGAGCCTATCAGAAGGGGAAGTTCCAACAATGGCACTGCAGGCTGCCAGCAGAGCTCAGCCTCTGTCCCGTTGTGCTCTTGGGGACCTGATGAGGGTCTGAGCTCTGTGGAGACACAGCAGAGTGTGGCTCTGCTGTGCTCAGCCCATGTCCCACTCACATGGCCATAAAGTCACAGCCACGTCCTGCTACCAGTGCTCAGGAGGGACAGGTAATCTCACTGCTTTAACTGCTGAAGAGGCAGTAATGGGAAACCGATAAGAAGCTCAATGTTATTAAACACCTGTGATGAACCATTTAAGGCAGAAGACATTTCTGCATCACTGAAGCCATAACACTGGATTCACGTCACAATGCTTTTAGTGGATAATCCAAGGCAATTAATAGAATATTTCAATAACTGTTCTGTACTTATGTCACCTATAGCAATCTCAGAGAAGTACATATAGCAAACAGATAATCATGAAATAGTTATGAAAGCTGATGGTCAAGTGGATGGGCAAGTCCCATGGTCTGTTTGGCAACTGTATCTTGTACATTCAAATTTATCTTTTTTGTAACCAGAAACTTCAGTGGTAGTACTGATAGCTAAAAGAAGAAAATGAAAATTATATTTTTTCTGTTCCAATGCAAACTAAGTCACTGCTTAATTATGCAGTCTTTGGTAAATCTCTTCAGGTGTGAGGGCCACTTCAGAGAAAGCTGTAAAGGGTTGAAGGCAGACAGGCAGCTCTCGAGAGCCCTCATGTATGCTCTGAATGACAGAGGTGTGAACCAGGTCATGTCTAGGAGCCACAAGGTTCTGGGATGGATACAGAGTCATGCCTGTGCTCGTATGACCACTGCAGAGGCAGAACTAAATACTGTGAATACAGTGAAATGCTGCAGCTTCCCAGAGAACTCTGGATCAAAGCTAGCTTTGAGCATAGACAGAACTTAGGCATACACGGAATCAAGCTTAGCCTTCAGTTTTGTGTAAGTAAATCCTTCAGTGGGTCTTACTTCCTAGAAACCCTTAACGACAGTGTATTCTGAACTATTAACTTAAAGAAAGGTAAATGCTGTTACATAATTTGCAAAATTAGAAATTTTGAAAGCATGAAGCTATTTAAATATTTTAAATTTTATTCAGCTTTTCTAAATGTAGAGCTTTTCTTCAGAGTTTATCCCCATCTTTTTCTGATACTGGGCAACAGTGCCTAGCAGGCAATGCCAGACTATAGGTTTCTTGGTAGAAAGGAGACAGAAGTGTTGAAATTCCTCTGTGGAATTTTCCAGACTTTGAGGGTTACTTACAGGGCCACTGACTTATAAGCATTTATCATTGCAAAGCCCATCTTTGTATGTTCCACTGCCAGAAAGGAAAGAGTACATCGTAAGTTAAGATATTTTTGCATTTCTGTGTTTTGATCAGTGAAATACAGAATAGTCAACGCATAGGATGATTTTAAATTGATGGAAATTAAAAAGCAAATGTTCAGTGAATAAACCCTAATAATTATTTTTTAATAATAGGTATGAATTAGTTAATCAGGAGTTTTAATGGAAATTGTAATTTGCCAAACGAATTTAACACATCTGTGTACTGAAAAACTGAAATTTAATACAAACATGTTATTTACTAGGAGAAATCCCCATGGAAGAAAAAAGGTTTTTGTCATCCTATGACCAGTGCCTTTGGTCATGTTTTCTGAATATGTCATTGTGCTAAAGGTGGTGGCAGGGGAGCTCTCATTTTCCTTGTTTAGTGGGTGCCCTTTGGCAGAAAATTGATGCTGAATTTGGGTTTACAAATACAGAGTACTTTGAGCCAGGAACAGCAACAGGTCTGTAGCACAAGCAGGAAATCAAAAAACACCATGACAAGCTGAGACAGGCAACTACTCTTTGTTCTACAGAATATTTTGTTTTGATGAATTTCTCAGTTTTCTGCAGACACCTCTGTACTAACTCTACTGGTGATTGGGTTCCAGCTCAGTACTCAGACTATGCAGAACTACAACAGAAGCTTCCTGAGGGAGAAACTTTGGATTTTGGCTCAGCCTTCATTAACCTATAAAATGGAAAAGAAGTAGAAAACATAAAACTTTTGATGTACATTGTAATTGAAGCAATGAAAACATCCTTCAATGATAGTTGTTTTGGTGACAATAAATCTTCTGAACTATTCAGCTGCTGATCAAAAGTGAGATTTTTTTTTAAGGGTGTGTTATAGCTACAAAAGGGGCTGCTCTCTGCTGTCATAGGGGATCTGATATGAACTACAGTGAATGTATCAAAGCACATTGTTTTTACTCTACCAAAAAGAGAAGTAATGAGCAAAATAGTTTTTCCCAAGTAAGAACTTTTTTCTCATAAGTTTTGATTCTCAAGAGAACTATTGATTTCCTGTAACTTGGCTCCATGCCTTTTGAAACACACACACAAAAAAATCACTATAAAAATTTGCAATATTTGCTGCAGGCTGCAGTCGTAACTTTCTATCATGTCTCTTTCCCCTCTAATATTGTCCTGTTGTACAGAAAATTCTGTAGTGGAATACAAAGCCAGCATGTAGGCAACTTTTCTTTTATAAAGTTTTGAACTTCTGTTTTGAGGGGAAAAGGGCACATGTTGATACAGTCAACACATGTTTTATGGATTGTTTTGCTGTCATTCTGTATATAGTGTGGCACCAAGAACCCAAATACACATAAATCCAGATGAGATAGCAGACTTTCAGTGCCAGGAGAGATCTGAGGCTGAGCTGTCACTCATATCTCTGCTTTCCTCATATTCATGACTGATGAGATAAATTCTTTTGCAAACATAGAAAAATATTAATTATTAATAATATCTTTCACTATTGGAATTTGAAGGAAAGAGTATGATTTTGGCCTTCATGGAGTTGTGCACATCTAGCTCTAATGAGTGAGATTTAGACAAGAAGATGTGTGTAATTCAGTTCCCACGTGCCCTGAGCCTCTTGTGGCTTCTGCATACCTGTATACACACTAGTGTAGATAACTCTGGAATTGGACAAATCTTAAATGCATTTAATTATTTTCTCAAAGCAAAAGACAAAGTTTTTGGTCTTTTTCATGGTCTAAATCTGTTTGTGCTGGCATAGCATGTATCTGAAGGCATTCACTGGCTTATGGCTGCTGTAACATGGCATCAGTTTGGTTCATGAAAGGATTGAGTTGCATCCTTAAACTTTGGTCCATCATATATCTTAGATTTTGAAAAATTTGCGCAGTTTCATGTAAATTTAACAAATACAGTATCAACAAGAAATACCAGAAAAAAGAAGGCTTTAGTTTCTGATGAAATTTTTCTGCAGTTGATAGATTGAGGTGGAAGCAGAATGAACCTGGTTTTGGGAAGGCTTTATGTTTTATGTCAGAAAGATAAAAAAAAAAAAAATTATATGAGCAAGAGGAAGGATGGGGACAAATTTTTAGTGATTAGGGAAAAGATATGTAAAAGAGGAAAAATGATGGATTTATAGATATTAGAGAGAGGTAAAAAAATTTGCCTTTAAGTTAAACTTATAAATTTTAGAGGGCAATCTGGGATTTCCTTCAATGCACTTACCTAGGAGACGCTTCATAAAGCAAAATGTTCATTGCACTTTGAATCTATTCCATTAATTCTGTACAGAAAAGAAGAAATAAGCATTAACATGTACAAAATCACACTCTAACACTTGTCAGATTTTCTTCAGTGGCATTTTTTATTTTTTTCCTTTGCTTCTCTCAGTGAAATCGTTTGTGTATTAGAGGTGTTGAACTTACAAAGAAACACTTGAAAATATATCTAAAAAGGTGAAGAGTGTTTGCACAGAAAAGAACAGTAAATTGGAAAGAGAATGCATTTTCTTTCTAAATCAGGAAATCAATCCTCTGTTAAAACAAACAAACAAGCAACCCCCAAACAAACAAACAAAACTCTCAAGTGCACCAGCCAACCGCCCAAACGAACACCATGTCACAAATCACTCAACACTTGTTAAAGAAACTTTGACAGAACTTTGGATTTTTGATCTCTGCTCCCTGTCAGCCTTTGTGAGTTTACAAGACTTGGAATCCTAACTTGTTATTTTTATTCTTTACTCTTACTTCTGAATAGTCCAAGTCTATGTCAAGTCTTTTTTTTTTTCTTATTTTATGTGACATATACATCCTTCCACCTGTCAAAACTTGAATGCCTAGATAGTCTGGCGTGATAAAGGCCTGAGGAAAAAAACATTTTAAGATTATCATGCCATAAGCTTAAACATAAGGTCTACAATCAACATTTTTTTGCTCTAACTTCTGATTTGTATTTCTTGTGGCATTTTCATCATCAAGATTTCAGAAATTCTAACAGGAACAGAGTAGGTTTAGGACTAAAATGCTATATGCTTGAGGATGTGCATATGGATTTTATCACTAGTTTTGTTGTCCCAGACTTCACAGGGCTTTCTCAAGAACTACAATAATACAGACGCCAAAATTAAATCTGCTGAAATTGATTTTTTCCTCCTCTATCTATGGAAATGCAATTAAATAGGACAATACAAAGAAAATCCTATTCTTTAAAACTTCTTTCATTCCAGTTTGCAGTTTTTCCTTTATTCCATAAAATCCTTTTCTGATTAATGTGGAGTCACATGAAAATAATAAAAAGAACAACTCTGGAATGTGCCTTTAGCATCACAGAAACTTAAGGTCTGCAGACCATATTGGTTGCCTGAAGTAGCTAGTGCATTTCCAAATGAAAGCATAAAGCAGAATGGGAAAGATATGCAAATTGGAATAATCAGTAGCAGTTATGCTTACACAGGGCTACAGATAAACAAACTGCCTTGTTTGTATTCTACAGCAATAGGTTTAACCAGAAAGGAGTTGTAGGGTTTTTTGGTATGTGTGTGTTTCTCTAAATAAAACATTTCCTAACAACACAAGTGACTAGTTAGAATGGAAAGTCTGTTGAATCTCGGTGTTGGCTCAGTTTTTGGAAGCACAGAGTAAACAAACTAAAGGCAGGAGAATTCTCCTGGAATTGACATGTACCTTACAGCACATGACTTTCATTTTGAATATGTGAATATATGTGGATTTATACATGTAAATATTTAAGGTAAGGAAGCTTTAGGAAAAAAAAGGAGATACAAATGTGTGATATCAGTCTGTAGTTTGTTTGTCATTGAATCTACCATGATGTAGTCAAAATCCAAGAATGCCTGAATGTGTTTTGACCCAAGTCATTAACACATTTCAATACATTCATTAAAAATGCATTCAAGGAATTACTGTACACTTAAACATGTTTAAGCACAGTTTAATTATTAGAAAGTCTGGATTAAAATTTCAGGTGTTTAAAATTTTATTGTTTTGCATCAGAATCTAGGAAAATGGGAGGACATTATATTGCTCAAAGCACACAGAGCAAACAGTGGTCATAAGTAACAGTAATTTTGTCATGTATTAAAACCTGAACAATTTTGTGGAAAAGGTTAGGAAAAAAATCTAGAAAGGAAGGACTGACTGCCCCTGAAGGGTTGGTACACTGTGGAAAAATTACTTCAGTCCTAGAGCTCTAGTGAGGTAAATGTTCTGGAAAGAGTCACAGATAGTGAAATGGCAGAGAGGGGAATATATAAAAAGAAATAATGAAAAGTCAAAGGTATAAATAAAATCATATTTGGAAAAGTACACCTTTATAATACCTGTGAAATAAATTGTTTTGGAGAAAGCAAAAGACTTTGCAAGTTTGTAGAAAGTTTGGTACAAATTTTGCTTATTCTGGCATCAGCTTTCTAAACTTCTGTGCAAATACTGAAGACTCTCCAGGGCTTCCTCTTTCCCCAGAAGTTTCACCTATGGTCAGAATACCTAGTCACTTTCCCTGTACAAGTAATCTTGTAACTAATCCCTGTTCTTAGTCCTAGATAATGACTTCACTTAGCTCTCCATAGAACACGGAGAATTGTAAGCTGTAAAATAAAGATGTTGTATCAGTACTTAAGTTCTGGAAGCCAAACAGATTAATAACATATTGCCTTAGAAGCAGAAACAAGTAACAAAAGGTGAAAATTCACAAAATTATCGAGGATGGTTCTAAACTACAGCTGTGATAGCTAATTTTTTATTAGATATGCCCCTATAATTTAAATGACTGTATGGGCTTGTCTGATTAAAGCAACACATGATATAGACTGTAAGACATAGCTCTGTGTGGGGTTTTTTTAAATGATAATAAAATATAAAATAA
Organism: Phainopepla nitens; assembly: GCA_013400175.1. Taxonomy (NCBI): domain Eukaryota; kingdom Metazoa; phylum Chordata; class Aves; order Passeriformes; family Bombycillidae; genus Phainopepla; species Phainopepla nitens. The sequence goes on along the minus strand of VXBQ01008253.1, from coordinate 87,478 downwards.
ATAAGTATAGAACAACTGCTCTGGTAAAGTTAATTAATGATTTTTTTTTAGGGCAAGGAAGTAAATTAAAATCTATTATTAATACCAATAAGTGGACAGCCTAAACAATTTTAAAAGTTTTAAATATCACAAATTATATCTTCTACCAATAAAAGTGTAATTCGTGAAATGTTACCCACTTTTTTCTCTTCACTGAATAGAGGCTTAGATACTAAATTTACCATTTTGTCACGTATAAGTTTCTAATTATTTTGAAAATCAGTCAGGACAGACTCCAATTTTTTGGGTTTGTTACATTCTGGCATTTTAAATTTAAAATGTAATGGCACTGTTTAGCCATTTAATATAATGTCTTTTTTTCATATGATTGTTTGCTTTTGATAAAAACCTGATATTTACAGGAAGTGCCACATTCAACTCAAAGTTGTATGTGCAAAACTGCGTGTAAAGTAAAAAAACCAAAGATTTAGAGCTAGAAAAATGAAATAATTATACACTAAGAAAAAATAAACTAAACATCCTTGATTACACAACTCCCTAGGTGCCTTCCTCACATGCTACAGGCTGTTTTTATTCTTTAAAAAAAACCAAAAACCAGGGATCTTGGGAGGCTGTTTACATAATTACATTTTGAATTGTGACTTTATTAGTTTAAATAAATGGCCATATTTCCATTTGTCCATGGTGTGTTAACTTACAGAATGTTAGAGTATTGATCTATGCTGGAGCTTTGCATTACCTAGACCAAGAGAGTGGCAAAAAATGAGTGTGACTACCATGGTGCTATTCTTAAAAAAAAAATTGAAAAAAAAAGTTACCCAGAGGAACCAGGGAACCACTCATGCTCAGGAGAGTAGAGGATGAGATCTTTATTAATTTCAGTCATGAAGGTAAAAACCTTGGCTGGTGACTGCAAAATTAGACTTCATGAGCTATTCTTTTTCTTTCATTGTGTGATGAAAATTAACTATGCAAATAATCTCATACTCTCAGATTCCTGGGTCAAAGTTCATGACAGAGAATACATTCAACATTTTTTTCTGTGTACCTCAGACAATTTCTCTCTCACTCACTGTATTCTGTGATGCAATCCAACATTTAATCCATCACAAACAGAGAAAGGTGGATTTTTTTAAAGAAGCAAGTAGGAAGCAGAAGAAACTAGATATCAGATTGCAAACAACATCAACCCCTTACCCAGACCTGGGCTGGAAATAGTGCAAATGACTTGCAGGAACATTGAAAATGGTCAGTGTAAAATTTGTGATACAGAGTAAAATATTATGACACCATTTGGTTAAATCATTTGCTAGCTTGTAACATCAAGACCTGGATGAATGGAAGAGACCGTGGCTTTGAACGGGAGAGATTCATCCCCTTCAGACCTGAAAGGCATTTTACAGACTTCAGTCCCACAACAGAAGGGCATGGGCTTCATTCATCTCTCCACAAAGCACAAACCCTGCCAGAGGTATGGCAAGCTAAAGTACTAGATTTTCATAGTTCAATGGAAATATGAAATTTGATGCTAACTAAGTTCTTTCTGCTTATTCTAGTTCTCACTACTGAAGAAAGATCAATACAGGATCTCATTGCAGTCTTCCTAAACTCAGTAAGAAACATCCTTTATTGGTCTTGGTACAGCCCAAGTATCATGAGCCAAAACTTCCTGGCTCACTGTCAGATTTTCTAACAGATCCCATACCTTGATACTAAGAGATTACAAAAGATCAGACCCAAAGTGGACCTATTTTGTAAACACCTGTGAACCTGTAGCGTCCCAGTACTCCCAGAAGCTGGTACATTTGTGCATAAATGAGTTCAGAAGATGCTGCTTTCTGCACTGATATTTGCCAGCCTCAACTGTGTAATGCAAGGAAGGAACAAAAATGCCTGTCTTTCTACTGAATGTGGTGACATGCAAATATCCATTCTCATTTTCTCTGTCATGTTTGATGTCTGTAGGTGGGCTGGCCTGGGTTTGAGAGCAGCTAGCACACATCCATCCTGATGCTGGCTGATGATTCATTTAGCAGACCACAGTGATATATTCTACTAAGTCATGAGTGCTTAGATGAGTAGGAGATTGTAGCAATCACAGGCTGTGACAGCAGATCACCTCAGTGGTGGCCAAGAGCACATCAAAACTGACAGAGAATATTGAGCTCAGATCAAAGTCTACCCATGCTTGTGTAGCACTCATGGACAAACCTGAAGATACCTAAAGGAGTCCTCAAAGCTCCAGTACAAACACTCTGGCTGAGAGTTTATATCTTCCGTCAATCTGGTGCAGGACTGTAGAACAATCTTTTTCTCACAGCTTAAAATCACCACAAAATTCAGCAGTCTTTGGTCCTAGAATAAGGTACTACTCTTCGAATTTGTCTTTTCTACTCTAAATACATTGCAAAATGTAAATTAAAGATTAACAGTACTTTTCCCCAGCACAAAACATCCTAACCATCCAAGCTGTCATTCTGTACATGGTGTTGTCCCAAGAGACTTAAAAAGTGTCATACAAGTTGTGCAGTCTGGTGTAAACCCCTCCACCACAAGGAGAAGGACGCAGCCTCACTCTGACATTTCCCAGCGAGTTGGCCGGGCAGGCCTTGTCTCTGTCACCATTTGGCACAGAAGTGTTAGCACTGTCATAAACAGAGTGCTTGGGATGTCTATATATAGAGCAAGAGCTCTTTTGGGGATGGACCTTTTTTCTGTACTGGTTTACACCATGGCCACACTCATGAGATGTTCTTAGATGTCTAAAAGCCTGCAAGAGTAGTGGCATCACAGGGAAGTGGTGAATAATGATAAGAAGCATCGAGTCTGTTGAACAAAAGCAAATTTGAGTTACAGGTTAAAATTACAAATGGCTGGCATGCAGAATTAGCCTTTCTAGCTCTTACTTGATAAGTAAACCAAATACTCACGGTTATAAATCCTATTAGACTGACAGTTGTGTCTTACTGCTGACTGAAAGAAGCTAAATGCTATTATAACGGGATCCGGCAAGACTCACTTCCAGAATATGTTTTATTACATTTTGAAATAGCTTGTATTAAGCTAAAGAATGAGAGATTTAATTACTTCAAAGCCTGTCGATTCATTATGAGACAACAGTTTTTAGTAAAATATTTGGCAGCTGACTCACCTTAGGATTCAGTTGGTGCCTTACATAACATAATGTGATGACTGAGACACAGCATAAATCATGCAGCACTGAACATCTGAGAAAAATACATCCACAGTTGTAAATAACAGCATGTCGCATAGAGAAAAATCAATATCTAACCAAGTATCTGTTTCCTATTCACACATAATAAACCACTGCATACACAACTACTTTTTCTGTTGTTGCTCACAAATTTCCTTGCTATTTATTATGTAAGGATTTCTTACCAACCCTGTCATCTCTCATAAATAAAATAGCTTTGTAGGTAGGTAGTTTGCACTTACCAAATTAAACTTGAACCCCTTATATTGTTTCACCTGCTGTTATAATTAGGCCCAGGAGAAAAGAAAGGCAGCTGTTTTACATCTCTCTCATTGTGTCATCTCTTTTGTATCAAAACTGAAAAAATCCCTTGGAGTTGCAGAGCATTGGTCTGTGGCAGAAACCAGCAGAGTCATTAGTCTGAACAGAGGCTGACCCCTTTCCTGCTGTGCCCTGACTTTTCAGAACATATGGCATTACTCCACAGTTATTATGATTTAAAATATATGTGGTGTGTGCTTCTTGCTCTGCTCCAAACCAAATCAGCTTGAACCATATGGAAGAATCCTAGAATAACAATGTGAGTTCATCTTAGGTTGCATTACATAAGTGAATTTTATGCCAAAGTGTTTCTTACATGAAAAGATACGAGAAAAATTTGATAATTTTATGCTACACCTAAGGAATGCACGGTTAGGAAACCTGCATCCCACCCTTTAGTTGTTGGAGCTATGTTTTCATGTTAGCTGTAGGCTAAAATCTCTGGCTATCCTCTGTGTCCGTGTGTTGGCTCTCACTCTGGCGCTAACCTGCAGCGAGCCTGAAGAGGGAAATGGAGAGGGCTGGCAGGGCAAGAAGAGTCCTAGAATGTGTTTGATCTCTCCCCTGCAGGCAATGTATACCCAGCTGGACTGACCCCCACGGCTGCACACAGACAGGGGCTCTATCAAAGCAATCTTCATTTAATACTCTTCATTTTTGTAACACCTGGGCTGCAGTACCTGCTACTGCCCTGTGTAAACTGTGCTACTCATCCACAGGTAATGGAAAGGAAGACCCATGTCTGCTGACCTACCTCCAAGACCTGCTACAATATAAATGCATAGCAGATTAAACAGAACAAGAAATATTAGGGACAACAGTTTGGTATGAAATCAAAAATTCATTAGCTCTCATAATCTGTAACAATTTTTTCAGTTGCCAATAACCTCTACTTCGCTTGTGGCATCTTCTTGCCTCTGGCAAAATCACATGGAAAATTAAGGAAATGTTCTGCTGGCCAAATCATTACCTCTGTCTTTGCTTTGATAGGACATACATTTACTGCTAAAACAGTAAGGCCTCATTAACAGATTGAGATGTACACTGATGGGGAAATCCAACACATTCATAAGCCATAAAGTTGTCAAAAAATCTTTTCCAAACCAGGTTATTTCTGGCATTATATTAATTGTCATTTTCAACAAGTATTCCTACATTAAAGAGATTTTACAAATCTACATTTGAAAGTTTTGGTGACTTCCTAAGTTGGCATATGAATGCCTGTAATTTCTGATGTATGCCCTAAAGCTGAACAACCCCTCAAAATACTAAAGTAAAAAACTATCTGTGATAATTTATTGTAGTCTGTGTGTTTGAAACTGTGAAGGACAAAAAATTTAGACTAGCCATAAGTTAATTTCTTTTGACTTCTTTTTCAGCAATATTATCAGAAAAAATGTTCTTAAAATGAGAAAATACTACTCTTAGCTACCTTGTTCTTACCTTATCAACTCATATTAAAAGGCTGAAAAGTTAATATTAATGATTCCCAATGACCCAAAGTGTAACAAACATTATTGCTATGCTTCATTGTGTGAAAATAAGAAATTTTTTTCTAATGTATTTTACTTAAACTAATTTTCTTGTGACAGCTGTGTTTACAAAGTAACTGTTGACATATCAATAGGCATTGAGACATAGACTTCAAAAAAGCAGAACACAATTATGTCCCACTAAAGTCAACAACAAAGATGGGTAGTTGGATTCCGTGGGAATCTCCAAGCCCTGCAATACATTCATGGTTTTTTTTGCTGGTGAAGAATCCACACGGAAAGATATTAAATGTGGAAGCAGTGCCAAGTGCTCTCCAATGTAAAAGGTAACAGAGAATCAAATTCAACAAGCTCTTTCCTGGTGTATCTAAGATGTGCACACATGCATGTAGGCTGACAGGGGGCTCCTGCAGAAGGGCCTGACACAGAGTGCCAGAGGGAGGAGCGGGTCTGTGAGCAGCCTGAGCTCAGCCTGCTTTTATGGCAGTTTAGCCACGCAGTGCTAAGCCTTGGGCCTTCTGTGCTCAGTGGTGGCATGCACACAGCTGAGTCAGAAAATGGGATGCGCTTCATCTGCTCTGAGCCTTGTGGTCCCAGGGACAGTGGGGACATAGCCTGAATGTGCTCTTGAGGTTTTGGGAAAGGTCCTGAGAAACAAGATATTATACATGCTGGAAAGAGTCTTAATATGGCATCCACTAAACCATAAGTATCAGGAGGCAGTAAAGAAGTGGGACTCAGAATGATGCATAAGACACAAGCGATATTGTGGGTAGGAAAAGGAAGATATGATGGCTGAGCGAATGCAGAAGGAACTTGCAAATAATGAAAAGGAACCAGAAATCCTCGAAGATTTATTGATTACATTATGATATTTGTGAAGAAAACTTATCATTTGATGTACAATGGTGAAAACCCAGCAGCGTAACTGTCTAATATGTGAAGAAATGTCAGATTTTTAGAAAAGAAAAATGTCTTCTTCTAGATCAACTGCTGGAAAAGAAGATTGGATTTTGGATATGTGAGGATTTTGGATATTGAAGGGAAGTTTTGAAGTTCTTTACTAAATTGGTTTTTTATGAAGAGAACCATTAACAATTTTTTCTCCATGTATAATAAAAATAAGCCATAAAAATCTGCTGAGTGATCATCAAAATAAATTTAAGTCAGTTAAGTGGAAAAAACAACTGTCTATTTCTTTGAGAAGTACTAGAAGTGAAACAGTGACATTGCTTTCTTTTGGAGGCTTTTTAAAAATAGATTAGACAAACATGTAGCCTATCTATCCAAGACACATTAGTCAGTCTTTCTAGTCTTATTTGGAAATTTACTTAGTGGTATGAATTTTCAAAGGCATGTTCATATGAGAGTTCCTTATGTTCTTTTCCCCTATAACTAATAGCTGCTACTTGCTGATTTCTGCAATTTTTGCTGCTATCAAAAGGAAATTAAATGTTCAGTAAAATTGTAATGCTGTAATCTACATTCAACAATTGGAATAGTGTTACATTATTTCAGGTTGTTCCCATAAACATGTGAAACACTGATAATTATGTGACCAAATCCATCAAAGCCATAAGGTTCTTGTTGAGTGTACAGATTCTCATGTGCAAGCCAGTTTGTTGCAAAGGAAGGAGTGAGCAGATTTTCACAATCAAATTTCCAGATTGAAAAAACCCAAACAAACCAACAAGAAATATGACTGAGAGGCAAAAATGAAACTCTCAACATAAAGTGAACTAGAACAGAAAATTTAGAAGATGTATCATGGAAGAAAAGCCAAAGAAAGGGTCAAAAAAGTAAACATGTTTTGTTTTATTTTATTTCTTTCTTAGATGAGTGCTTCTATGTTCTCTGGGGTAGAGTGAAATGCCTAAAGGGATTTCTTTTAGCGCTTGAAGAACAGCTTCTCCATTATTTTAAGACTCCACTCACCAATTTAATTTTGTTATTTTGAAATAAAAAAAATGTGTATCTTATACTGCAGATGTCCTGACTGATTATAAAAAGCAGTCCCCAAATATTGCAGATATAACTTATAATACAATAAATTGCATATATATATATATATATATATATATATATATATATATATGGAAAAGAAAGAATCACAATATAGATTTATGGTCATAATGAAACTCTTGCAAACTCCTGCCTCTCTTCTGTCTTTGCCAGCTCAGCCTCATGAATTTTAGGGCAGTTTACCCTAAAGCCCATGGCTTTAGACTGCATGTTGCAATTACAACGGTGAGAAAGCTCATGGAGAAAGACCTGTCAGAATCCTTTTTTTCTATGCCACTATAGCATTTTCCCATGTTCCTCTGCTGAAAGCAGCACAGCAGTATTTGATATATGGATAAGGCACTGACAAACCTTACCTCTGTCTAGATAAATAATATATTATAACTTAAGGACTGAACTTCGGTAGCAGGTACCAGCTTTCCGTCAGCAGGTACCCAAGACATGGCAGAAATTGATGTTTGTAGCAGAATCTTCTCTTTGATCAATGTCCTTAATTCCTTGCAGCTTCAGTGCAGGTCATGTTACCTTGCTACCTTAGCTCCAGGAGAGCATGCCAGAGGTCTCCCCTAGACCCCTCAGACACAAGCCAGCTTTCAGTGAGGAAACTTCTCACCTTCACCACATGCTAATCAGATGAAGCAGACTGAATCACTGCTGATTTTTGATTGTCACACAGAATTTTGTGATTAGGATCTGTAGTTCATGCACAGGACTGGACACAGTGATCATCAAGGTGGGTGTGCCTTTAACCATCTTTTCCAATAAGAGTCAAAAAATTCACCCTATTTTCAGTGTCAGTGTCCATTAAAGAATAGTTTTGTGTCATATACATCCCAATCACTCAAGATTATAATACGATTACAGATTGTACGGTATCCAGCTCATGGCTGATTAAAAACTTCATAAGCAGCTCAGATACATACATTAGGTAGACCCAGTGTTTGCATAACATTCAGGAACCTCGTTCAGATTTACACGAACTGGTGTTATACGTGCCATTCCCAATTCTTTCTTTGATGGTTGTTGGCACTACTGCTTTGGACTCTCTGATCCTAAAGCCTTTGTCCTGGAGCCACTGAATAATAGAAGCAAGTGTGGGGTTAGAGCAGAGCCCCCTGGATTCCCTGGTGTGGAGGCAGACATTCTTGTTTTCATCTTGTGGCTGAGGATTGCATTGGACATGGGGAGACAGAGAGAGAACTCTGTTATGTGATGGGAAGATGTATTTGATGTACATGCGCTACTTTGGTTTCCTCCCATACTGTGGTTTATCTGTCTAAACCAGATGAAAGCCCTTGTTTCAACTATGGAAAGAAGTCTTATCTCTGCATAGAATAAAATTTAATTTCTCACCATTTTACAGTACCTGTAGTTTAAGATGCTACTTTGCATATTTTGAATAACAAGATGGTAGTTTAGTGGTTTATGGTTGTTTCAGATCATAAAGCATAATTTAAAAGTGAAATTTCATTGGGAATATTAAAGCTCAACAAATTTTTCATGGGAGAAAGGGTAGATTTTAATTTCATTTAGCCATTACGGGTGTTAACGTTTTATTCACTGCAAGTTATTTTGTATTTCCTCTCATATCAGCCTGTGATTGCAATCTCTCCGAGCAAATATATTTGCTTGTGTCAGACTTACTGTAATTTCTACCTTTTATGAGGCAAATCTGGGTTATAACAAAGGCTATTAGAAATGTTCTTTTCCCACTTTGCAAACCCAGAGAATTTTATACTGCTCTGTAGTGCTGCTAGAACAATGCTCCAGAGAGGCGTGAGGTGGCTTTGAGTCAATCATGCTAATTGTTTCTGTATTTTGCTAAGCTACTGCTATCTTCAGTTGCAATTAACATGACATCTGGCAAAGCACTGGGCTGGAACATTGATTATTCTAATGTTTCTCATTAGTAATCATTAATAACAAATGAATAATTAAACTGATTATCAATTAACCTCTGGCTAAGGTTTTTGACACTATTTTTCCTCTGTAGAGGCTCACAGCATGTACTATTTAACTTGCTCTGATGTTCACTTCATCTCCCTTGGAAGATAAAATTGTATTTCATTTTATTCTGAAGCAGCATAGTATGCACCCTCTGCTTCATGAGCACAACAGCCAATGTGCTCTATTCATTGAGACTGCATCTGTATTCTATTTCTATAAGCATTGGGTGATTTCTTAAACCAAAGTGCTTACTCACACAAGGATATAAAGCTCTACTTGAGTGGGCATGGGTACGCTCACCATTAAAAGGCTGAGGAAGGGTAGCTGATAACTTGGCAGTGGTTATGCACTATAACCCAAGTGCTACCTCCCAGAAAGCCTCTCTCTCTGTCCAGGAGATAAGGAGGGAACATTTATTTCTTACCTGTAACACCTTTCCTGGGAAACTGTTTCTGGTGAAAAATGGCTGTGATTTTGTGATGTGTTGCTTAGCCAAATGGATTTCACTTAGCAAAATGACTCAGCTCCCTGTAACTTTCTATTCTCACATATATATAAGAGCTAAGGCTACAAAAATACCATGGTGGTCCATACTGCTTATTTTTAGAATAAAATGTAACCAAGGTACTTCTGCAAAGGCTAAATACAGTGGAAGGGGAAAAAAAAGGGAAAGATTACTTGTGGTTTGTTAACTTTAGTGCTTCTTATCTCTGGTATTCCTGATGGTTACATCCTCCATGAATTGTATGAACACCTGAGTAAGAGCATATATATATATTCACACTTACAGTTTTTGGGCTAGAGTTATGAGTACTTCCTGGAGTAGAGAACCGTATTTAATAACCCACAGATTGACAAACTGCCTACACAATCAGACCCCAGCTTTTATCTATTCTTGTGTTAAAGATGATCTTCAGGAAGGTGATGGCCACCTGGGAAGACAGATGTGGAGTGGGAGAGAGAGCTCACTGAACACCTGGGGTGCATCAGAGCACACTTGAGACAGTTCTGCCTTCTGTCAACCCAAGAACAACCTCTGTGAGCACAACTGTGTGGCACAAGTCAATGACTGCTCTGAACTACACCCTGTTCCTTTTGCCCTCAGGGATTGTAGGAATTCAGGCTACTCCCAAGTATACCCTTCACATTGGTTTCAGAAGGGATTCATGACAAATGAGAAGTTCTTCTAGTGTTTATCCAGTATCCACCTATTATACCAGATTATTACCTTGGACTTAGATATTATGGCTTTTGAGGAGCTTTGAAAAGGAAGAACAAATCAATCTTTGGCCAGAGTCTAAATGTTGAAGCTCAAAAGACAGCTGTCAGAGAAAAATACTAACTTGTTAAGCTGCAGTGCATGGCTGAGTTTGAAATGTCAGTAGAAAACTGTTCCTCTTTTCTGCTCATGGATGAGGAGGAAGCAGTAAGATGATGATCTGCTGCTGAGTCACAACTGCTGGGAAGATGGTACAATGAGTAAGGAACGTAAATTTCTCTTCAGAAGCAGTGCTGACTGCTTTCCACACCAACAGACACTGCCCAAAGTGACTGAGCTTTGGGAAGATGGATGAGCTCTGAGATTTTTTTAAATCTACAAAAATTCAAGATTTAGGTCCTTAAAGATATTAGAAAGAGGACCTCCAAAACTGCCTCACCTTGGACTAATGAAATGCTCCTGTGTAGCATTGCTACATGTAGATGTGGTACTTAGGAACATAGTTTAGGGGACTTGGAAGCGCTGAGTTTATGACTGAATACAATAATCTTAGAGGACTTTTCCAGCCAAAGATTTTATGATTCTGTGATTCAGGTGCAAACCAGCCATTTCCCTTGCCATTTCTAAAGCCTCAAGCAAAGAAAAAAAAGAAAGAAGCTTTGCCCACCGTTTTCAATCTAATATGCCTAAAAACATGACTCAAACTTCTATAACTACAAACATATGCAGAGCCACAGGCTTTACTTTTTCAGAGAAAACTGAGAATCAATGCTAACCTGTGCACAATTTTTCAGGTTGCTAAATGCCTGATGTCTGAGGGTCTTTTGTGTCCTTAACACTTCATATTTGTCAATGAGTAAAATACAAACTTCTGTACATATTTAACCTGAATATTGAATTTAAAAAAATATAGAAAATATAAATGACCTCTATTTTCTTCAGGGAGGGAGAATTTTTTTCCTTACAAAGTTCTTATTTCTAAATATGGTTAAATTACCATATTCTTTTTCTGGAAAATGTTAGGGCTTTTCTGCATCCCTGATTTAAGATATGAATCAATATAGCTCATGTAAAAGTGCTTTTTCTTTAAAAGTACTCACTGACTAATTTACATGAGATATTTCAGGCTGTGGAATTTTTATGAAGAATCTGTTAAACTTTGTGCTGACATTTGATTAATCTCTTGTTTTTAACAAGAATATTGGCTAATTCTGTCAATGTGACAACAGATGTGGTCAAATATTGATGCCACTGATGGTGCAAGAAACTCTTCAATCATTTAATGATCAAGAGAAAGAAACGAGTATATTTAGAAGCATATTACTTCTATCTAAACCAGACATATAAGGAGTGAAATATGGTTAGATGGCTCATTTTGCAGGACATTTTCTTTCCTTTGTTCTATAGGAAATTTAAGACACATAACAGCAAATAGATCTACAGAATAGGTCTATAGACCAGAAGTTCCTGGTATGTAACAGGATAATAATGTCTCTAATTGGGTAAAAGGTGAGTATCAGCTTTTGAACTGAGTTCAGGAGGCCAGATTGTCTAAATATTATTACACCTGAATAGAAATGACAGTGTCCCATTTTGAAATGGTGCAAATGGCTACAGAGCATGCAAAGGAGAAGATCTGGCCCATTTTAGTCATATGTCTCTTCTGCTCAGCTGGCTTGTAATCATTTTGATTAATTGCTTTCAGTAATCTTCAGTATTTCAATCTTTGTAGCCACCCCAGGAGTACAGCTCAGATTGCCTTCAGTTCCATGTTAAAGAGGATGCTGTGCATCATCACAGTGACATGAGACCCTCCGGAACTGTAACGGGATGTTTTTTGCTAGCAGTCATGGTTAAAGAGAGTATAACTGTCAGATGAAGCACAAAAGAAAGGAAGATAAGAGCAGTCACTCTGTCTGTGTCTCCAAATGATGTTTAAATAGAGAAAAATATTGCTGATCTTGTGAAATGAATTTGTTTATTTCTTTACAGCTTTGAACAATGAGTTGAGTGACTAAAAGCCTGTATCAAGGCAGCACAAAGAACACACTGATGGGGAACACAGGAGTGTAGGATTTTTTTTCTCTTTTCTTACCCCTTCCCCACCCCCTCTCTCAGGCACAGACACACATACTACCTCCTCTATCTCCCTCCTCTATCTCCTTTTCCTCCCTTTTAGCTTCTTCCTGTCATTCCACCTATTTTATTCCTGTTATACAGCTGAGGGCAGGAAAAGAGAGAATTGGCACAGGTCACACCAATGGATTAAATGTATTAAAACTGAGTTGATATAGAATTCAATAATGAGAACAGTAAACAGAACTTCTTGTCAGAAGCTGAAATCTCAACTTTCAGCTGAAGAAAAATAAAATAAAGGAAATAACTACCTTCCCATAATTCAAAGTTAAGAGCAAAATTCTTGGTGCTGCTGTACTTTTATGCAAGTTTTGGCTCCACAATACTAACGATATTCTTGAATTGGACATAAACATCTTCTGCATGTCTTATTTTACATATTAGAGAGTGATATTTTAGCAAAAGTAACTCTTAAAATGTCAAGTATCAGCAAAGTCTTGTAAGAATATCTTTCTTTCTGAGGACATTAATAGAAAGCTTCAGTGTGTGCACTGCATGTTGCATAAAATTACAAAAATTCAAGTGACATAAAACTGACAAATAAATTGAAAATTTTGTCCTCACATTGATGCAGAAGATAAGGGTACCATCTGGGACCTCAAGTGACCCCTTGGACTGGCTCTGTTAGGCATAAAGTTTTTCAGAAATCACGTAGAAGAGTATAAAGGAGGATCACATTCTGCTTAGTGATTCTTCAGCTTGAAGGGTCAAAGGATGAAATGTTTACTTTGCACCTGGGCCTTTCAGCTGGAGATGAGTGGCAGGTTGAGAGTCATGTGCTTGGATCAGGAGGGAGATACTTAGACTGCTCCTATCTGCGTTCTCACCAACAGCCATACTGTAGAATATAAGGTTTTAGCTTTGCTTTCCTACCTTGTACTTTGAGATGGTTTTGACTTATTTTATATTCAGATTTTCCTATAAATGAGGATCTTAAATCTTCCCTGCATCTTAAATCCAGTGCATCCTAGTCTGTGTTTCATCAAAAGGGGTATCTACTGCTGATTTGAATGCTTTCTAAAAAGCCTAATGTATAAACTTTCTTATTATAGTATGTTAGAGCAGGAGAAAAGAAAAAAAAAATAAAGAAATGCTTCCTTTTCCTTGGTCAATTCAAAAATTCTTGTTGCTTTTTTCAATAGCAATGACCATATCATTACATAAACTGAGTTCCCCACAGTTTCAGATTTCCAACTTTATTCCACTGTTTTCTACAGCAGCAGAGATCAACTAACACTGCTATGATCTTGTACTTGTTCATTCTGGCTCAATGAACTTAGCAGAACTGCATGGCATACTTTGTTTCTTTTGGACTGTATCAAGGATTGTCCGTGTGTTTAGGGATTTTCATGCACATAAGGTTACAGAACATGAAGAACCTCTTCTTTTCTCTAGGCTCTATTATTTAACACTCATGCATCTTTGGTTAAAATAACATCTAGAAAAAATTTGCATTTTTTCAGAACACTTCACTTGTAGTTATATTTGACAAAACTACATTGTTAATGCTATAAAGAATTATTGCAGACAAGTTTTAGTCTTAGTAGAGCAATGCAAAGGAAAGTTCTGTCTTCCTGAGGGATGTCATCAGAAATAGAATGTGAAAATAGGGATTTCAAACTCCATTAGATATTTTTACAGTCATGACATAGATAATTGAAGAAATTTAAACAGCAGACTTTATAACCATATTTGGAAGGAACAATTACAGGTAATTCTTACCTGCTTTTATCTAGTGCCTCCTTATGTATGTAAATTCTTCACTTAGGCTTGGCAGAGTAGCTCTACAGATGAATAAGGAAAAGGAAGCACATCTAGTCTATGAATTGGATCTAATGACTAACATTTCTTCTTTCTAGCATTTCATAACCACTTCTTTCCCTTCTACCGCTTCCTTTTCTCCACTCTTTTCCAAAGGGTTAAGTTTTGCCATTTTAAACCCTTGAATTATGTCCATTTCCCATCATGAGGCTGATCTAACAAATACCCTTTATTTCAGCAGACCTTAATGTTTTCCCCTAAGTGCCTTGCAGCACAAAATGTGTGCTGTTCTTAGCACTCACTGGAATGGAATGGAATGGAATGGAATGGAATGGAATGGAATGGAATGGAATGGAATGGAATGGAAGGCACACAGACTGAACATCTCTGCTGGGAGCTCAGGAATCTGAGTGGGGCGTCCACACCACACATCATGCTCATGCTGAGGTCTTGTGGAAAGCCTGGCAGTTGTGAAGATTTGCAAGATGATGCTGCAGAGGAAGGCAGATCTTCCTGCCCTGCATCAGAGCATTTACCTTTTCTCTCCCACTGAGCCTTCCCATCTATGTAAATGAAATGAGAACAGATGGTGATGTGGGACTTAAGACTATTAAACTTCAAAAATAGAATAATTAAAAAGTCCCCCATGTTTAAAGAATGGATTTTTAGGATATCTAAATGAAGCGAAAGGTGGAAGAGAAAAAATTATATGTTCCAGCTTGTCTTGCAGTGTCTATTTGACATCACTTTCAGTCTCATCTTCTAAGGACCAAAATTCAATGCAGATAATTTTCACTGCTTTTATTCCAATGAGAGATCTGCAGTGAGCTCAGTGCTGTAGAATCAACAAAAATCAACATTATGGTTTCAAATGCTATTTCTGGCCTGCAAGCAGTAATTTTGTATTTACTGTGGGCATTTGTACCACAGGTTTGGAGAATCCCATGTGTATTTCAGCACAGCTGAAAAAAGAGAAGGAGCTTCAGAGCCTTGTATAGTGTGGTCTGAGGCTTTTCTGTCAGACTAAAATTCATTTACAGCAGCAAAAGTTTTTTCCTACTTTCTGCCAAAAAGCTTTTGATACTGCTGTGCTTTGACACTGGCCCAATGCCAGGCACCCACGAGTGGTACCCAAAACCAGGCCGTGTCACACCAGTACAGATACGTAACAGAAAACTCACTAAAACCCGCTCTTTTCCCTCTCCCCCAAAAGAAAAAAAAGAAGAAAAATCTGTATTTGTCTAAATCTTTAAAGACAGAAGTAGGTTAAAACAAAAAATTGTGAAGATTTTATGCAGGTTGTGCTAGTGTCCTGGCTAAAGCCAAGCGGGGATCCACTTGGATTAGTCCCCACGAGGTAGTTACCTACAGACAGAAATTCCTTGAGGAAAGGGAGTAAAAGAACTGTTCAACCACCTAAACTAATTAATGTTGTATTTAAATTTCTAATATTACTATCTCTCATGTATGCCATTCTCCTTCCAACCAAGGGAAAAGGAAAAATAGGAAAAAGAAGTGCTTGTTTCTTAGTTATTTTCTAGGTAGATATTTTTTATCCATTCATTCAAGTGTTACATATTTATTGCAACTTGATATATGATCTAAGCCTCACAAGTAAAACAGAGTAACTATTTCATGATCTCTTCTTATCAAGATGAGACAACCAAAATTGATTAATATTCAGAATTAATATCAATCCCATCCCTAGCTGTCACATGCACACTGACTCTGAGAAAGCGTGTTCCACACCACACTAGAAAAGTAATTACGGAAATACAGAATATTCTGCTTTTCTATCATATATGACTCCTACCATTTTTAGAATGTTTAGTAAAGCCTGTCAAACACTCTGTGAAACAAACAGCTTTTTTAAAAACTTGATCTTTTCTATTCTATGCCTATTCCCTGTACAATTATGCTTGAACAAAATTTTGAAAACAAATTCCATTTGGTAGGAAGTAGGTGAATCATAATTTGCAGAGTGTAATGAACCATGAAAGACTGTATTACTGTATGATATAATGAACACCTCTCAACCTACACTGCCCTCTACCCTAAATATGAAATATTTTTTAAAAAATTATTTTTAGTCTAGTCAGTCAAACTTCTCTGTAACATTAACAATAAATATTATAGCACACGCAGAAGCATGACAAATGTGAAATGTTGAATTATAAAAACATCACGCAACCTGCAGTGAAAATAAGCTTCATTGCACTAGCTTATTTACAACCATGGATCAATGCCGTTATTGAATCTGGAGAAGTAATTGTTGTTAGGCTAGGTAATATTAGATTACAAATATAGAGATCCTTGCAAAGGAGGAAAGCTTTGGAAGTAGTTATAAAGTGCAGACTTCATGAAGCATTTTTCTTCTGGTTTGCGATAGCAGCATTGGCTCTGATTTAGTAATCTCATGAGATTGCCTATTCCTGCTCTTCATATGAAAGTACCATCACCCTCCTAATTTCATAAAAAAAATATAAAAAAGGAAAGCACATAAAGCTTCAGCAATTTGGGTACTGCATTTTAGTGTGACTTCCCACTAATGTTTCTTCTTTCCCTGGGATCTTAACTGCTCATCGAAACTCAAATCTGAAACAAGGTCCTAACCAAACCTGTCCACCATCATCCATCAAGCTCTCGAGGCACGTCTGTCTTTATAATTCCGGTAAAGTACTTCAGAAGTGGCACTTGTGCAAGAAAGAGTGGAACAATGGCCTTGCCTTTACAACAGGAGCTTTCTTTTGTTTTTCTAAATAAACCTGAAGTTAAGTTCTTCTGCTACCATTGATCAAATCTTCTATAGCATTTTTTTTTCTTTTTCTTTTTTTTTTTTTAACCTCACTACATGCCCTAACCCATCCCTGAAACTGTCTTCAGTAGGAGTAATTTTCTTTTATTTGTCCTGGGCTTCGTCAAAAATAGAGTGGCCAGCAGACTGAGGGAGGTGATTCTGCATGGCAGGCTTTTGTAACAGTGGAGCTGCAGGGGTGGCTTCTGTGAGAAGCTGCCAGAAGCTTTCTCTGTGTCTGGCAGAGCCAATGCCAGATGGCTCTAAGACACACGAGCTGCTGGCCAGTTGGAGATGGTGGTAACCTCTGTGATAACAGATTTGAGAAAAGGGAAATAGAGTTACTGCACAAATGTAATTGTGGTCAGAGAAGAGCAGGGTGAGAACACACGAGAGGAACAATGGTGCAGACACCAAGGGAAAAGCAGAAGGAGGGGCAGGAGCTGCTCCAGGCACCAGAGCTGAGATTCCTCTGCAGCCCAAGGTGCAGCCCAAGGTGCTGCCCAAGGGCAGCTGTGCTCCTAAGGCCCACGGAGGGCAGGGGGGATGCAGAGATCCACCTGCAGCCCCTGGAGGAGACCCAGGTTGGAGCAGGGGGATGTCTGAGAGGAGGCTGTGAACTTGGGGGAGGCTTGTGATGGAACAGGCTCCTGGCAGGTTTCTTGGTAGGACTTGTGACCGTGTGGAGGACCCACACTGGAGCAGATTATGCCTGAACGACTGAACTCTGTGATCTAAGTTGCAGCAGTTTGTGGAGGACTGTTGCTTGTGCGTGGACTCCTGTTAGAGCAGGGGCAGGACTCCTCTGTGAGCAGTGAATAAAACAACCTGTGGTGAACCTCCATTCCCATCTACCTGCACTGCTAGGGTAGAAGGTAGAGGTGGGAAAGAGGGAAGGGTGTGAGGAAGGGGTTTTTAAGGTCTTATTTTACTTCTCATTATCCTGCTCTGATTTTGTGAGTAATAAATTCAATTAATACCTCTAATATTACAGCCTATTTTGCCCACGATGGTGTTTGGTGAGTGACCTCTTCCAGTCCTTATCTCAACTCATAAATCCTTTGTTATATTTTCTGTCCTCTGTCCAGCTGTGGAGGGGAATGACAGAGTGGTTTTGGTGGGTGCCTGGCATCCAGCCATGGTCAGCACACTACAGCTCCTCTCAGCTGAGACCCCATTTAGAGTACCGCATCCAGCTCTGATATCCTCAGCACCAGAAAGACATCAACATGTTGGAGCAATCCCAGAGGAGAGCCACGAAGATGTTTAAACCCCTTGTAGGAAGACAGGCTAAGAGAATGAAGCCTGGAAAAGAGGAGACTTCAAGATGACCAAATTGCAGAGAGAATAGGTTGAGGTTAGATATTTGGAGGAAGTCAGTTCTTTGCAGTGTAGTTGGTGAGACACTGACACAGGTTGCCCAGAGAAGCTGTGGTTGCTACACTGCTGGAAGTGTTCAAGGTCACACTGGATGGAGCTCTAAGAATCTGGCCTCCCCATGGCAGGGGAGTTGGTATGAGATAATCTTTAGTCTTTTCCAACCCAAACCATTCAATGATTCTATGATTTTGTGATCTTTCATTCACATCAATAAATAATAGACAAATACAGCAGCTCTTGGGACATTGAGGAAAAGCTACAGTTTCTGGCACTAAGCTTTTAAAATCTAACAAGAAGACACAATCTACGAATCCAGCTGTAGCATCTACTTCAATATAAAAACCTTTCAAGAGCCTCTTAAACTTGAATAAATCATGCTCTAATGACAATCATGCACAAATCATGATCTTAAAAATTTTATCAGTTTTTTTGCCTGTATGGGAATTATGTATAATCCTCCCCTTCTAATAAGATGGCTTGCTGCTATTTTTAAATGCTTGAACAATGGTGAGCTAAAGGGTAGCAAGACACATTTTTCCTGAAAATTTACTCACTTTGTCTTTAGAAATATTCAGAGAATAATTGATTGCAAGATTTCTCAAGTGACAATTTCAAGTGTAATCACGAACTGTGCAATAGTATAAATATCAAGGACACAAATTTATAGCTGAAGCAATATGCCTGAATTGTTCCTTCTCTATTTTAATTTTGCACATTGTTTTCCATTTTCAAGCACAATTTTAGGTTTTTTATAAAATCTGTCGGAGTTGAAAGAAGCGGCAATATCTCTGATTAAGGAATGTACTATTGGGAGCTACTTAACAAGCAAAGACTGAGTAAGAGCTCTAGTCTTCCTCTACTTTGTGTTTCCTGAAAGCAGTACCACTTGCAATTCCCATCTCCAAAAGCCTTTTGAATTCCTCCTTTCTTACATGTAAAGGAGAATCTGTAACCTTCTGATCCTCAGAAGGTTAGTCTTACGTAAACAAACTCATAGAAACATAATAATATACTTTATTCTTTCATTCTTCAGTCTTTCTGTAATTAAGCATTTCTTAATAAAATGATGCCTCCAATCTTTCTAATTTCTTTTTTTTTTTTTTTGCTTTAATTTCAGGTGCCACCACGCTCTTTTTGATCACAGGTGTTTGAGGCATATGCTACCATCTCATAAAGAAGACAAAAAACTTACGTGAAGGAGTTAAGTTAGCTAATGCTTGTATCCCAGTAGGATTTTTTTTCCTGACAAACATTTGTTGTGTTTGCAACTTTCTTGCTATTTTGAGCTCTGTCTTTAATGCCTTCTTGTTAGACTCTACATGATTTTCCTTGTAATTGTCCTGTATAATCTATGTACCAGAAATATACCCTGAATTAGAGTTTTACAAACATCAGAAATTTCACTACCTCTATTCAGTTTCATTGCATCAATATATATTACCTCAACCTTGTGGCAGGGTCTTTTTTTATCTTTGTTTTGATATTTTGAGAAATAATCATAGACCAAACTGGGTGGAGATTACCGGCCAGAGAAAGACATATCTACTGAATGCAGACTAAAAACAAAAAAAAAAGCCAACAAAAACAAGCTTTCTTGCCTTAGGAAGGTGGGGAAAGGGGTTCTAAAGTTCTTCTCCCTTCTGGCTCCTAGTTTTGGGCTTTGTTGGTCCAGACTATGCATCCTCCTTTCCTGTCTCCCCAGTGGGGCCCAAATTACCTTCCTGTTCAAAGAACTCTCTTCCCTCTTTCCACACCAGACCTACTCACACTGTAGTTATGAGTAAAAGAGAAAAGCCCAAGCTTCAATGAAGATGCTTAAAGGCATTTGCTAAGGTTGCAAAAGGTCAAATGTTAAATGCTTTAGAAGGTCAAGAGCAAGAAGACCCAGAGGTGTGAATCCTGCTTACTTTTGTGAACAAAATTCCTTCTCTGTGTATGTGTCAAAGAGTAAACAGAAAAGCCACATAGAGTACAGAGCAGTATGAAACAAAATTTTATTTTAAAATGTATGCCAAAAGGGAACCATGGGATAGGGAGACGAGTATATTACTTTGCTGAGAAATTGAGAGGGTTTTTGGACAGGAAATTCAGCCCTTCAAAATATATATTTCAGAACTCAATGGAAATGAACAGGCCACGCCCTGCAGATGTACACATTTCTTATCACAGGCAACAATTGGTTCCTGATGGGAATTCATTTCCAGCGGGAAAAATGGTCAGTTAGAGTGGGCAGAAGAGTGCTAGGAAGCTAGTCAGAAATGCCATATATTTTAGGACAAAGCATGTAAGATAACCAGCTTCCAGTATAGAAAAACAAGGTAAATAAATGAAAAATATTACCAAAGCTATTTTAGGTAAGAAACTTCTCACTATGAGGAGCAGCTGAAGGACCTGAGAGTGTTAAGCCTCGAGAAAGGAGTCTCAAGGAAGACCTCGCTGTCCTCTATGGCTAACTGAAAGGTGGTGGTGGTGATACCTAA
This sequence comes from Phainopepla nitens, assembly GCA_013400175.1. NCBI lineage: Eukaryota > Metazoa > Chordata > Aves > Passeriformes > Bombycillidae > Phainopepla > Phainopepla nitens. The sequence continues at coordinate 66,711 of VXBQ01008253.1, read as the reverse complement.
ACAATTTTTCTAGTTATTTATGTATCTTTCATATATTTGTAATCTTGTAGATTTTTAAAATATAGTTGTATGGTTTCTAGTGCTTTTCATGCCTTTTATCACAATAAGCTAACCCTTACTAACATATTCTTGAAATTCTGTTGAGTCTTGTTCTTAAGAACAGAATTCCTGACAAGAACATCTGTTTTCCCCCAGAACTTAACAGACATAACAAGAAGGGGAGCAGAGAAGCCCCTGGACCAACTTCAAGGGGCAGACCCAAGGGTGGATTACTGGGGCAACTGATCTTCTGTTGGCTATACCTGCCATATACACTAATTAATTAGCCTTAAAAAAAAAAGTAAAAATCCTTTATCACACATATGCAGAGACCTATTTGTGCACCTGAAAGCTTTCATTAAAAAATAGGCTTTTTTTCTTACCACTTTAACACCGTTGCAAGTTTTGTCTTTTGAATCCTGGCAACAGCAGAAAGGAAGGAATTGGCCTCTTCCAGGAAACTGTTACAGGACAGGAGGAAGTAACCTCAAGATACACCAGGGGAGCTCAGGCTGGACATCAGAAAGAATTTCTTCACTGAAAGGATGGTTAGGCATTGGAATGGGCTGTCCTGGGAAGTGGTAGAGCTAACTGCTCCTGGTAGCCTTCAAGAAATGACTGGATGTGGCACTCAGTGTTATGGCTTAGTTGACATGAAGGTGCTTGGCCAAAGGTTGGACTCAATAATCTTGGAGACCTTTTCCAATGATTCTATGATGTGTCCATCCCTTTTTTTTTTTTTTTT